>JAOPSE010000005.1:90683425-91109445 GCA_029449295.1 Zea luxurians
CGACGAAAATATCTATTTTCGTCGGCTTTCCCAAGGCCGACGAAAATAATTGGTCGACTGACTATTTTCGTCGGCCTTGAAAGCCGACGAAAATACGCCCAGGCTATTTTCGTCGGCCAGGTGGGGCCGACGAAAATACATGCCCGATATTTTCGTCGGCCCACTGATGGCCGACGAAAATATGTTCCCAGGATATTTTCGTCGGCCACCACCGAGGCCGACGAAAATTGATGGTTCCCCCCCTCAAACAGATTTTTCTGCACCTATTAATAATCCACAGCAAAATACACAATATCACAATTCACATATATACAGATTCACAATCAAAATACATAATTCACAAAACACATTCACATATACATATCACAAAACACATTCACATATACATAAATAGTCCATAGTCCATAGTCCATAAGTCCATCCATACATAGTTTCAATACCATAAGTCCATAGTTTCAAACAAACTCACTACTCACTAATAAGGCTGTGCATGCATCCAAATGCCTGGACAAACTCACTGCGGGCTGTAGGAGTTTTGGCCACTCCTCCTCCACCACCAGGAAGGTGGCCACTCCCTCTAGAACCATGGACGAGGAAGTCGTGGACGTTGACAGCACCCTCCTGAGCATGTGACGCTGAACCCTGCAATTCATCAATCATTCAAATAAGGCTGTGTTTTGCTATCCCTATACCTATACTGGCTATGTTTGGTCACTATTTGCATAAAACTAAACATGGAACGTCACCTGTGATCCATGGTGATAAGGAGGCTGTGCATGCATCCACGGGTACTGTTGTGCTGGCCACCCCTGAGGTGGTGGCACCCACCCCGTCGGTGGCGGTGCCATCCACGCTTGAAATGGCTGCGATCCTTGGGGTGGTGGAGGCGTCCAAGTGCCTGGAGGTGCCTGCGTCCACCCAACACCGGTCCACTGTGGCTGCGACGCTGGAGCTTGTCCTGGCCATTGTCCCCATCCTTGTGCCTGCGATCCATTTTTGATAATAAAAAAAGAGTTGCTATGAAATTGAAGTGTTCAGATAGTGTTACCTGGGGAGGGCGAAAAGCGGGCAAGTTCATATCAGGGCCGAGTCGAGTAGTCATTTCCTGCAAATGGATGAAACGTTAGAATCGCAACACTATACTTTGAATTCAATGACACGTGATGAGATAGACGAATTACCTGAAAATAAGAAGTCATATACTGCGTCAGCTGTCCGACCTGCTCCTGCGCTGCTCGAGCCTGCTCCTGTGCGAGTCGAGCCTGCTCCTGTGCTGCCCGAGTCTCCTCCTCCAGCTGAGCCTCTCGAGCAGACTTGGAGCGAGAACTCCCTGCCGAAGACGATGCCTTCCCTTGACCTATGGTCCTGTTGTACTCCACAACGCCGGCCAAAGGCAAACCTGCATGATACACATAGTTGAGCCATTAAGTGGACACATTCTTGTTAATGAAATTGTCGAATCAAAGACAACCACCTCACCTGCCATGCTTTCTACCCCACCACTGTGGTACAACGCCGAGGCATCTAAGTCTGAATGCATCCAGTCGAAATCAGGCCCATGGCGTTGAGTCATTTCCTCCCCATATGCATTCTGCAAAGAAAGTTAGAGTTGGAGTTAGACACAAATCATGCAATTTAATTCGTAAATACAAACTTGTTTACCATTTTCTCCCTTGCCGCCTCGCTGCATAGCTCATCAGGGTTCGCTGGATCAGGCCCACGGTGACCACGGACGTAAACCTCCATAAAACTTGGAGCAACTCCACTTTCAGCTTCCTGCATGAAAAAGAAGAGTTAAACCATAGAATTGTAATAGATGTAACATACAAGTTTGATTTATACACTTACCATGCGGCGTGCGGTACCAAGGTGTCCATCGGCGCCGTACCTATGCCCCGGTCCTTCAGTGCCACGGTTGGCACGGTGCTTGTTGGACTCTGCAATCCACTCAGGCGACGCCCATCTCTTAGCCAACCACCTCCAGGCTTCCATGTCCTTCGCCAGCCAATCCACAACGCTCTCCAAGTACTGCTCCTCTGTGAGGTAGATCTCATTGGCCCCTAATGCTTTGCTCATTTTCTGCCCCTTTATCTTCTTGTAGTAGTAGTTGACGGCCGCGATGCGAGCATTGTACATGGCATCCTTGATGACCTTATCAGCGCACTTCCGAAAGTGTCTCTTCACACGTGCCCACTGAGCCTGATCCGCCTCGATGTCATCCGGCAATTGGAACATCCCCTACATATCAATGGAGAAGTTAAGTTAAAGTAAGATTAGGAGAAGCAATAATGCAGTGAATTGCTTATATACGAAAGTAAACTCACCCAGAACTCGTCCCACACAGCCACCTGACAAGTCCTTGGTTTTTGTTCTGAACTTCCCCCTCCGCTACTGCTTTCCCCTGGCTGGACATAGTCCTTCAGACCCCAGTCGGCCCACTGCATAGCCGCGAACCTCTCGCCATTGTGCTCCACCATGCCAGGGTAGTAGAAGCGACAGAGGCTACCCAACACCGCGTTCACCTTGGGACGTCTGCCTGTACCGTCCCAAGTCAAGTCTTCCCATGACCTACAAACATTAATAAAACAAGTAAACCAGTGCAATCACGTTCATATTAAAAAATTAACACAACAGAAATAAGCCCCACCATTCTCCATGCGGCCGGATGAGCCTCCTCTCAGCAGGCCTCGGACCAAGCGCATTGCTCTTCTTATACCTAAGTATACAAGTAAATTAAATATGATGAAATGATTTAAAACTAATATCAATTAAACTAATATGCATAATAATACCTGAAGGATGTAGAACCATCTGACGCGTCGCCCGCGCTGCCTGCCCCCATAGGGTCAACCTCCTCATCCTGCTCACCCTCCTCATCTTGCTCACCCTCCTCACCCTGCACATGAGCATCCTGCTGAGGAGCCTCCTGCTCACCCTCCTCACCATGCACTTCATCTAGACAGTCGAGAAGTTGCTGCTGCCTCTGTCGGCTCTGTGAGGTGCCCTGAAAAAGCCCACTGCCCGAGCTGTCCTCGCTGGCCGCGCTGCCCCCACTCCTCCTCGATCTCCTATGCTTGAACATGTTCAACTGTAGATAAATTAATGTCAAACCACAGTATATGAAACAAATAATATGAAAATTAATAATGTGAAAATTGGAATACATAGCTTAATTGATTAAATAAAGAAACATACTAATCAAAAGTCATCCGCATCCGATGATGCTTCTTCGGCTCGTTGTTTATTCATACGCTCTTGATTTCGTTGGATCCTTACTGATCTTCTAACGACGACAGGTCGTTTGCGCTTTGACCTAGGTTCTTCAATTAAGTCGCTTGAATTGTAACAGAGATTTTCAAGGCCTTCTCCATTGGTCACATGGAATCGGTGAGCTATGTCTTAATTCGACACCGCTTCTGGTTGAAAAACAGCGTCATCGTTGTCCCTGCTCGTATTCACGTAGTCAGCACTCTCTGGAGCGACGACTTGTGGGTTGACTTTGATTGCAACCCACCAAGCCCTAAGGCTTGGGTGAGGATATGGCAGGTAGTACACTTGTTTTGCCTGATTTGCAAGGACAACATCGCTCATACTGCTCGGAATCCTAGAGCTATGCTTCACCTCGACATTACCATACTTGTCGACACGAGTCCCACTATGAGCATCAAACCAGTCGCGCTCGAAAAACACGACTTTAAGTTCCTTGGGGCCATCGAAAATCAACTCTACAATGTTTTGAAGAACACCGTAATAGTCCACTACTTTGTCATCGTCAACATATGAACTTGCCAACACACCACTATTGGTGGTGGCAGCCAATGGTCGACTCTTCTCCAATTTCGCGGTTCGGAAGCGATATCCATTTACATCATAGCGAGTATAGTTCCGGACGGACACAGAGGTATGTGCCATTTGCTGCAAGTCCGGGTGCACAGAGTTTTTGGAAACCTATACAAGGAATTAGTATATGCATTATATCTTCGAAGTCCAAAATTCAAAGATTAAGTATGGACAATGAGAGAACGACAATTACTAACATAATTACGAAACCACTGCACGAAGTTTGGTCCACCTTTCAACCCATCACGTCGAAGATTTTCTAATTGGATGGCCGTAGGTTTACTAGTAGATTTCCAACATTCTTCATCAAACATGCTGGACATATTAGAAACATGGAGATTACACACTATAGAAATTATGAGATGAGAAAATGGAAGTAACTATGAGGAAAACTTACTCGAACGCCTCCTGTGTGCTGTCAATATTGCTATACATATATAGCATTAGCGTGTTCAAATCTGATCCTTCAATGTGACGTACACTCCCTTTTCCAACTGCTTTACCCGGATTCGCAAAAATTTGAAGGGTGCTTTGGGGCGATTCATTTTCGACATGAAGTCGCACTGAAGGAGCAAACACATTGTTGGCTCGAGCGAAATACCTGGTTGAGAATTGAGATATCTCCTTAAGGGCAAAAGCCTCCGCAATACACCCTTCGACTCTAGCCTTGTTGCGAACAGACGCCCTGAGCTTTTTCAACGCCCTTCTATAGGATACATCCACCTGAATTGCACTGGTCCGCCTACCAAAGCTTCCCAAGGCAAATGCACAATTAGATGTTGCATCACATTGAAGAATCCTGGCGGGAAAACCTTTTCAAATTTACAAATAAGAATTGGAATTTCTTTCTCAAATTTCTGCATCAACCTCTTCGATACCGTCTTTGCGCATACTTCCCTATAGAAGTAACTCAGCTCTGCAAATATGCTCCAAAGCTCATCCTTAAAATAGCCTCGAAACATCACGGGCATCAGCCTCTCCATAATAATATGGTAGTCATGGCTTTTCAAACCGATCAATTTACCGGTCTTCAGATTGACTGCCCGTTTCAGATTTGCCGCATATCGATCTGGAAATTTCAGATTCTTCAACCACTTAAATATTTCTTTCCTTTCATCTGGCTTGAGGCAGTAATCAGCTCGCGGCCTACTCTCATGCCCTTTATCGCTTACTTTCAACTCGAGCATCGGTCTCTTACAAATTTCAGCCATGTCTTTTCTTGCCTTCATATTATCTTTCGTTTTATCAGTCACATCGAAACATGTGCTTATGATGCTTTCAGCAACATTACGCTCTTGGTGCATCAAGTCTATGTTGTGCGGCATGATCAAGGCTTTTGCATACGGAAGCTCCCATATTGATGAAATATGGGTCCAGTTGTGGTCCTCCCCGTAGCCTTGAAACCTATCATTTTCTCCTTACTTCAGACAAGCATGCCATGCCATTATCTGCGGTGCAGTTTGCCTCTTTGGTGGCCCATTTCTGATTTTGGCTCCACTTCTGAATGCAGTAAGCGAATTCCTGAAATCATGCTTGAATGGAGTCCAACGTCGATGAGCATCAAAGAATGACACTTTCCCACCATGCTTCAATCTGAATGCATCTGTATCATTCATACATATGGGACAGCACAACCGACCATGAACACACCATCCAGACCAATCTCCATACGCCAGCAGATCATGCACTGACCACAAATAAGCAGCGCGCATGGTAAACTCCTTTTCAGTATGGCTGTCATAAGCCTTCACACCTCTCCACAATTGTTTCAGCTCTTCAATTAAAGGGCGAACAAACATATTCAGCTTTGGCCCTGGATGCTCGGGGCCTGGGATGACTAGTGCAAGGAACATGAACTCTTCTTTATTGACCAACTCAGGAGGAAGATTATATGGCACAATGAAGACAGGCCAACACGAGTAAGGGCTTGCACTGGTATTGAAAGGTGTGAATCCGTCCGTCGATAGACCAAGCCGTACACTCCTAGGGTCGTTTGCAAATTCAGGATCAAACTCGTCAATTGCCTTCCACGCATCACCGTCCGACGGATGGACCATTATGTCTGGATCAGTGACGAGACGTACACCATTCTTTGGCCATGTCATATGCAGAGCTATTTCCTTGTTGAGGAACAACCTTGAAAGCCGAGGAATGATGGGCAACCGACGAAGTTGCTTAGCTGCGACCTTCGTAACTACCAATTCACCCTCATCATTTGTCACCTCGACATATCTAGAAGCTTCACAATGCTTACAACGGTCTAGCTTGTCATCCTCCTCAAAGAATAGCATGCAACTGTTGGGACACACGTCGATCTTCACATATGTCATCCCAAGACCAGCCAACATCTTCTTTGCGAAGTACATATTCTTTGGCAACTTATGATTCTCCGGGAGAACCTCGCACATAAGTTGGACGATGTCGTTGTAAGCACTGTTTGAAATGTTGTGCTTCGACTTTATCGCCATTAGTCTTGTGAGAGTCCCAAGAACTGACATCTGAGTGTGCTCGTGCAGTCTCTCTTCCCCCGCGGCGAGTAGCCTGAAGAATTCCTGAGCATCGCATGGAAGCTGCCCCGGCTCCTCAGCGTTCATTTCAACATCCCTACCAAGATCATGCAACATGTCGTCCATCCTATCATGATCGTCATCAAGTTCCACCTCCGCGTCAACGTGTTTAATAGACTCTCCATGCCGGTACCATACAAGGTAGTTCGGCATAAACCCACTTTTGCAAAGGTGTTTCTCCATTTCTTCCTTCTTCTGAGGCCACTTGTTCTCGCAGCGATTGCAAGGACACTTCACTAGACGACCAGTTGCATCTTTGAAAGCGTGCTCAAGAAAAGCCTTTGTTACACCCATCCATTCATTCGAGTGTGCCCCATCCTTTCTCCACCCGTCATACATCACCCTCCGATCACCGTCCATTTCAAAGGCTAAACAAAACACAAAGAACATCAACGATCGTCCGTGGCTTAGGTGAACTCCCTATTAGGTAAAGGCCCTAAACCCACCCAAGAGTGTAGGCCGATGCTTGTGATTTGTGACATGTATCCTACGATTGCCGCGAAATTTCGGCAGCATAACCTCGCTGCTCTCCAAGCACACGCCTGAACATGGTGTGTTGGAGAACAACTGGGTTACACAACCGAAATTCCGCGTCAATCATAAGGCACATGTCACAAATCACAAGCATCAACTTACACTCTCAGGCTGTCCAAAATACGTGGACAATTCCGGAACGGCGAACCTCACAAGCCAATGTGACGTTCGCCGTTCCCGAACGGGTGACGCATACGGTTCGCTACGGTTAACGATTAAAACTGAGAATAATGTATACCTGAGAATAATGTACGAGTCTAGCTAACGGTGGAGAAGGTCAAGTCGGAAGAACACCTATGTACAAAAAATATTATTGTCAGTAAAAAATTCGGCAGCACCTCCCCTATAAACTGATGTTTCTAAAACCTGCAAATAAACGACAACACGATGGTTGCCAACACAGAAAACTACACGATAGCTACATAATAAACAATATGCTGACCAGTATATGCTAAACAATATGCTACAAGTATATGCTAACTATATACTCACTAACTTTCCTACAAGTATATGCTAACTATATACTCACTTTACCATGTGCTAAGTAACTAAAAAAATTTAAAATTTTACCTGTCGGACTAGGAGGCGAGGCGGAGCTTGGTGCGGTGGAGAGAGCCGGTGCCCGAGGCTCTCGGGCCGAGGGCGGTGGTGGGGGCGAGGCTGCCGCGCAGTGGGGGCCGTGTCGCCGGAGCTGCACGGGCGAGCGGTGCCCCTTCGAGAGGCGAGGGCGCGAGGTGAGGGCGACGCGGCGGGCGCGAGGCGAGGGCGCGAGGCGAGGGCGGCGTGGCGGGCGAGCGGCGAGGGCGCGAGGCGAGGGCGCGAGGCGAGGGCGGCGCGGCGGGCGAGCGGCGCGGCGGGCGAGCGGCGAGGGCGCGAGGCGGGCGAGCGGCGAGGGCGCGAGGCGAGGGCGGCGCGGCGGGCGCGCAGCGGCGCGGCGGGCGCGAGGCGGGCGCGCTGCGGCTCGGCGGGCGCAAGGCGGCGACGCAGCGGCTCGGCAGGCGCAAGGCGGCGACGCAGCGGCTCGGCGGGCGCGAGGCGGGCGCGTAGCGGCGGGCGCGCAGCGGTGGCGCGGCGGGCGCGCGGTGGCGACGGCGGGCGCGCAGCGGGTGAGGGCGCGTGAGGATGGGCGGCGTTGCGGCGAGGGAGGACGCGGGGCGGGCTACGACGGCGGCGCGACGACGGAGGTCGGGCGGGCGGCGGCGCGAAGAGTGACTGCCGAGCGAGAGAGAGAAACTGCGCGCTGAGGCCGATTAACGGACCACTATTTTCGTCGGCCTCAGTGAGGCCGACGAAAATAGTGGTCAGTTAATGCTGTATTGTCGTCGGCCGGGATAAGGCCGACGCAAATAAATGACTTATGTTCGTCGGCCTGGCGTTGACCGACGAAAATAAACCTCATTTTCGTCGGTCTCGGGGCCCACGAAAATGTCGTTACTATTTTCGTGGGCAGGCCGACGAAAATAGGTACGGGCCCACGAAAATAAGGTGTATTTTCGTCGGTTCCGTAGGCCGACGAAAATAACTATTTATTTTCGTGGGCCGACCGACGAAAATATCTAGGCCCACGAAAATTTAGGCGTTTCCTGTAGTGCCAATTGTATAATTTTGTTCACAAAAGTTGGTGTTACTTACATCTTATTTTGTTTTGTAGGTTACCGTCCTAGTGAATGAGCATAAATGTGCTTCAAGCAGCCGGATTAGTTATGGGAATGCCAATCAAGCATGGGTAGCACAGAAGGCCTTGCCTTTACTAAGAAATGAGCCTTCACTTGGTGCTAAGGCTTTGCAAAACAGGTTACAACACACTTACAACTGTAGGGTTAGTTATGATGTGACATGGAAAGGAATGCCAAGAAGCTCTAAAAGAGATGTATGGCAATTGGGATGATAGTTTTAGTATGTTGTACAGGTGAAAAGGAAGAAGTTTTGATAAAAGCCCCTCATAGTGTGGTGGAGATAGACACCCAAGTTGTAGATGAAAAGGTCTACTTCCATAGATTTTTCTTTGCACTTGAGCCTTGTATAAAAGGGTTTCGTGCTGCGTGTAGGCCTTACCTTAGTGTGGATTCAATTGCACTCAATGGTAGATGGAATGGTCATCTAGCAGCTGCAACAGCGTTGGATGGACACAATTGGATGTACCCAGTTGCGTTTGGGTTCATGGATTCTGAGAGCAAGGATAATTGGGTTTTGGTTTATGACACAGCTTCGAAGGGCCATAGGGAATATGGAGAAACTAGCTATTTGTACTGATGCCGGCAAGGGTTTGATGACTGCTGTGGAACTAGTTTTTTCCACAAGCTGATAAGAGAGAATGTTTCAGACATTTGATGCAAAATTTCATCAAAAGATTCCATAGAAATAGTTATAGAGGAATGTATCCTGCTGCAAGAGCATATAGACAAGCTGAATTTGATAGGCATATTGGGCCCATTTTTGCATTCTGACCCTGAGTGATTACCTGGCTAAATAGAGATCACAAGTTCAAGTGTATGAGGAGTACTTTTGATCCAGATATCAAATGCGACTACATCAACAACAATTTAGTAGAGTGTTTCAACAACTGGGTCAAAGACCACAAAGACCCTGCCAGTAGTTCAACTAGCAGACAAGATTAGAGAGCTTATTATGGTCCTATGGGAGAAAAGGAGGAGAATTGGTGGCAAACTTTGTGGAACTATCTTGCCAGCTATAGTACATCAATTGAATATAAGGTCTAGAGGACTTGGTCATTTAAAAGTTGTAAATGTTGGAAATGGTCATGCTGAGGTTTTTGATAATAGCCCCAAACAAGAAAGACATATTGTTGATCTAGGAGCGCAAGAGTGCTCATGTCTGGAGTGCAGCACAACTGGGAAGCCTTGTGACCATGCCATAGTTGTCATCACTAGTTTTAGAGTGAAAGAATCGAAAACTATTGTGCATGATTTTATTCAGTACAAAAGTTTAGAGAAGCATACTGTAGAGTCATCTATCCTATAAGGATCGTTCACAGTGGCCTCAAGTTGATATGGACCCTGTTGTAAAAGGACCTTTAGAAAAACGAGGTGTTGGTAGGCAAAGGAAATTACGAATCAAAGGTTGTCTGGAAGGTGGGAGTAAACCTAAGACAACCAATAAAGAAGGTGGTAGGCAAATGAAAAGAGGCCCTATACGATGCAAAAAATGTGGAGAGCTTGGTCACAGACAAACAAGTTATAAGTGCCCACTAAACGGTACCAAAAAAAAGAAATAGGAAACAGAGGAGTCGCAAATATGCGGGTGCAAATTAACCTTCACAGACGACATTCAGTCTCCGAAGTCTACAAATGATAGGTACATTTCACTTATAAGTCTTTTGCTTCAAATGTCGTCATATAATGACTAATTAAAATTTTATTTTGTAGTAGCCTTGTACTTGTGTCAGTTAGTGGCACCCAATCTTCAAGTGCGCCAAGTGGAGAAGGTGGACCATCCACTGTTTTAGAAACACAAGGTGCAGCACCAAGTGGAGAAGGTGGACCATCCACTGTTTTAGAAACACAAGGTGCAGCACAAGTAGAGAAGGTGGACCAAGAAAAGATGGAAGACCTCTTTTATTACTAGGACCATCCAGTGTAGCGCCAAGTCTTCCAACTACTCCATCATGCCATGGCACTGGTCCTAGAATGCTTAAAAAGAAGCTCACACCAAAAAGGAAGGCATGGGTACCTGATATGTAAAATTTCACATATGTTGTGTGAACTATGTGTTATTTGAGACCAACAATCTTTTATTTGAGACCAACAATTTGTTCATTTATTATACAGTTGATCTGCTGAGCTGTTCATTTATTATATAGTTGACTGTCATTCTGGCTGTTATTTTCACATTCTGGCTGTTCTTTTATGTTATTCTGGACAATGAACTGGATGAAGAAAATAACAGCCACAATGAACAACTAGTTGGATTCACTGAACAAACTGTATAGACAAGATGAATGCAAGTTGTTCATTGTTCAGTTGAATGCAAGTTGTTCACTGAATTCAACGTTGGTGGGAGCTGGACTGGCTGGTAATGGTTAACTGAATCAGTGAAAATAATATATTGTTTAGTGAATCCAAACTAGATGTTCATTTTCACTGAAACATGCGCTGGACTGGCTACCTGTTGGGAGCTGTTAAAACGCCAACTAGAGAAGGTTAACTGAATTCAGTGAAAAAAATAACAGATTGTTGGTTGTTTAGTTGAACACTGAATTTCATAGGGTTATACAGATGAAAGTGAACACTGAATTTCAGTTCACCATTAAACCCAGAACTAGAGTTCACATAGACATCTGAACATACCATTACACAAGACACCATACATTCAGCTCACAATTACATCCACACATCCAGAATTTTAGTTCACATACACATCCAAACATACCATTACACCCAAACATCCAGAATTTCAGTACACCATAAACTCTAAACCTAGTCGGAGTAGCTAGGCATCTGGTCTGAGTTGTAATCAGCGCCCAAAACTTCTCAATGTGCTCTTCAAGGGATAGGAAGCAGTCCGAATCAGGAGAAGGTAGTGGGCTTTCAATCCTCTCTAAAGCCACCTTCTCGTCATGCTCCAATTGTTCCTCCTTAACAGTTGCATCCAATTCCTCTTGGCAAAAAGGGAGTCCTGGTCCAATCCTTCGACGGCGAATTCAAGTGCTTCCCGAAGTTCTTTAACCTCAAATGCAGTCAACCCTTTACCCAAGAGTAGCTTCTCATTGCAAATACAAGATATGCTTGGCATGATCCTGCATCAAGATGATTACTTTATCTGCAATTTCAGAGCTCTTCGACATCCCTGCATCCATTAGTACACGGCGAGGAGTAGATAAAATTCACCACTGCAGATAAACACTAAACCTAAAACCCAAAACCTAAAACCTAAAATACAGGGTGCACAACCATGCCTAAGCGTTGATTAGTGTAGGGGAAAGGTTACTGAGGGAAGGGGGAAGGTTACCTGCGAGGGGACTGGTGGACGTCGTGCCTAATCACCGTTCCTAGGTTCGTCTCCGATGACCGCCGCTTCGATAGAGGAGGAGGAGGAAAGAAATAGCACTGTGTGCGAAGACAGAGAAGGAGGAGAGGCATCCAGAGAAAGAAAGGGAAATGGGAAACAGACGGCGTGCATGAGGCCGTAAGAGCATAATCGGCACAAGGCTTCGCGGGCCCACCTGCCAGGTGCCCCAAAATTATCCGTGAGCTCTTTTGGCGAAGCGAGCAGACTTAAGCGACCCGTTTTGACGAGTTCAGCTTGAAACGGTGTGTTTTGCAGAGCGGCAAGATAGAGCGACCCATTTTGCCAAATTCCTCCCCAACGGTGGCTAGCGTTGCCACCACTTCTCTACGGTTGCCACCACTTCTCTACGCTTGGTGATATAGCTTATTTATTCCTAAACCATCTAATCACTTTCTTGTCAACTCTTCAGTATTGCTCATCACCCAATATCTATGTTTTGTGTTCACATCTGATGTTGCCATATGTTGAACACCAAATTTGGCAGCACTTGTACTATCAGACGATTTGCGAGCAAGCTCAGACAGTCCGGTTTATTGCGGGATCTTTCCCGTTTCTTGTGATATAATGTCAGACTTCGTTTAGGATAAGGTACAGACTTCTTCCCCTATAAATATGAAAGGGTACGATCGATTTAGACACACAATCTAATCGAACCAATCTATTTATATTACTTATCTTCATTCCTTAGACCTAGATGTAGCGTAGCTCTAGTTGTAATCCCCCAATCTCAATCTTCACCTCTCCTCGTTCTACGTCGTCTATAAACGCTTTAGATGGATTGCCGATTCTGAAGCAACCATACGATCTCTCCTCCCTGACAGGGTTCCTCCGAGAAGGAGAGATCTAGGTTCTACACAAATCCCTTTGTGCGCATCGCAGACGATCCATCGAAGAGGAAAGATCATAGGTTCAACAAGAAGCCCTCTACGTGTATCGCAGATGATTCGTCGCCTATACGCAGATGGCCCACACACCTGCAAAGATGAGTGAAGCTCTCTACGTAGCCCCAGAGACGTTCTACGCACCAATAGAGAGGACCCCCATGTCCTGTTCCTTGTGAGCGAGCTTTAGGAATCGTTGGTGTTTGGCCCAAAAAGGCACCAACACATTTTTTACGACTCCGCTGCGGGTAGAAGCTTTAGATCTACAAATCGGCTACAATTGCCAATCCTAAAGATCTCAATTATGTTCCCATAGACAATGATACGAGGTTGACAATATATAATTTGTCGGCCAAAGAGCGGAAGGAATTTGAATACTAGATGAAGAAGCTAGACGAGGAGGCAGAGATGTGGTACCTCTCGCACTTCACAATAAATCCCACCAAAGGGTCATCCATGGTAGGGAAGTGGAGCTCCCTTCCCTGGTAGCCTCGTCGTAGCCCCCACTTTAAGTAACATCATGTCATCCCACGATATTCAATTTGTTTAGAATTCTTTTGATGATGAGATAAGACTTATGGTGGAGTTTATGGATAAGATGGCGCGTGCACTAGAAAAAATATATGCCCAGTTTTCCTTCACGTGATTTGGGCGTCAAAACGGTTGCACCCAACAACTCGGCAACAATCCGATCCCCACAGATCCGACCACTAGATGGCATGTCGATGCATTCGTATCCTGGTCAACGACTGTCATCGCCTTCCCTATGTGACAGATCAGTGCTAATGACCATGGCCGGATACTCTAGGAGCAACCACACATAGTCTGGCACCACCGTGGATCGTTCGATACCTCACACTAGACCGTTAGGCACCACTGTGGACCGTCCGCTACCTCACACCGGACATTCCAGTGCTCCCAAAGCCAGACTGTCCGAATAGGAGTATACGGTTTTGACTAGTACATGTAGTGCACAATTATTCCCCACACCTCAGCAACACTAGCCTCCTCCACCTTTGACGCACCAAGGCTGAAGCATGCCACACCCGAGACTAGATATTTTTCAGTACCCAGGGGGCTAGAGGGGTGCACACCACCACACACTGCCACATTGGGTAATACTTGGGTGGAGAACTAGCATAACAATGCCAACCGCCTGAGCCTCACCTCACGAGAGCCGGTACCCTACCACTCGCTACTATGGATAAATCCGGGAGGAAATTGCTGAATTATTTCGAGTCAGACTCGTAATTAGCGTGTCTGGCCTAGGACTATCATATCAAAAGTCATATGACCACTAATTTGACACCGTCCTATACCCTCTAGGGACCAAGGTGCTAGATTTCCCTAAATTTTCGGGTGAAAGCATTAGAAGCACACACGAGCACATAGGCTAGTTCTTAGCACAACTTGGAGAATTGACCAAGGAAGATTTTCATGTTCTCTTATTTTCAATTTCCCTCACTAACATCGCATCCCGCCTGGTATGCTGCCATGTCTCTTAACTCTATTAGTTTTTGGGGTGATCTAGACTTAACTCTATTAGTTTTTGGGGTGATCTAGAGCACAAATTTCATGAACGCTTTCCCTCTTGGGATTATGAGTTAGGCTTAGTCGATCTGGTGTCTTTACAACATGGGTGCGATGAATCGGTTAATTACTATTTTGGGAGATTCCAAAATACAAAGAACCAATGCTTTTAGATAAATTTGTTTGATAATGAGCTAGCTAGGTTGGCCTTCAATGGATTAAGGTCGAGTCTTAAAGAAAAATTAGAAGGAACTCAATTCTTCTCTTTAGGAGGAAGTCGTTGTCGTCTCAGGCCGTCGTCTCAGGCTGCTGCTCGCGTCTCATGCCGCAAGAAGCCGTCGTCGATGTCTGGTGATAGGTCGCCGCTGCTCACGTCTCAAGCAGTTGCAGCCGCCGCCAGGCCCCGAAACCCAAATCCCTAGGGTTTGGATATCTTTTGTAGATGCCCTGGCCGGGTCCAACTCAGCCATATGGCACCGTCTGGCATAGTCTTCCTCTAACTATTGAAAGCACATAGCTTATAATATATTAACTATATATATATATTCTATGGTATATTTTGCATTTTGCAATACTTTATCCATCTCAGTATATAAAGATGTAACTAAATCTAATTTAAAAGACTAAGAAATATATTTAAGTCTTTCGATTAACACTAGTAGTATTGTATCAATATACCCGTACCTAAAAAGAGCACCTCTTGTATTATGAGATTAAAATAAAAAATGATTACGTACTCCCTCCGGTGCAGTAAAAGAAGTCATCCTGCACGTGAGCGAGGGGAATCGAGCTTGAGACCTCCAGTCTAGAATGTCTCGGGAGGTGCTGCAGCAACCAATCAAACTTAATTGTTTTGGTAATATTAATGCATCTATATCCCTATTTAATAAGGGCAAACAGGGAAAACTCCATAATAATTAATCACTCCTTAGTATGCACAATCATGTTCTAAACGACTACCTTTACTGCACCGGAGGGAGTATTATATTATGGGGGTATACCGGTCACCAAACTGAACGACTCTACTCCTGCCAAACTATCGGTGACAATTAACTACACAGCTTTTATTGTGCTTACTGTACGATCATACCTCCCAACTTTTGTCATCGGAAACCGTAGCCGGCCATCGGGATAGCTTTGACTGGCGGCCAGAGAGATCGCTACCGCTACCGCAGCTCGTTCGCAGCATACCGGACCGGCGGCGGGAAGGATGGCCGGATGGGCACCGCCGCGCCCCGCACGGTCCTCCCTATGCCGGCTGTCTGGTATCGGCGTGCACATGCCTGCCCCACGCGCCGCTGGTCGCATGCATTCCCAAGGAGCAAGGAGCCCACGCGTCGTCACGTGATGAGCTCGCCGGCGACCCGGGCCCTCACCACTCGGCAGGCTCCCACCTCCTCATCCTCTCGACCAGTCACGTCGACCTCCTCGCCGGTCGAAACCCTGAGCTGGTCCATGTACTCCACGAGGCAAACCGGTAGGTAAGTCTCCTGCGTAAGCTGCTGAAGCGGCAACGTTAACCACAAGGACCTGGTCCATGGAAATGGAAGCACAGCGGCGGCCTGCCGCTACCTCGTAGCGCGCGCCACAGCATTCCGACACGGTTCACGGACGTGTAGCCCCCCATTTGGCCGACCTCCCGATCACATGCCCCCTTTCTGGCGCGCCCATTCCCCCTCTGCGCAAGCTCACATGGCCATTTACCACCCCGTGGTTTTACTGCACTGGATGTCTGTGCGTCGCCGTCGCCGTCGCGTCGGGCCCTATTAAATTCCTCCGCACCGCACCCCGGCCTGTCTCCCAACCGCCGCGCGCGCGCGCGCAGAACCAACCAACTTAAACCGCCAACACCGAGCCCAAGGCACAAACGTTCCATGGCGCGGCTGGTGTCGACGGCGACGAAGGCAATGGCGGTCGTGGTCCTCGCGGTGGCGTCGGCAGCGCTGGCCGCGCACGACTACGGTGATGCCCTCCACAAGAGCATCCTCTTCTTCGAAGGCCAGCGGTCCGGCCGGCTGCCACCGAACCAGCGCCTCCGGTGGCGGCAGGACTCGGCCATCCACGACGGCGCCGAGGCGGGGGTACGGACGGGAGCCTCTCTCTTTCTCTTTCAGTAATCCCTCCCATTCACGCGCACACTATCCTCGCATTGCGTCAGTAATGAACACGCACGCATGCTCTGCTCTGCTGTGCACTGCAGGTGGACTTGACGGGCGGGTACTACGACGCGGGCGACAACGTGAAGTTCGGGTTCCCGATGGCGTTCACGGCGACGCTCATGTCGTGGGGCCTGATCGACTTCGGTCGCAGCTTCGGCGCGCACGAGGCGGAGGCCCGGGACGCGGTGCGGTGGGCGACGGACTACCTGATGAAGGCGACGGCGACGCCGGGGGTGGTGTACGTGCAGGTCGGGGACGCGTCCCGGGACCACGCGTGCTGGGAGCGGCCGGAGGACATGGACACCCCGCGCACCGTGTACAGGGTGGACGCGGCGCACCCGGGGTCGGACGTGGCCGCCGAGACCGCGGCGGCGCTGGCGGCCGGCTCCATCGTGTTCCGCGACGCCGACCCGGGCTACTCGCGCCGGCTCCTGGGCCGCGCCGCCGAGGTGTTCGAGTTCGCGGACCGGCACCGCGGGGCCTACAGCGGCAGCCTGCGCGCCGCGGTGTGCCCCTGCTACTGCGACTACGACGGGTACCAGGACGAGCTGCTGTGGGGCGCCGCCTGGCTGCACAGGGCGTCGCGCCCGCCGGGAGTACCGCGACTACATCAAGCGCAACGAGGTGGCGCTCGGCGCCAGCGACGCCATCAACGAGTTTGGCTGGGACAACAAGCACGCCGGCATCAACGTCCTCATCTCCAAGGTGCGTTTTTTTTTTTTTTTTTTTTTGCGTTTGCACAATGCCGCGCCTGTATTGGACCACGGCTACTGCTCTCGTAGTCTCGTAGTCCACTATTTTTAACTCTGAGGAGCATAGCCTAGGATTGCGCGTTGCTCCCGGCCGGTGACGAGCGTGTTCGGCTGGTCTACTTCGGCTTCTTCGGCTGGAATCAAAAAGGCCCAGCCGTTCGGCTGGTGGGCTGCAGCCGTTCGGCTGGCCTGCTACGGCGACAACACGCTAGGTTTTCAAGCAGCTGCTGCAGCCTCTATAGGGCCGGCTGGAAGCCGAACAGTATCTGCAGCTGCAGCGGCTTTTCAAGCAGCCGAACAAGACCGCCCGTGGTAGCAGTGCGGCAGTAGGGGGCGCTCTGCCTCGGCTTTGGAGTACTCTCTCTCTCTCTGTATCTGGAGTCGCGCAGCGTCGTCGAGTCGAGCGCACATGCTTTCTCTGACGCCTCGCTGCCGGCTTTCCGCCGTTGTCTGCGAGGTTGCGGCGCCATTGACTCGTCAGGAAATGGCATGCAACTTTTGACGCGTCGCGGTCGCCGGAAACTAGTTCACAAACAGTGGGTTTAGGGGAAACTACACGAAGCATGCGCTAGTAAAGTGGGTCGGAACCTTTTCAAGCGCGCTATAGCTAGCTAGTTGACGTTGCTAGCTAGTAGAGCAGCAGTAATTTCGCTGCCTTCAAAATTAGTACTCGCTCGATTTCGTTTTGGATCGAGCGACAAAATGGATCGAGCGACAACTAAAAAGAAACGGAGGAAGTATTGGTTTAGTTGTCCTTCCGGGATTTAATATTTATAGCATATAATTTATATCACTATATATAGATATTTAAATCATAATAAGCTTATTTAAACATACACGATATTGATAATATCTAACTACAAATTAGTTAAGCAGCAGACATCAGCTAGTGTCGCACATGTCATGTCTTGTGCTTTGCAGATATTCCTTCCTCGTGTCGTGTCTATAGTGTACAAACATCTTTTTTTTTCGCTTGGTTTATTGGTCGGTTCATTGTGTTGTTTGCACGGGACTAGCTAGGATGGGATGACGGATGCGTGGGATTAGGCATTATCACACCCAATGCTATGATTTCACAGCACTGTTTGTACTGCCGATTAGCACTGTTTGTACCGTGTATTAGAATATACGAAGCATGATGAGACCAAAAGATTCTACAATCTGGCAAAGACTAATCAACTTATTATATATCGTAACGGCTGCAGCTTTTGGTCAGGGATCTCGATGCATGTGATGTGAGCATGTTTGTGGCATCAGTCAGTGACCCGGGCTCTTGCTCCTAAAGCTGGCCTCGTGTTTTCTTCCCGCATCATTACGTGCTAATAAGGCCATTACGTAGACGTAGCGTAAATGTTATCCACAGTCCATTATATAATATTATCCTTTCCTTTTGCATGCGCATGCAGGAGGTCCTCATGGGCAAGGACGAGTTCTTCCGGTCGTTCCGGGAGAACGCCGACAACTTCATCTGCAGCCTCCTACCGGGCATCTCCGGCCACCCTCAGATCCAGTACTCGCCGGGTAGGCCAACATATTCACTACTGTTTCTTCCCGTACATGCGCTCAACCGACGTTCCATGCCTGCAGGTGGCCTCCTCTTCAAGGTGGGCAACAGCAACATGCAGCACGTGACGTCGCTCTCCTTCCTGCTCCTCGTCTACTCCAACTACCTCAGCCACGCCGACGCCCGCGTCCCGTGCTCCTCCTCCTCCTCCTCCTCCGCCTCGCCCGTCCAGCTCCGCCGCGTCGCCAAGCGTCAGGTGGACTACATCCTGGGGGACAACCCGCTGCGGATGTCCTACATGGTGGGGTACGGGCCGCGGTACCCGCTGCGGATCCACCACCGGGCCAGCTCGCTGCCGTCGGTCTCGGCCCACCCGGCGCGCATCGGGTGCAAGGCCGGGGCGGCCTACTACGCCAGCCCGGCGCCGAACCCCAACCTGCTGGTGGGCGCCGTGGTGGGCGGGCCCAGCAACAGCACCGACGCGTTCCCCGACGCGCGGGCCGTGTTCCAGCAGTCCGAGCCCACCACCTACATCAACGCGCCGCTGCTCGGCCTGCTCGCCTACTTCTCCCAGCACCCCGACCCAGCGCAGCACTGATGAACGGGCAGCTAGCTAGTAGTAGGTGTTGTAGCAGTATTCTTCCGTTGCTGCTCCTGCTATTTGTTTTGCAGTATTTATGTGTTGGTAGCATATCTTGTGCCGATCCATTCCTGTAAAAAAAATTGGCAGGAACGAGGATTGGTCCTACTGCTTGTACTCGTACTATGCCCCAAGTAAGCTGCATGGTGGTAAGATGCATTCTGAAATCGCCTTAATTTCGGAGTTTCAGCGTCGTATATAGAAACCACTGCTGGACATATTACTACTACCACTTTTTTGTTCTCGTGGGTCTCCTTCCGGCCTTGCGTTGTCCTTGCTACTTGCTAGAATCCAAAGCTTGCTTCAAACAAGCGCCTGCGTACTCCGACAGCTGGGGCTGCCCATCATTCCGCGTGGTGGCGGGCAGGCACGCGCACCAGCACCACCAAAAAGAGCGAGGCAAGGGACTGTGCCAGGCCAAATACCCACTGTGCTAAATACTGTAGAACACATATCTCATAGAGACAAGATACTATACTGTAGAACCCATAGCTCATAGATAAAATATTGTAGAACCGCAGCCTATACCACTGTGCTGCCATGTCATAGAGACAAAATACTGTATAAACTATGGTTGGATTAAATCTGCAGCCTCTGCTCCTCTTGAACGGCAGAATAATAGCCTCACCTCATAGAGACAAAATAATACTGTATAAATCATAGTCGAATTAAATCCGCAGCCTCTGCTCCTATAACAGCCGCTGCTAATGGCTTGGCGACCCGCAAGTGACATCACATTGTCTAAGGCCCTCTCTAACCCAAACCCACGCCCCACGAAAAAAATGTTTTTGGCAAAAAAAAGTTATATATACATGTACACGTTAGATATATATTAGTGTATTGCGCGCGTCCATACACGCGTGGTGAACAACGGTTTGAAATATTTTTATGAGGATGTCAAATTAGATGTTGTAGCGTGATCACATTTAAAGTAAAAACTGTAGCTACACAAAGAAGTACGAAACAAGATGAGGTAGACATCGAGGCTTACAATAGTTGTACAGTAAAATGAGACAAATAATACATATGAAGTAGCACTTGAGTAGACTACATCAAGCCAAAATTAGACTTCACTGGTAGGGTCACATAAACATATACAAAGCTCGACGCCATAACAGTTTCATATATGTACACAGAAGCATATGCGGTTCAACAGTGTTGACGTCTTCTGTAAGTGCAAAAAAAAATATTTTTCGAGAAAAAAAATATATCTCTACTACTTATTAAGACTGAAAGAGTAGTCTGTCATTCTTGTTCCTCCCCGCAAAACTCATTCCCATTCACATTCCCCAGTACAGCCTACGTCTAGCTAAAATTAAAAAAACAAACATGTCCTCAAGGGAATTTGAATCCATGACCTCTCAAGCAAAGGCCAAGAGTAGCTACCGCTCTACCACATGTATGTTTATGTCTACATCTATGACAGGAAACACATCTACTACATCTCTCACCAAGCTCACTTGCTACCCTTGCACAATACGTAATAGTAGATAAGTATCACCGAGATTCTTGAATTATATTTTTGGATGAAGGTAATATTATTTAAAAAAAGAGCTTTGCATGCAATTTCTTTTGTTTGAATAATGTATTATACTTAAATTCCCTTTTTTGCATGCGTGACATTTTTTCTTCGTAATATTTTTTCCATGGATCAGACTTGTGAGTCATTTTCATAAACCAAAGCCAAACATGAATCCATGTTTCTTACTTGAAACTTCGAACAAACACCATGAGCGGCAGGCACGCGTTGGCGTCGCTCATCGATGACGAGAAGAAGCTTGGCGACTGTCAGTTCGACCTCTAGAAGCAGTCCTGCGTGGTCGCATGCGCCGCTGTGTACGACAAGCTCCCGCGAAGCCACCGCTTGGACGCGGACCAGAGCAGCTGCACCGCGATGTCCATCAGTAAGCAGGGGGGCCTCATGGTTGTCGCCAACGTTGACGACTCTCGGGTTGTTCTGGACACCGCATCCGACGACGACGCCATCACGTCGTCCAGCTCATCGTCCACCTGAAGCTCAACCTGTCACGTACGTCGCTACTGACCAGACATGAATTCTTGTGCGCTGGGGCGATAGACATTGCTGACGTTGTGTGAGTGTCCTCGAACATGATGTATGTAGTGGAGTAGCGCATCTGGTGGTGCAACGGCCAAGGGTACTACCTCGCTATTGAGCCCAGGGTGCACTTCGTTTGGTAGCCCAACCAAGAGCCATCGGTACTCATCATGTCGCGCGTGTTCGACGACTACTATATCGAGGATTGTGGCATCATCTTCGCGTCGGAGGTGACGTAGAGGAGGATCGACAACAGTGACCAGTTCGTCATCCTCGCCACCGTTAGGGTAGCTTTTGTGCTGGCCTGCCTTTAATTCTCTTCACAAACACACACTTACCTTTTTGTTTTAGCAAGAGCGTATGGTGGTGCATGTCTGATGACTAACGATGTACGAGGAAATTTCTTCCGGTATGTGTGGAACGTGCTCTCCAATGATGAGACCATACAAATCGTGGCATATATCGAAGTCTGCATGATACTGATGGTTGCAATGTAGTGGTGAAACAACTAGATTAAAATAATAAAATTTATATATAGCTAGGTTCACAAATTGATTATGAAACATTTTCTCATAACAATATAACACATATTTTGTATATAAGTTATCGTAGTATATTGGTATTATATATTCCCGTTGCAACGCACGGGCACTCAGCTAGTACATGTATACGTTAGATATATATATATACTAAAATGTTACAAAAATATAAAATATGCAAATTTGTTCTCAAATTCACATTCTAGACCTCGTCTCTACCCTAACGCATGGCCCATTAGGCATCATGCCCATTGAACAAGTTGTCCAACACTCTGTCTTCCATGGCTTGGTGGTTGCCCTTCGGTTCCTCGCTTTCTTTCAAGGCTTCAACCTCTGGTGGCAGCGCACCGACGCGGGTCTGCAGGAGCGGAGGAGCCATGGAGCCACGGAGCTAGACTACCCTTGCTAGGAGGCAGGGCGTGGAGCGAATGAGCGACCGACGGCCCAACCCCGACGCCTGTTGCGTGCCTGCGCTGCTGCTAGGTGGGAGCCGACGGCTGCTGCCTACTGGCATGACACCGAAATCCAGAGGCTCAACGATCATCTGACATGGCAGACATTGAACCGTCTGGTTACACTATTGACACATTAAACCTCTGGTGTATAGTAGAATAGCCGATAGACATCAAATGACTAGTTGATGTGGAAGGGCATTGATGAACAAGGTCTGGTGTACATAGATTGCACACTGACGCAGAAAAGTTTGCTTCCTTCCAATGGCTCTTTTGGGCTTGGGGCTCTATATGTAGCTACTTAACCGACAAATTGAAGATGTTGAGAGCTAAGAAACTTATTGTACATGTGGACACACAATTCTATAGCTCAAGACATCCAAGTGCTTCATAGAATCACTTGGTGATAATCGTAGGTACTTTACGAAGTGCTTATGTTAGTTAGACTGCTTCATTGCACTTGCTCTAGGTTATGCCTAGATGATTAGAGTGAGGTTAGACACCCTCATAACCCTCGACACTTGCTCTAGGTTAGATGATTAGAGTGGGGTAATAATTGGGTTATTTACTAAAACTTGGCTCTACTAAGTACTAATAATAATAAATACTTGACCAACTAAGCAACTGCTTAACCTCAACTCCATATACAGCTAGTTCACTTTAGTCAAACGGGACATTTGCTGAGTATGTTGATGTGTACTCACCCTTGCTTTACACACCACCCCCACCCCAGGTTGTCCCCAGTGTACCCAATGCTCAGGAGTTGATGCTGGCAACATGGATGACTTCGAGGAGTTCCACGAATATGACGAGTTCTAATCCTTTCTTAGTGGCAAACCCCCAGTAAGTTGCCTGTGTAGGCTTAGCATCTATGTTTCGTATTTCCGCACTTTGATAATTATGTTGAGCAATGGTTGTCGGGGACCATAATTAGGGGTACCCTCAAGGCTCCTAATTCTCAGCCGGTAACCCCCATCAGCATAAAGCTGCGAAGGCCTGATGGGTGCGATCAAGTCAGGGATCAGTCCATTCGAGGGACTCGATCACGCCTCGCCCGAGCCTAGCCTCGGACAAGGGCAGCCGACCCCGGAGGATCTCCGCCTCGCCCGAGGCCCCCCTCCAGCGGCGAACACGTTCCCGGCTCGCCCGAGGCCCTGTCTTCGCCAAGAAGCAACCCCGACCAAATCGCAGGAGCATTTAATGCAAAGGTGGCTTGACACCTTTATCCTGACGCGCGCCCCTCAGCTGACAGAGCCGAAGTGACCGCCGTCACTTCACCGCTCCACTGACCGGTCTGATAGAAAGACAGCGCCGCCTGCGCCGCTCCGACTGCGGTGCCACTTGACAGAGTGAGGCTGACAGGCAGTCAGGCCCGGCCGCACACCATAGGAAACTCCGCTCCGCTCGACCCAGGGCTCGGACTCGGGCTAAGCCCCGGAAGACGGCGAACTCCGCTCCGCCCGATCCAGGGCTCGGACTCGGGCTAAGCCCCGGAAGACGGTGAACTCCGCTCCGCCCGACCCAGGGCTCGGACTCGGGCAAAGCCCCGGAAGACGGCGAACTCCGCTCCGCCCGACCCAGGGCTCGGACTCGGGCAAAGCCCGGAAGACGGCGAACTCCGCTCCGCCCGACCCAGGGCTCAGACTTGGGCTCAGCCCCAGAAGACGACGAACTCCGCTTCGCCCGACCCCAGGACTCAAATTCCACCCTGGCCTCAGCCAACGGCCTCCGCCTCGCCCGAGCTAGGGGCTCGGACTCGGCCTCGGCCACGGAAGACGGACTCGACCTCGACCTCGGAGGAGCCTCCACATCGCCCAACCTAGGGCGCGGACCGGCCACGTCAACAGGCGGCGCCATCATTACCCTACTCCAAGCTAACTCAGGCCAGGGGAACAAGACCGGCGTCACATCTGGCTCGCTCCGCCAGATAGGCGATGATGGTGCCCCACACACTCCCTGACGATGGTGGCTCTCGGCCCCCTTACGGAAGCAAGAGGACATCAGCAAGGACTCGACGGCCCCGATAGCTGTCCCTCCGCCAGGCTCCAGCGCTCCTCCGACGGCCACGACATCACACAAACCGGGCGCCAAAATCTCTCCGGCCGCCACGATGGCGTGTACTTAGGGCGCTAGCTCTCCTCCGCTAGACACGTAGCACTCTGCTACACCCCCCATTGTACACCTGGACCCTCTCCTTACGCCTATAAAAGGAAGGACCAGGGCCCTCTTAGAGAGGGTTGGCCGCACGGGGACAAGGACGGGACAGGCGCTCGTGTGAGGCCGCTCGCTCCTTCCCCCGTGTGGACGCTTGTAACCCCCTACTGCAAGCGCACCCGACCTGGGCGCGGGACGAACACGAAGGCCGCGGGATTTCCACCTCTCTCACGCCCATCTCCGGCCACCTCGCTTCCCCCCTTCGCGCTTGGCCTCGCGTCGACCCATCTGGGCTGGGGCACGCGGCGACACTTCACTCGTCGGCTCAGGGACCCCCCGGTCTCGAAACGCCGACAGTTGGCGCGCCAGGTAGGGGCCTGCTGCGTGTTGACGAACAGCTTCCCGTCAAGCTCCAGATGGGTAGTCTCCAGCAACCTCTTCGGCCCGGGATGGTGCTCCGTTTCGGGAGCCTTGAGTTCATGTCCCTCGACGGTAGCTACGACATGATACTCTTTCCACCGCCGGGCGACAGTGACAGTGGCGGCCGACAGTCCGCCCGCCAGCGGCGGGATCGACGACGTCTTCCCCGCATGGTGGAAGAACAACCTTCGAGCTCGCTCCGTCTTCTTCCCCGTCGATGGAGGAGGAGGAGGCGGGGCAACCAAGGCCTAGCAGGAGGCGGCGCCTCGTCGACCGTCGAGCGAGTCGACAACGCCAGCACTCCAACGGGGGGCGCGCCGGGCATCGACCTCGTGCTTGAGACGAAGACGAGCGTTGTCTCCCCGCGACACGTCAATCCCGAGCAAACGGACGACGCCAGCACGCTCGCGAAAGGCTTGCTGGGTGTCGCCCACGTACCTGAGACGACGGTGCAGTCAGCCCCCGACGTGACCTCATCACCGCCCGTCGACAAAGAGGTACCGACCGATTCCCATCCCACGCCTCTCGGATTTAGCCTCGACTCGCCTAGCGGCTCCGCTTTGGCGGGCGCTTTCATAGAGGCGAATCCGAACCCTCTGGGGTCTCGTATGCGGTCACCTTGGGACCGGCTGACGGACGTCTCGACCTACGGGCCCTCTGGGTCCGAGGAAGACGACGAGCCCAGCTTCCATTGGGATTTCTCCGGACTTGGCAACCCCAGTGCCATGCGGGACCTCATTACCGCATGTGACTACTGCCTTTCCGACTGTTCCGACGGTAGCCGTAGCCTCGGCGACGAGGACTACGGCCCGAGCCGCGAATGTTTCCACGTCGATCTAGGGGGTCCCTCCGAAGGCAACCATCTCGACATGCCGGAGGACGGTGATCTCCCTAGGCTGGTGCCTCGCGTTGACATCCCGCGGGAGCTAGCTGTGGTCCCCGTTCCGGCGGGGGTCACGACCCACAACTCGAGCAAATCCGCGGGGTGCAGGCCAGGCTCGACGAGGGAGCAGGAGCGCTTGAGCCAATCCGCCGGGACGTTGGACAGGCATGGGCGGGCCAACCTCCGACCGGAGAAATATGTCATCTACCCTAGGGCTTCCAGCGCCGTATCGCCGACGATGTCAGGGTCAGGCCGCCACCCGCATCCAGTGGGGTCGGCCAGAACCTGGCTGCAGCAGCAATGCTCCTCCGCGCGATGCCGGAGCCATCAACCACCGAGGGGCGGCGAATCCAGGGATAGCTCAAAGATCTCCTGGAAGGCGCTGCGGTCCGGCGGGCCGAGAGCTCCGCCTCCCGAAGGCAGGGGTACCCCTCGGAACATCATGCCGCGACTTCCCGATTCATGCGGGAAGCCTCGGTCTACACCGGGCGCACGCGCAACACAGCGCCTGCGGCCCCGGGTCGCCTCGGCAACGAGCACCATCATCGCGATCATCGGGCCCACCTCGACGAGAGGGTGCGCCGAGGCTACCACCCCAGGCGTGGGGGACGCTACGACAGCGGGGAGGATCGGAGTCCCTCGCCCGAACCACCCGGTCCGCAGGCCTTCAGCCGGGCCATATGACGGGCGCCGTTCCCGACCCGGTTCCGACCCCCGACTACTATCACAAAGTACTCGGGGGAGACGAGACCGGAACTGTGACTCGCGGACTACCGTCTGGCCTGCCAACTGGGTGGAACGGACGATGACAACCTCATCATCCGCAACCTCCCCCTGTTCCTCTCCGACACCGCTCGTGCCTGGTTGGAGCACCTGCCTCCGGGGCAGATCTCCGACTGGGACGACCTAGTCCAAGCTTTCGCCGGCAATTTCCAGGGCACGTACGTGCGCCCTAGGAATTCCTGGGACCTCCGAAGCTGCCGACAGCAGCCGGGAGAGTCTCTCCGGGACTACATCCGGTGATTCTCGAAGCAGCGCACCGAGCTGCCCAACATCACCGACTCGGACGTCATCGGTGCGTTCCTCGCCGGCACCACCTGCCGCAACCTGGTTAGCAAGCTGGGTCGCAAGACCCCCACCAGGGCGAGCGAGCTGATGGACATCGCCACCAAGTTCGCCTCCAGCCAGGACGCGGTCGAGGCTATCTTCCGGAAGGACAAGCAGCCCCAGGGCCGCCCATCGGAAGATGCCCCCGAGGCGTCAGCTCAGCACGGCGCCAGGAAGAAGGGCAAGAAGAAGTCGCAAGCGAAACGCGACGCCGCCGACGCGGACCTTATCGCCGTCGCCGAGTACAAGAACCCTCGGAAACCCCTCGGAGGTCCCAACCTCTTCGACAAGATGCTCAAGGAGCCGTGCCCCTATCACCAGGGGCCCGTCAAGCACACCCTTGAGGAGTGCGTCATGCTTCGGCGCCACTTCCACAGGGCCGGGCCACCCGCGGAGGGTGGCAGGGCCCGCGACGATGACAAGAAGGAAGATCACCAGGCAGGAGAGTTCCCCGAGGTCCGCAACTGCTTCATGATCTACGGCGAGCAAGCGGCGAACGCCTCGGCTCGGCACCGCAAGCAAGAGCGCCAGGAGGTCTGTTCGGTGAAGGTGGCGGCGCCAGTCTACCTAGACTGGTCCGACAAGCCCATCACCTTCGACCAAGCCAACCACCCCGACCATGTGCTGAGCCCAGGGAAATACCCGCTCGTCGTCGACCCCATCATCGGCGACGTCAGGCTCACCAAGGTCCTCATGGACGGAGGCAGCAGCCTCAACATCATCTATGCCGAGACCCTCGGGCTTCTGCGTATCGATCTGTCCTCGGTCCGGTCGGGCGCTGCGCCTTTCCATGGGATCATCCCCGGGAAGCGCGTCCAGCCCCTCGGACAACTCGATCTTCTCGTCTGCTTCGGAACATCCTCCAACTTCCAAAGGGAGACCCTGACGTTCGAGGTGGTCGGGTTCCGAGGAACCTACCACGCGGTATTGGGGAGGCCCTGCTACGCGAAGTTCATGGTCGTCCCCAACTACACCTACCTCAAGCTCAAGATGTCGGGCCCCAACAGGGTCATCACCGTCGGCCCCACGTACAAACACGCGTTCGAATGCGACGTGGAGTGCGTGGAGTACGCCGAGGCCCTCACCGAGTCCGAGGCCCTCATCACCGACCTGGAGAGCCTCTCTAAGGAGGTGCCAGACGTGAAGCGTCATGCCGGCAACTTCGAGCCAGCGGAGACGGTTAAGTCTGTCCCCCTCAACCCCAGCAGCGACGCCTCTAAGCAAGTCCGGATCGGCTCCGGGCTCAATCCCAAATAGGAAGCAGTGCTCGTCGACTTTCTCTGCGCGAACGCCGACGTCTTCGCGTGGAGTCCCTCGGACATGCCCGGCATACCGAGGGATGTCGCCGAGCACTCGCTGGACATCCGAGCCGGAGCCCGACCCATCAAGCAGCCTCTGCGCCGATTCGACGAGGAGAAGCGCAGAGCCATAGGCGAGGAGATCCACAAGCTAATGGCGGCAGGGTTCATCAAAGAGGTATTCCATCCCGAATGGCTTGCCAACCCTGTGCTTGTGAGAAAGAAAGGGGGGAAATGACGGATGTGTGTAGACTACACTGGTCTAAACAAAGCATGTCCGAAGGTTCCCTACCCTCTGCCTCGCATCGATCAGATCGTGGATTCCACTGCTGGGTGCGAAACCCTGTCTTTCCTCGATGCCTACTCAGGGTATCACCAAATCAGGATGAAAGAGTCCGACCAGATCGTGACTTCTTTCATCACACCCTTCGGCATGTACTGCTATGTCACCATGCCGTTCGGCTTGAGGAATGCGGGCGCGACGTACCAGCGGTGCATGAACCATGTGTTCGGCGAGCACATTGGCCGCACGGTCGAGGCCTACGTCGATGACATCATAGTCAAGACGAGGAAAGCCTCCGACCTCCTTTCCGACCTTGAAGTGACATTCCGATGTCTCAAGGCAAAAGGTGTCAAGCTCAATCCCGAAAAGTGTGTCTTCGGGGTGCCCCGAGGCATGCTCTTGGGGTTCATCGTCTCCGAGCGGGGCATCAAAGCCAACCCGGAGAAGATCGCAGCCATCACCAGCATGGGGCCCATCAAGGACTTGAAAGGCGTACAGAGGGTCATGGGATGTCTCGCGGCCCTGAGCCGCTTCATCTCACGCCTCGGCCAAAGAGGTCTACCCCTGTACCGCCTCTTAAGGAAGGCTGAGCGCTTCACTTGGACCCCTGAGGCCGAGGAAGCCCTCGGGAACCTGAAGGCGCTCCTCACGAAGGCGCCTATCCTGGTGCCCCCAGCTGCCGGAGAAGCCCTCTTGGTCTACGTCGCCGCGACCACTCATGTGGTTAGCGCCGCGATTGTGGTCGAGAGGCAAGAAGAGGGGCATGCATTGCCCGTTCAGAGGCCAGCCTACTTCGTCAGTGAGGTACTGTCCAAAACCAAAATCCGCTACCCACAAATTCAGAAGCTGCTGTACGCAGTGATCCTGACACGGCGGAAGTTGCGACACTACTTCGAGTCTCATCTGGTAACTGTGGTGTCATCCTTCCCCCTAGGGGAGATCATCCATTGCCGAGAGGCCTCGAGTAGGATTGCAAAGTGGGCGGTGGAAATCATGGGCGAAACAATCTCGTTCACCCCTCGGAAGGCCATCAAATCCCAGGTCTTGGCGGACTTTGTGGCTGAATGGGTCGACACCCAGCTACCAACAACTCCGATCCAACCGGAGCTCTGGACCATGTTCTTCGATGGGTCGCTGATGAAGACAGGAGCCGGCGCAGGCCTACTTTTCATCTCGCCCCTCGGGAAGCACCTACGCTACGTGCTACGCCTCCACTTCCCGGCGTCCAACAATGTAGCTGAGTACGAGGCTCTGGTCAACGGGTTGCGGATTGCCGTCGAGCTAGGGGTCCGACGCCTCGACGCTCGCGGTGACTCGCAGCTCGTCATCGACCAAGTCATGAAGAACTCCCACTGCCGCGACCCGAAGATGGAGGCCTACTGTGATGAGGTTCGGCGCCTGGAAGACAAGTTCTACGGGCTCGAGCTCAACCACATCGCTCGGCGCTACAACGAGACTGCGGACGAGCTGGCTAAAATAGCCTCGGGGCGAACAACGGTTCCCCCGGACGTCTTCTCCCGAGATCTGCATCAACCCTCCGTCAAGATCGACGACGCGCCCGAGCCTGAGGCACCCTCGGCCCAGCCCGAGGTACTCTCGGCACAGTCCGAGGCACCCTCGGCTCGGCCCGAGGCACCCTCGGTTCGGCCTGAGGTACCCTCGGCCCCCGAGGGCGAAACACTACGCGTCGAGGGGGAGCAAAGCGGGGTCACACCTGATCAAAACTGGCAGACCCCGTACCTGCAATATCTCCACCAAGGAGAGCTACCCCTTGACCGAGCCGAAGCTCGGCGGTTGGCGCGGCGCGCCAAGTCGTTCGTCTTGCTGGGAGAAGGGAAGGAGCTCTACCACCGCAGCCCTTCAGGCATCCTCCAGCGATGCATCTCCACCACCGAAGGTCAGGAACTCCTACGAGAAATACACTCGGGGGCTTGCGGCCACCACGCAGCACCTCGAGCCCTTGTCGGAAATGCTTTCCGACAAGGTTTCTACTGGCCGACGGCGGTGGCCGACGCCACTAGAATTGTCCGCACCTGCGAAGGGTGTCGGTTCTATGCAAGGCAGACCCACCTGCCCGCTCAGGCTCTGCAGACGATACCCATCACATGGCCTTTTGCTGTGTGGGGTCTAGACCTCGTCGGCCCCTTGCAAAAGGCACCCGGGGGCTACACGCACCTGTTGGTCGCTATCGACAAATTTTCCAAGTGGATCGAGGTCCGACCCCTGAACAGCATCAGGTCCGAGCAGGCGGTGGCGTTCTTCACCAACATCATCCATCGTTTCGAGGTCCCGAACTCCATCATCACCGACAACGACACCCAGTTCACCGGCAGAAAGTTCCTGGACTTCTGCGAGGATCACCACATCCGGGTGGACTGGGCCGTCGTGGCTCATCCCATGACGAATGGGCAAGTAGAGCGTGCCAACGGCATGATTCTACAAGGACTCAAGCCTCGGATTTACAACGACCTCAACAAGTTCGGCAAGCGATGGATGAAGGAACTCCCCTCAGTGGTCTGGAGCCTGAGAACGACACCGAGCCGAGCCACGGGCTTCACGCCGTTCTTTCTAGTCTATGGGGCCGAGGCCATCTTGCCCACAGACCTGGAATACGGTTCCCCGAGGACGAGGGCCTATGACGACCAAAGCAACCAAGCTAGTCGAGAAGACTCGCTGGACCAGCTGGAAGAGGCTCGAGACAAGGCCTTACTACACTCGGCGCGGTACCAGCAGTCCATGCGACACTACCACGCCCGAGGGGTCCGGTCTCGAGACCTCCAGGTGGGCGACCTGGTGCTTCGGCTGCGACAAGACGCCCGAGGTCGACACAAGCTCACGCCCCCCTGGGAGGGGCCGTTCGTCATCGCCAAAGTTCTAAAACCCGGAACATACGAGCTGGCCAACAGTCAAGGCGAGGTCTACAGCAGCGCTTGGAACATCCAACAGCTACGTCGCTTCTACCCTTAAGATGTTTTCAAGTTGTTCATATACCTCGCTCTCACGCAAAGTTTAGTCATCAAGGAAGGTTCAGCCTTGCCTCGGCAAAGCCCGACCCAACCTCAGGGGCTAAAAGGGGGGAACCCCCTCTGCGTCGAAATTTTCCTCGAAAAAAGATCTTTTCCGCCGGAATGTCTTTCGTGCTTCTTGACTACTTCGAAAGTGGATCCTAAAAACGACGGAGTACACGTAAGCAGCCAAGGCTAACCGAGCCGAGGGACTCCTACGCCTCCGGGATACGGATACCTCACTCATCACCTTCTGCCATAAGTAACTCACGTTCGGATAAGTGATTCCGTGGACCGAACAAGTCTTCACGTTCGGAAGCTCTTCTGCCGGAGCGATTCTTCGAGCCTTCTCGACTGCGTCGGTGACAGAACCCCATGGACGGGTAAGAGTGCGCGTAAGCGGCAAGGCCGACCGAGCCGAGGGACTCCTACGCCTCCGGGATACGGATACCTCACTCATCACCTTCCGTGAGAAGCAACTCTCGCTCGCACAAACAGTTCTGTTACCGACAAAAAAGTCCAGATACTCGAAACAAGAGGAAAGGGGACGCAGCTTTACAATACGGCGAGGGTGTGTTTCGGCCTCGGCGGCCGCAGAAAACACACGCTACAAGATAATCCGATCCTGCAGGCTCGGATCTTGACGGCTAAAAGGAGCAGCAGCACCCTCGGCGTCGACAACACGCTCCAAGGTCCTCCCCCTACGGCGCGGGGGCTGGGTCCCACACGTCATGCAAGTCGGCCCAGAGCAGAAGAAGCCAAACCGCCGTGCGCGATGCGTGCAACCGCCCAGCGGTTACAAGCGGCTCTCCACTTTTGCCCAGACCAGCGGGCGAAAGGGCGGGCAACCGTGCAGGTGGCATGCAACCACGCCAAGTGGGCGCGCTTCTCCGACTCCCAACACGCCCGGCACGGAGGCCCAGACCCACGCGTCATGCAACCGGCGCGCCGAATGCTTCGTGCATGCAACTGCACCGCCACCTGCGCCACCACCGCGCCTCCTCGACTGCGGAACCAATACCGCGACTCGAGGCGACCCAGCGCACGACCCAGCGGCTCCAGCCTGGCGCGACGGTCAATGCGGCCGAAAACGGGCCGACAGTAATGGCGGTGGCAGGCGGGCAGGAGCAGCGGTCACGTCGTCAGCCAAGCTTACGTCCCATCCGGGGGCAGCGAGAGAACCCTCTCTCACGGCATGAAGACAACGCACCCGTGTTCCGTTCCTCGAACAGCTCGCGCACGCGCAACGGCTGCCCTGTGAACCACTCGCCCCGTCGCATTAACTCCGCGGCGGGACAGGTGGCGCCTCTGGCAGGAGAAGCGAGCAACGCTTCGCCTTCGCCATAATGACCGCGTCAAAAAAGGTACGCCGCGTCGTTCGATTTCGTATCCTTTTCCTTTTTTCCTCTTTCTCTCTCTTGCAACAGGGACCGGGAAAGGGGGATACCCCGAAAGGGATCCTTCCCTGTGAAGGAACCAGGCTCCGAGCCTCCCTACTGATCAGAGGTTCGAAGGCTGGCCCCTCGGAAGGGTTCAACAGCCGCCTCAGAGCACGTGGGCTCCACACCCACTACTGGTCAGAGGTTCGAAGGCCGGCCCCTCGGAAGGGTTCAACGGCCGCCTCAGGCTACTCGGGCTCCGCGCCCACTACTGATCAGGGGTTCGAAGGCTGGCCCCCGAAGGGTTCACAGCCGCCTCAGACACAGAGCGAGGGATGACCATGGGTACGTTCGATACATAACCAAGGCTCGAGCTGCGCTCCCGAGGTACCCTAGGACATTTCCGAGACCAGCAGGAACGATCTTGTAACGGAATCCCATCGGAGGGAGGCATCGAGCCCTCGGACCCTGTCACCAGGGTACTGGGTCCGGCAGATCACCCGCAGGTACTTTTGGGCGCGCCTCTGGGCCCCTAGCCGACCCCTAACGAATGGGGCATGGACGTCCGCTCGGATCACCCGCCTGCAGCTCACCGGAGACACCATGTTCGGCGCCCACCGAGGGCAACATGGCGCTCTCCCCCCCTCCTCCTTGCGGAAAGGCGACGCAGGGGCGTATGTAAAAAAGTCGAGTCTGTCCCTAATCGCCCTCTCGCCCTGTGCAGAGGCTCGAGGGCTGCTCTCGCAAACCCGGCTCCGGCCAAACCGTTGACAGCGTCAACATACCAGCCCGAGAACTTGGGACCCGACCGTACACCTGGGCTACGGCCAGCTCGCATGAGGGAACGACCAGACCAGCCGAAGCATTGCGCGAGGCGTTAAGACCTCGGAGGAGTCAAACCACTCCTCCGAGGCCTCGGGGGCTACACCCGACGGGTGCGCTCGCGTGCACCCACCGGAACAAAACGCAACCGAGAAAGGCTGGTCCCCTTGCAAAAAAGTGCGACGAAAGCCTCCAAGCGAGTGCTAACACTCCCTTCGAGACTCGGGGGCTACTGTCGGGGACTATAATTAGGGGTACCCTCAAGGCTCCTAATTCTCAGCTGGTAACCCCGATCAGCATAAAGCTGCGAAGGCCTGATGGGTGCGATCAAGTCAGAGATCAGTCCATTCGAGGGACTCGATCACGCCTTGCCCGAGCCTAGCCTCGGACAAGGGCAGCCGACCCCGGAGGATCTCTGCCTCGCCCAAGGCCCCCCTCCAGCGGCGAACACGTTCCCGGCTCGCCCGAGGCCCTGTCTTCGCCAAGAAGCAACCCCGACCAAATCGCAGGAGCATTTAATGCAAAGGTGGCTTGACACCTTTATCCTGACGCGCGCCCCTCAGCTGACAGAGCCGAAGTGACCGCCGTCACTTCGCCGCTCCACTGACCGGTCTGATAGAAAGACAGCGCCGCCTGCGCCGCTCCGACTGTGGTGCCACTTGACAGAGTGAGGCTGACAGGCAGTCAGGCCCAGCCGCACACCATAGGAAACTCCGCTCCGCCCGACCCAGGGCTCGGACTCGGGCTAAGCCTCGGAAGACGGCGAACTCCGCTCTGCCCGACCCAGGGCTCGGACTCGGGCTAAGCCCCGGAAGACGGCGAACTCCGCTCCGCCCGACCCAGGGCTCGGACTCGGGCAAAGCCCCGGAAGACGGCGAACTCCGCTCCGCCCGACCTAGGGCTCGAACTTGGGCTCAGCCCCAGAAGACGACGAACTCCGCTTCGCCTGACCCCAGGACTCAAATTCCGCCCTGGCCTCAGCCAACGGCCTCCACATCGCCCAACCTAGGGCGCGGACCGGCCACGTCAACAGGCGGCGCCATCATTACCCTACTCCAAGCTGACTCAGGCCACGGGGAACAAGACCGGCGTCACATCTGGCTCGCTTCGCCAGATAGGCGATGATGGTGCCCCGCACACTCCCTGACGATGGCGGCTCTCGGCCCCCTTACGGAAGCAAGAGGACGTCAGCAAGGACTCGATGGCCCCGACAGCTGTCCCTCCGCCAGGCTCCAGCGCTCCTCCGACGGCCACGACATCACACAAACCGGGCGCCAAAATCTCTCCGGCCGCCACGATGGCGTGTACTTAGGGCGCTAGCTCTCCTCCGCTAGACACGTAGCACTCTGCTACACCCCCCATTGTACACCTGGACCGTCTCCTTACGCCTATAAAAGGAAGGACCAGGGCCCTCTTAGAGAGGGTTGGCCGCACGGGGACAAGGACGGGACGGGCGCTCGCGTGAGGCCGCTCGCTCCTTCCCCCGTGTGGACGCTTGTAACCCCCTACTGCAAGCGCACTCGACCTGGGCGCGGGACGAACACGAAGGCCGCGGGATTTCCACCTCTCTCACGCCCATCTCCGGCCACCTCGCTTCCCCCCTTCGCGCTCGGCCTCGCGTCGACCCATCTGGGCTGGGGCACGCGGCGACACTTCACTCGTCGGCTCAGGGACCCCCCGGTCTCGAAACGCCGACAATGGTTATGTAATAGACTCTGTGGATGTCTTGGACATTTTGATGTAATCAAGTACCTTTCCGCTATTTATTTCGAGCATTGTGTGATGATGTCCAATTATATAATCGCTGTGTACGTGAGTTTCTGGTCCTGACACGTACATAGTTCGCATTCGGTTTACCTTTTAAAACCGGGTGTAACAATCCTCTAAACGATATTTTAGATATTCTTCTTTATATTCTCCGTCCATTTTAATAATTTAAACAACATATATTTAGTAAAAGTAAAATATGTATAAATTATTTGAGAGTATGGCAAGTAAGTCAGTGTGAAAATTAAAAGTAGAATATCTTTTAAATATAGATATTTATACGTAGAGAACAAGATATTGAGAACCCGGTTGGATTTTAGTATAAATTTTATAGACCGGTGAAGATATATATTGCATAACTTTGAATAACTGCCGTCACTGTACACCTACATCCCGAGATCGGAACCGTCCAGTCGTCCACGGCTGATCTCCGACGCCAGACCAGAGGCGGAGCGCGGACCTTGCCAACACACAGATGTCCTGTCCTCGGTACCCACATGGATCGACGAGCGAGGCGAGGAGCGGTGGGTGGGGACCGGTGAACCCGTGCAGCGTGCAGGTCACAGGAGGTTTACAGGTGTGTGCGTATCTTTCTGCCGCCGTGCGAGTGCGATCGAATCGGACCGCAGTGCCAGGACAAAAATGCCTCCGGTACTGGGCCCCGATGCTTACGGTGCATCCGCAGGAAATTTGTATACGAACTTTGTCCGTTGCAAATTGCAAGAATCAAATCAACCAGGGAATGGCTGCCATGCCATGAAATCGACTAGTACGCTGTGAAAGCTGATCACTACTGGTTACAAGTAAAGCCGATTCAGACAGCAGGGTTTGCACAACTCTTGATTCTTTTCTGTGCATAGAAGATTGGTAGAACAGCAAAAAGGGGAGGGAATAATAAGAGAAAAGGAACATCGTCAAATGGAACATTTTTATGGCTAAAAGGACCAAACTGGAATAATTAATTAATGGGACAAGGGGGCTTGATTAAAGAGGCGTCAACACCATTTTTGTCGCGAAACACCCCCCACTCCAAAGCGACTTAATTGCAATTTACTACATTTACCCGGCTCCGCCGCTGCAGATGCCGGTGAGCAGCACCGGCAGGCGCGCCAGGGACGCCGACGCCGTCGAGGTCGACGAGCCATCCGACGCCCGCAGCAGCCGCCACCTGCCCCTCTCCTCCGCCGCGGCGGCCGCGGGCTGCGGAGGAGGCCGCACCCTTCCGTTCTCGAACAGCGCGGCCGTCTCGCGCCCCGACGCGCCGGCGCCGCTGCCGTCGCAGAGGAAGTCCGCGCCCGCGAGCTGCCGCTCCATGTCCAGGAACTCGCCCAGCGACGTCGGCGGCGCACCGTGGTCCCGGCACAGCCGCCACCAGCTCCCGCGCCGCCTCCGACGGCGGCGGCGGCGCCGCCACACGCCCGCGCCCCTCGCCTCCTCCCCGTGACCCAGCGCCGCGCGCTGCGGCCCCTCCGCGCTCCCCTCGCCTGCCGCCGGCGCCCTCCGCCCGCCGAACGCCGACACGCCCATCAGCGTCCCCAGCGTCGTGCTCCGGTCCGGGAAGAAGGACCCCGTCGACTGCCTCCCCCAACCCACACACACACACACACACACACACACACACACAAGAAAGCGAGACGTCATCCATAACCAGCATGTCAGGCCGTACGTGTCAGCCAAGCAATCCAAGAAGACCCAGGAACTTGGGCGAGGGTGAAGAGTTACCTCGGTGTCGAGGTCGGAGGAGGAGGGCGAGGAGTCGGCGGAGGGGGAGGTCGGGATCATGTCGGCGTCGAGGTCCATTGATTATACCACCTGGGCCGGTGCGTGGGCAAGGCGAGGTGTGTCGTGGTGGTGGACGCCACTGGCACTGGTGGAGGGAGGGAGGCGGAAGCGAAGTTAAAAGGGTTTATAGGCAGGACAGTTGGTTGTGGTGGGACTGTGACGGATGGCGATGTGGTCGACCCGGCCCGGCCGACTTTGTTTTCTCATCTGGTAAAACTCGTTCAAAGCCCTGTGACCCAACAAACTGACCAGCTGCACGGCTTTAGAGTGTGCATGATGAGTTCAGGGACTCTTCGCCTTTTCTCGATCTGGAAGACACAGCAACGGATCTTATATACGCACCCGTTTGCCTTGTTTTATTTACTTATTTCAGTTCAGTAGGAAACCTTGCATGATGCAATACAGCTACGCTACGTACGCGAAGTGACAATAAGGTGGTAGAACGAGGACTTGAGACGGCTGCACCGGTTCTATAAGCACACGAATATTGTAGACACATATATAGTTACCTATTAGTTGTCGTTTTGGATAAGGTTTGAGTCAAACGTATAAAATTTTGACTACAAATAACTATTTTGTTATTTAGTTTTGGAACCTAATATTTATATGCACCAATTTGTCATAAAAAGTACTTTTATAAAAGTATAAATGTATTAAGAGTTTATTTGTATTTTAACAAAAAAAACATTGGTCAAAGTTATATTTTGGAGACCGTGTCGTTGTCCTAAACGACAACTAATAGGAAACCGGACGGAGTACTATAGCCAAGAGGGACGGACCATTAATTCATCACCCAACCCAAGGCAATGGCACCCCAGGCCAAACAAGGGGTACGAATATATATAAAAAACCAAGGAAATTTTGGAATGCAGCCAGCGACCAACTCGGTAGTTTATATCTTGAACGGTTGGGAGCCATTTTTTAGCACATGTAGCTACGCGTAGCATCAAGATTCCCCTACTATATTTATATATATACTGGGTACAAATGAGCTTGAGCAGGACTATTGTCCTAGCAAAATGTGTAGCTAGACACAGCAATCAAGGACTTGATATCAACTGCTGGGACAACTGATTGGCCAATACATTGAGAAATGAGATTAGTTTGACTGTCAGTAGTGTGGTACAAGTGCACTCCGCCTGTGCACGGACAAAAAGAACTAGTTACATGGTCACGAAACAAGTCTTATTGGGCTATATACTAGATAAAAGGCATGTTTTTTATTATAATCTGTCTAAATTATATTAGTTCAAAATAAGTTAGATTATATACTCTGTATAGATTATAACCACAAACAAACACGCTCTTGTTGTTGTCTCCTAGCTATCGGTTTGGATTCGTCCTTTGTGAAACTTTCTCAAATTTTTTATGGTTACCGAATGTTTGGTTTGCCTCTAGGCTAGGCTAGTTAAATTCACATCGCACAAGGAGGTGCACAAGGCGCTCGATTTTTGAGTGCCTCGAGCTGAGATGTTTGCGTGGCGAACGAGAGAGGCCATGAACTAAGCATACCCTTACAACTTAGCCAAGTATAGAGCACGGTTTACAAAACCGGCGGTGTTGGCGACTTGTTCTCAAATGCTAAGAGTTAAGAACAAAGCAACATGAAAAGTGTTAAATGTTAAAGTCCTTCGTCCTTCGAGACATTATTTTCCCTTTGGATATCATGAATTCCGGACGAAAGTTGTGAAGAAAAAACCTTCGTAAACACAATAAATGATGAGGAAGAATTCATATACGAAATACGAAAAATAACATAAACATTATCATCAACTTATTTTTATTTGCATTACCATATCCACAATAACAAAGTATAGATGTACCTTCGGTTTGAAGGAAAGCAAGGGTACAAGCGTGATGCAAAAAAGCGAATGTCAAGTCAGCGTGAACAGTACAGGAATACTGTTCACCTATTTATAGGCACGGGACGCAGCCCATGTAAAATTACATCCATGCCCTTTACATTTGCTAATGATCCTATAGAAATCCATTGAGGTCTGAATAGTCTTTTCCTTTTTAAATCGGTTCCCTTTTCTGCTGTCATGCCGAAGCTCTCCTACACATAGCTTCGGCTCTGCACCAACCTTCGTGTTCTTTGTGCCTCTTCATGTTGTAGTTCTGATTCAAATCCGAAGATACCTATTCATGTATTATACTCCAGAAATATTGTTAAATCATGTTTTTGAGGACCTTCGGAAGCCGAAGGCCCCCAACAGTAGCCCCTCGCAATATTAATTTATTAGAATGATGAATTTATATTGCGACATGGACGAAGTCCTTAAGCCGAAGGTCCGAAAAAACACCTTCCCTTTGCTAGAATAGCAACAGTCACTGACAAGCGGGACCCTCCAGTTCTCAACACGCTAGGCGTATAAATAAGAACTCACCACGGGTTCATTTGGCACGCTTTCTTGCCATCTGTTCTTGCTTACTCAATTTTTAGCTCCTGTGCACCAACACTTGGTTGGCTTTTAAAATTTTTAAGCTTCGACTTTGAGAGCACCTTCTCAGCATTTTCGAAGATGTCTGAAGACAAGAAAGCTATCGCTGCGTCGAGGCTGAGCCTTTCTGAAGAGAAGAATCTTGGTTTTCTTGAATTAATGGCAAAGACAAATACAGAGAAGATTACCAGAGAGATTTTGGAAGGTTTGTCTGAAGATACTGGCGATAGCGACAGTTATGATGTGGAAAGTGGTGGAGAAGACTCCGAAGATCGACCCTGGCGACCAAGCCATACAGATTTTTGAAAATCAACTATTAAACAGAGTCATCTTGATAATATGAGGGGAAGATATTTTCGGGACATGTCTATTGTAAGGGCTGATGACGGAGAGAGGACCGTGCCTACTCCCGAAGAGAATGAAGTTGTGATCTTCCGAAGCTTTTTCAAGGCTGGGCTTTGGCTTCCATTAAGCAAATTTGCGGTTGAAGTTTTGAAGATTTATCAAGTCTACCTACATCAAATTACGCCCGAAGCAATCATAAGAATGGGAATCTTCGTCTGGGTCGTGAAGAGCCAAGGTTTGGAGCCAAATGCAAAAAGTTTCTACAGTATACATGAGCTATTGTATGAGACAAAACCCTGGGGTAAAGAGCAGTATCACAACAATTTTGGCTGCTATAGCTTCGGTGCCCGATCTGGGTCAAGCTGTCCCGTGCCAACCTTTCGAAAGAGATGGCCCGACGACTGGATGACGGAATGGTTCTATGTGAAAAATGATTTGAAAACACGAGAGGATATTAAAGATATCATTATGCGCCCTATCTGGCAGCGCTTCGGCCTCCGGAGGCCGAAGGTGGAAATGGATGAAGCAGCCGAAGAATGCCAGAGAGCCTTCGACGTGGTTTGCTCTTTTATCGGGACAAGGGATTTGATCCAAGAACACATTGCCTTCAGAGTATGACCACTTGCAGAAAAGTGGGAAATGCCGAAGTAAACCGTCAGGGAACCTGACGAAGGTGGACTAGTTAGGTTAAAATACACATTCAAATATGGAGATAAGTACGTCGAGCCAGATGACGACTCGCTGAAAAGTATTGAGGCCATAAGTGATGAACTGCTTGGATCATACTCGAAGGCAGAAGATACTGCACTATCCGTGGCCTTCAGAGGCCGAAAGAAGAAAAGACTCAACCGAGTATTTGATGCAATTGGGTTTGTCTATCCCGACTACCGTTATCCAATACGGGGTCAAAAAAGAAAGGATACATCTTCTGCGAAGGAAGTTGCTTCAGCCGCTCCTAGTGAGTCGGCGCCGAAGAGGAAAAAGATGAAGGTTCTTACACACCGGCCACGCTATATTGAACCGGCCACAGTGCCTGAGTTTGTCGGTGAGACCTCTTCGTCCACCTGAAGCCAAAGAGCCAACTCTCCTGTCGAATATTGAAGGGCCGTCCAAAATGCCAGCGATGGAAAAAATAGAAGAACCGAGGGCTGAAGAGACAAAGACATCAGAAATTCTAAGTCCTTTAGCAAGAATTGAGGTGCCAATGCAAATGTCGATGACAACCCCTAAGAGGAAAAGAATGGTTAACGTACTGGATGTATTGGAGACAATTAAGTCTTCAAGCACTACTCCGAAGAAAATTGCCGAAACTCCCGAAGTGCAAACCGAAGCCTTTGGTGCCGAAGCTTCAAAGCACCAAGCTGAGACTGAAGCTGGGCCTTCAGAGCCCGCCAAAAAAACAGAAACATCAGAACAAATTTTGGCTGAAGAAACTGGCACTGCCGCCCCCAAAGCATTTTCTGAAGCTTTCGATTATATTTTACGACATGCCTCGGGGAAAGAGTTGACTGAAAAAGAAAAACAAGAGGCACAGTTCTATGCCCAAAAACTGAAATATCCAAAGGGGGCGTTGATATTCAATGGCAACGGAGAAGAAGACTTCTTGTATTGTCTCCCTGACAGCAAGGAGATTTCTGTCTGTCGGGAGATGAGCAAGAGCTTCGAATTCCCAACATTAGAAGACGAGCTTTCGGTGTTGTCAAAGAACGAGCTGGCCGACAGCTTGGCGTACAATAGCTTAAAGGTGCAAAAATGAGGTCTTTGTATTATTTCTTGAAACCAAAATTTTTCATTTGCTTAAACTTATTGACACACACACATTTTTTTGCAGGGCCTTATACTTAGCAATGCCCTCAGGGCACAAAAAGATGTCGAAGACGAAGGGTGTGTTATGGCCCTGAGCAACCTTCGTTCCGAAGTAATTGAACTAAGGAACGAAGGTCTTGAAAAAGATAAAATATTACATTCATTGGTGAACAGAATAAAAGAAGACGAAGCTACTTTCAAAGCTCAAGCTGAAGCTCAGAAGCGTGAAATTGAAGATCTTCGGAAACAACTAGCCAGAGCTAAAGAAGAACGCACACTTGAAGAAACAAAACGAGAAATTAGTGAACAATGGGCAAATCATTTAGAAAAAAACGTTGAAGAGCTTCGTGCATCCAAGAAAAGGTGCTATAAAAAATCTATAGAATGTGTCAGGAAAATAAGAACCAACTTCGCCAGTGTTGGCGCATTCTCAAGTGAGGAAAACTTCATAAAGGGTGACCCCGAAGGCCCAATTGGATGGATCGGCCATGAAGCTGAAGCTTTTGAAGAAATTTTGAATAGCCGCGGGGACATATGTGCCTTTTCGGGTGCCAGGGGGATTGCCACTATTTTGGAGAGGAAAGGCTGCGACCATGTGAAATCCTTGGCACAATCCGAAGCCGCCTTATCCTCTGAAGATATAAAAGACCCCTCGGCCGAATCGAGCCTGGTCGGTGGAAAAATTTTCACCGACATCTGGGACAATGGTGGCCGGGAGATGGCCCAAGAAATTATACGAAAAAGCGAGAAAGTTATTCATGATGCTAGAAAAGTAGCAGAGGCCGCTGAGAAAAATGTGGATCTCGAAGGGCAAATAGGTATTGACTAGTAGTTTTTGGCTCTGTTGTAATTTTTTGATTTCGAACTTGTTTACTCTTTGTAACACAGCCACACTTTCTCCTCCCTCAGAGCCTGCCAAGCCATCGGCGGACCCCCACATGAAGGGGGACGACGAAATTAGAAAAATGGCTGAAGCTATCATGGATAAAGTTGTTGATCAACTACTAAACGAAGCTGCAGAAGTAGTTCTAAGGGAAGACTAGATATTATTGTAAAAACATTTGGAATGTAATATTTGTTGAACAACATGTGTAATATTTTGTAACTTTGAATGTAATATATAAGCTATTTATGATTCAATTCTTTACGATGCATGAAACTTTACATACATACCGTTTTTTTAGCCTTCGGCGAAAAAACACATTCCCTTCTTTTCATGCTTCGTAAATAATATCCGTATTTTCATAAAAACATCCAATCTTCGTGAAATCAGTAACCGATAGATCTTTTCATTTCAAAGTTTGACGAAGGTATGCTTCTTCAATATTTACTTTTTTGTGCCTTGGCACTGTTTCTTCGAAACAATCTCCGAATATCAACATTGATCCCCTTCTTGCGTCATTGATGCAATATGATGTATGGTGTTATGCTATGCAAATGATGTAATGATGTGATGTTATGCAAAATGATATTTGCCGAAGATCGACGTTTATTTTTCAGTCTAAGCCTCCCTTAGGAGCTTCTTCGCCTTTTACTTCAGCGGAATCAACGTTTATTTTTCGCTGTAAGCCTCCCTTAGGAGCTTCTTCGCCTTTTACTTTCAGCGGTATCAGCGTTTATTTTTCGCTGTAAGCCTCCCTTAGGAGCTTCTTCGCCTTTTACTTTCAGCGGTATCAGCGTTTACTTTTCGCTGTAGGCCCTGCATTCCCTTCGGAACGACTTTTGAGCAGAAAACTTACGTTGCGCTCCCTTAGGAACGACTTTTTGTTATTTCGGAGATTCTCCTTGTAAACATAAATTCTTATGCTTCGGCAACTCCACTATTCTGTGGAGAAGGTATATTTTTACTGTGGCAAAAACGAAGCTATTACAAGAAATTGAAAAACGACAAAAACACTTAGGCTTTCAATAATTGTTCCTTATTAAAAAGAAAATCATACTGAATGTAAAAACTGCTACCGAAGTAGGATATTTGTTAGTAAATGTGCTTCGATTCTGGCACAGTACTATTGACTGTGCGAGCTTCGGACTCTTCTCTGAAGTCCCGTTGAAGGTGGGTATGCTGACTCCCTTCTGGCTTCTGGCCTCGTTGCATTGGTGGTGGAGGTGGAGGGTGTTGCCAGGATGCCTGAGATTGGCTTACCGAAGCGACAGAAGCTGCAGGGTGGTTGCTTACATACTCTGGAATGTAAGGCGAATGGTACGAAGCAGTGTGCATAACTTGCTTCGGCTGGCTCTGTTGGACTGCAGCTTCTGCTATCTCCTTTTTTTCTGGATGGTAACATGGCACATCCTGGTGGTATGGCCCTTGTCCTCACCACAGAATAGGCAATAAATTTTCCTGGGCTGATCCCCAAATCTTCCTCCGAAGCCCCTGGCACCTCTACCCCTTGGAGCTGGAGGCCGAGGATAGCTCTGCTGCTGCCCCGAAGCCTGGGAGGAATATTGCGGCCTCTGCTGTTGGCTTCCCTTGTCATCATTCTGAGTGGAATGAATCGATCTGACATGTCTGGGATGAATTCTCCCTCCGAAGCCCCTGGCTATTTCGGAGAACCTGTAAGCTTCCTCCCTTCTCTGTTGAAAATCATTGTCAGCATGGATGTATTCATCCATCTTCTGAAGCAATTTCTCCAGAGTCTGAGAGGGCTTTCTGGCAAAGTATTGGGCTGAAGGTCCCGGCTGAAGTCCCTTAATCATGGCCTCAATGACAATTTCATTGGGCACTGTTGGCGCTTGTGCCCTCAGGCGTAAGAATCTTCGGACATACGCCTGAAGATATTCTTCGTGATCTTGGTGCACTGGAATAAAGCTTGAGCGGTGACCGGCTTCGTTTGAAACCCTTGGAAACTGGTGATCAGCATATCCTTCAGCTTCTGCCATGATGTGATTGTTCCTGGCCGAAGGGAGGAGTACCAGGTTTGTGCAACATTCTTGACAGCCATGACGAAAGACTTCGCCATGACTGCAGTATTGCCACCATAGGAAGATATTGTTGCTTCGTAGCTCATCAGAAACTGCTTCGGATCTGAGTGGCCGTCGTACATGGGGAGTTGAGGTGGCTTGTAGGACGGAGGCCAAGGTGTAGCCTGCAGTTCTGCTGACAGAGGAGAAGCATCATCAAAAGCAAAATTTCCATGATGGAAATTCTCATACCAGTCATCTTCGTTGAAGAAGCCCTCCTAATGAAGCTCTCTGTGCTGAGGCCTTCGATTCTGCTCATCTTGAGTAAGATGGCGAACTTCTTCAGAGGCTTCGTCTATCTGCCTTTGCAGGTCAGCTAGCCTAGCCATCTTTTCCTTCTTCCTTTGCACCTGCTGATGAAGCATCTCCATATCTCTAATCTCTTGATCCAATTCGTCCTCCTGAGGCGTTGGACTGGTGGCCTTCCTCTTCTGGCTTCGGGCCTCCCGAAGAGAGAGGGTCTCCTGGTTGGGGTCCAGCGGTTGCAGAGCTGCAGCCCCTGTTGCTGAAGCTTTCTTTGGCGGCATGATGAAGGTATGCTTGCCGAAGGTGTTCGAAACTCAAAAAAGTGGAAGTGAGTTCACCGGAGGTGGGCGCCAATGTTGGGGACTTGTTCTCAAATGCTAAGAGTTAAGAACAAGGCAACATGAAAAGTGTTAAATGTTAAAGTCCTTCGTCCTTCGAGACATTATTTCCCCTTCGGATATAATGAATTCTGGACGAAGGTTGTGAAGGAAAGACCTTCGTAAGCACAATAAATGATGAGGAAGAATTCATATACGAAATACGAAAAATAACATAAACATTATCATCAACTTATTTTTATTTGCATTACCATATCCACAATAACAAATTATAGATGTACCTTCGGTTTGAAGGAAAGCAAGGATACAAGCGTGATGCAAAAAAGCGAATGTCAAGTCAGCGTGAACAGTACAGGAATACTGTTCACCTATTTATAGGCACGGGACGCAGCCCATGTAAAATTACATCCATGCCCTTTACATTTGCTAATGATCCTATAGAAATCCATTGAGGTCTGAATAGCCTTTTCCTTTTTAAGTCGGTTCCCTTTTCTGCTGTCATGCCGAAGCTCTCCTACACATAGCTTCAGCTCTGCGCCAACCTTCGTGTTCTTTGTGCCTCTTCATGTTGTAGTTCTGATTCAAATCCGAAGATACCTGTTCATGTATTATACTCCAGAAACATTGTTAAATCATGTTTTTGAGGACCTTCGGAAGCCGAAGGCCCCCAACAGGCGGTAAACCGATCGGTTTACCGAAACCGCCGTTGAGTGGTGTCGATTTTACCACCGGTTTATTTTCAAATTGCGATTCAAATTTTAAAAATTCAAAGAAGGAAAAATATAAAAAACTAAAAAATATATGATAAAAAACTACATCTTCTCATGAGAAATTTAATATACAAGATATTCAAATTTAGTCTCGTTTGGCCCATTAAAAAATAGAAGACATTTAGACCCGTTACCAAACACGTTAGCCGTTAGGGTTTTTATATAAAAAATCTCCCCTTCCCCACTCCTCTCGGCCACTGCCTCCTACCTCCCTGCCCGAAGCCACCGCCGCAGCAGCAAAAATCGCCCCAGCGACGCGGTTAACCTCTCGTGGGCACGATTTACCGCTCACCGGGAGCGGTTAACCGCCTGCAGCCTCAAGCTCCCTCTCCATTCGGCCCCCACCGTGCTCCCCAGTGAAAACCACCGGATGTGAAAGTAAGTTTGAGAACGACAGCGCCCGCTATAACATGATCATGGATGTGGTTGATGCTAAAATGAACACTGTCATGACAGACACATATGTGCAACCAGCGTGTGCTTTGCATCCATATGTGAACTATGTCATGGGGACCATGAACAATCTCATGACAGATCTTCGTAAGGGTGTTGAAAGGATGTTTGATTTGAATACTGCTGCAATGGCACTCCAAGAGTATGGCTTCTTCAAGAGGAAGATTGGAGACTTCTCGAGTGAGATTGCAAGGAGAATGGTCGTTGACCACAGGACTTCTCCTTCGAGTTGGTGGTCCATGTTTGGATCGGTGAGACAATCCCTAAAACTGCATGTATTACTTGTTCAACTGAACAATGTTTGTTGTTTTGCTTATGACTTGCTATGAGTGAGAGAAATGTAACCTTTTTCCTATACAGAGTCATCTAGCAGTTCATTGCCTCTCTATTGTCTTTTTGTTGTCTCTTTAATACATGTTATACCCCTTTTCCTTGTGATGCAGTTGTGCTTATAGTGATTCATGTTTGCAAATTGCAATACAAATTGTCCCAAATATAAAATTTAACTGTCGTAATGGTTTATATTTAATAAAGTTAACTTTTTTGGTTGTATTCTTTTTCTTTTTATGTCATAATGGTTTGATAAAATTAGAGAATGAAGACTTTGCCAAAGATATTGTAGATACCACACATGCTAACCTACAGGTACATGGACTTGTCTTAATATCGTTAATCAATTGTTTTGTAGAGGTCCTTAGTTCCATCACAGGTAGTTTTGTATAATATAATCTCCATGAAAAGAGTATTTATTGTAAGCTAAATGCATCTGAAAAGGGTCATCAATGATGGACCTTGTCATTTAGAAGATACTCAAATCTTGCAGTTTGTTTTCTTTAGTTAATCACATATTTATTTTAGTTTTTTAACTGGGAAGTTGTTTTTTATACTCACTATCGAAAACACATCTTTGTCGAGTGCTCAGATGTTTGCCGAGTTCAACTTCGCCTAGTGTCACTCTCGGCGAAAAACGACACTAACCAAAGACCACCTTTGTCGAGTGCAGAACACTCGGCATACAAAGACTCTCAGCAAAGGCATATTTGTCGAGTGCTAAACACTTGGCATACTAAGACTCTTGGTAAATCGCCATCAGCGGCTGTCTATATGTGACGACCATTAACTTTGCCGAGTGCCACATAGACACTCGGATGTTGGAGATGTTTCATTGCATGCAGAGCCTTAGCGCCACATCTGGTTTTGCTCCACCACCTCTGTTGTTTCCTACGGCTGAGGCTCCTCGGTTTTCTACTCCTATGATAATAAAAATTTTAGTCATGTATGATATATATTAATCTAGTCTCACACATGCAATCGCTTCTCTATGCAGAATCAATATGTGGCATCGAACAACCCTCACGGTTCGCCCAACCCTTCGTTGAACTAGTTTAGCTGGCCACCTCGCTGATGTTCTTCTGAACTTAGTGGTGATTTGAAACTTATGTTTGTGAAACTTGTGATACTCATGTTTGTAAATGTGGATGATACTTATGTTTGTGAAACATGTTGGTGTTGTAATACTTGGTCTGAACTTAGTGATGTTTGTCGAGTGTTATCGAGGCTTTACCAAATGTCGTAGGCACTCGGCAAAGAACTCTATTCCGGTAGTGACTATATCCATATATGGAACTATTCTTGAGAAAGAGGTGAATCCTGGTGCTACTTATTTTTTTCATTTGGAATTACACTTGTTCGCTCTTAAACATACAATTAACTGTGCGAAATCAAGCATTGGTCTGAATCATTTGAAAAGATCTCGGTATGATGCAATTAAGAGTCACGCATTAGAGAGGATTGAAAAGTACTATCTAGGATTATTTGAGCATTGGGAATCATTACCTGTGCAACCACCTCACCATTTGCAGCACAACTGCGACAAGTTATTGGTAGTTTTTACTAGATACTTTCTCTAACTATTGTTAAGATTGATATTTATTTAACAACGATTGATTTCCCATGTGCTTCTACAGTTGCTGGTTTAGGTGGTCAAGCAAATGATGGAGCACCACGTGGCGATGAACTGATTGTGGTGCTAAGATAGAATAGATGAATATATTGGAGGTACTGCACTTCTTTTAGTTTATTTTGGATACTATCATTCTATCTTATCCTTTGATGACGATGTTCGTGCACAAGATACTCTGCACAGAAGCTGGTTGTGTATACTTTCTCGCCATTTGTTCGTCTACATGAAAAAAACTCAAAAGCACTAGAACACACATATATTTAATTAGCATTAAAAATTAAGTTGTAACATTAGCACATGTATATTACTAGTTGCACAAAATTTAAGAGTTAGGAGCCAATTCGGGAGGAAACCTACTTCCCAAATAAGGGCTCAGCTGATAAAACATGAATAAGATGTGATGTTTTAATATTCTATTCTACTTGTAGGCCCAATCTTGAGGGTATGCAAGATATACAACCGCTCAGGACCTCCACGGTCGGTAGGGTCCCCCTTGTCCAGCTTATGTCCAAATACATATACATATATGTAATCATTGTTCTCTTTTCTTTGTTACATCTTTATGACTTCCTGGCAGATCAGTGATGTCTATATCGATGCCTTCATTTCTTTGAGATCGCTCGACTGCTTGATGACGAGTACTAAATACTGATCGACGTAGGAAGGATAGAAGGTGATGTGCATCGTGCCTGTCATGTGACTGCTACTCGCATAGTCGCGTTGCTTAATTCTAGCCTACTATAGGGCTCGTCCCGACAACTCGTATTGTTACTCCTAGTTTAGTTAGTTGTACTTTGTTTCTAGACAATTTTCTCTAGTGTGTTTATATTTGGTTTATTGTGCTTTTTAATGTTTAGTCTAATTTGACAAGATAAAAGTGAAATACTCTCTCTCAAAACAAATGCACAGTTATATTATATAGTTTGTATAATTTTGCGACTCATAAATACCGGTAACCGTGTCTCCGCTCATATCAATTTGAATGAAATCGTGTAAATTAGTATCTTATTTTATTCTTTAGATACCATTTATTTTTTTAAAAAAACAGTCTTGCACGGTCACACCTTCCTATAGGGTCTCAGTTTAAATTTTCGTTTGGGACCCTCGAAATGTTTGGCCCTGTCTACTTTACTAGGGGCAAATTATAAAACTATAAAATATGCTAGGAAGAGAAGAAAGACAAAAGAATATAAATGAGATGGAGGAAGGCGAAGAAAACAGCTGAAGATTTGTGAAATCCAGCCAATCTCTGAAATTGCTCATCATTGTGGTCTTTCTAACGGGAATTGCTCAGGCTTCGTAACTGTTTGGCGCCGCCTTTCTTTCTAATCTGTTTCTCTTGTACAACTTAGCTGTTATTTAGCCCCTGCATGTGAATATTGTTAAGATTTATTTGTTTCTATTCTAGATTATATAATTTGGATTATGGTGGAAGGGTAGTAATATAAAATATTAATTTTAAATCACAAATAAGTTCAAATAAGCTATATAATGCTAACTTATTTCAACTTATTTATGGTCCCGAAAACGATATTTTATTCTCCTATTCATCCATCGTACTCAAACAAGGCCTTGGTATCGGAGTTGACGTTCCCCTAGCGGTTGCATGCGAAAATTGAGATACGATGATGGTGGGCTACTATATACAACCGAACAGTGCAAACGAGCACGAGTGCCCCATGCTCGAATGCGTGCACGTAGCAGTCGCAGTGGATATCCATTTGCCAGCCACATGGGAACCCAACACTAGGAGAACAAATGATATGGGTGTGGTCCATGGATGCACAGAAAACATTGCATCCGAGGCTCCTCCGTTGATTTGTGGTGATGCCAATGCTATCATGTTGATGGGCACCGCACACGGTTTACAAATCCGTTTTAGGTGGAAAAACTATTACCTACCGGTAAAAACCGACCGATTTGGACAGTCCAAACCAATTTGAATTTGTATCGGTGCCAGTGTTATCATGTTGATGGGCACCGCACACGATTTACAAAAACCGTTTTAGGTGGGACCGGTAACGGTTTACTGCCAGTAAATCGGTGAAAACCGATAAAAACCGACCGGTTTGGACAATACAAACCAATTTGAATTTTACCAGTTTACCGATAAAAATCCGGTGGTAAACACAGTTGTATTGTAATAAAACACAGTTTAGAGCGGTTTACCACCGGATTTTTACCAGTTCACATCAGCTTTTCTTTTACATTTTTTTAGTTAACATGAAAACTGTGTTTTATTACAATATAAATACATCTAAGTACTCCCTCCGGTGCAGTAAAGGAAGTCATTCTGCGTGTGACCGAGCGTGCACAAAAGAAGTCGTAGCGCGCGTGGATCTAGTGTACATGATTAAGCAAATAAAATTATATAATTCATAAACTAATTACAAATTACATTACTTGAAAAATAAAATTACATAATTTATAAAAATAAAATTTGATTGTCACTGTTGATACCTTTTCCTTCTTCATTGAGCGTATCAGTGAACAATGGCAATTGGTTGAGTACATTGACGTCATTTTTAGACCTCGCTATGCCAAAAAACATATTAAATCCATAAGTCATACGAGACAACCTTCTCAAGCATATGGAGCCAAGTCAATAACATGTGGAGCCAGCGCCAGTCTCACACGCTCGAACTAGCATTTCTCTAGGTTACCGGCCAGGGGGCCGTCGCACTCCAGCCGCACGCGCTTGCGGGCTTGGGCGCCGGCATGTGGCTCCCGTCGGTCAGGCGGGTATCTCGTCCCCGCGTGCCTGAGTCCTCTAGGGTCTGTTTGGTTGGTTTCTCTCGCCAACCTGGCTGTGTGAGCCAGGATAGTCCTGACAGTTTGGGCCGTGCCCATCGGGCCAGCACGGGCCCGGCACGAATTTAAAAGCACGAAGCTCGGTCCAGCACGAAAGAGAAGAAACCAGGCCAGCACGGCACGATTAGCGTGCTGGGCCGTGCTTATCGTTTCGGCCCGATGGCCCAAATGACACGGCACGGGATAATGGGCCGTGCCCGGGCTAGCCCGGCACGAAAATGGCGCGGTCAGCCCAGGTTCGCAGTTGCACTCGTTAGGCCTTTAGGTTTGGTCGGCACCATTCTCCAGTTCCAGCCTTCCAGGTCGCCGCGCCGCCGCCCCGTCACAATCTCCAAGTCACCACGAGCATGAGCCCAGACGTCCTGGTCACCTCCAACGCACGGGGCACTGTTGGCATGGGCATATGGCTGCTGCGCCGTCCTTTTGTGCGTACACCGCACCGACCCGGCGACCGGAAGGGCCGTTGCGACGGGTGGCCGGCAGCCCGACGCCTTTGCCGTTTCTTGACGCCGCCAGCCCGCCACCTCCAGTTCCACTGTTCCAGACTTCCAGTCTCCAGGACCACGACGCCGTTTCAGTTCCAGTCTCCGCGCCGCGCAGCCAGGAATCGAATTCGAAGCGCCAGTCTCCGCGCCGGAATTGAATCGCCGCCAGGAATCGAAGCGTCAGGAATTAAATCGCCGCGAGGAATCGAAGCGCCAGGAATTGCATGCCCGGCCTAAAAAAGCACGGCCCGATTTAAGCACGGCGGGCTTTAGTGCCGTGCTAGGCCTCTATTTTAGTCTATAGACACGATAAGGCTCGACCCGGAAGTAATTCGTGCTGGCCCGACCCGACACTTTGAAGCCCGAAGCACGACGGGCGGGCCAGCACAGCACGGCCCATCTTGCAGCACTAAGCCAGGATCACTGGAGCCTGGCTCTGTAGATGCGACCAATCTGTTCGTATCTGGTGAGCCTGGCCCAAAGTGCTTTAAGGATCGTGCGAGTCTAGATCCAAATCTACATACATGCAGACAACCAAACACAGAGCTCGCACGCGCATAGCCTGGCTCACAGCAACCAAACAGCAGCTACCCGCATCCCGCGATGCAAGCACGAGCAGATGCAGGCAACCAAACACACCTCTAGTCACCGCGACTCCGTTTCTCTGTGTCATGGGAAAACCCTGTCAGATCTATCCCCTCACAAGAATCGACCATGGTGGCCGAGTTCCGCCCGGGATTTCCCCTCGCATCCGTTGATGTGAACACCAGATTTGTGTTCCCTCGTGGGTATAAAAGGCTGGCCGATGCCTCTCGTCCATTGTGGCACATACATAATAGACCACGCTGAGTGAATCGTCAAGAATCACCGACGCCAAGAACACTGCGGAGAGAGAAAGGGTAGTTGCCGCGCCTGAATCCGGTCAACACCGTTTCTCTGCCCATAGTGGATAGTCGTGTGGGGGATGGACGGAGCATCGTTGTGGGGGCAAGGACTCTCAGTGACGGCCGAATTTCTCCCAGGATTCAAAGATGGCGGTCTCGTCGATCGATAATACGCTGCTAATAAATTCGCCTTCTTCTCCTCTGTGTGTAACGCCAGACCACGTATGAAATAGCGCCCTGGGTCGCCAGAACGTCATACACCTGACCTGCGAGGGCTCCACCGTGGAAACCGGCGCCGCCGCCTTGTCCGGCTGTCAAGTAGGGGAGATGAGCCCTGGCCGTCGGTCACTGGATGATCGACCTGCGAGGCAAGCTGTTTCATTGATCACTTTCTTTGACCTAATAATGTTCATGATTCTTAATCACCGTGTCACAGTTAGGTTAAGCTAATGGGACCTAATAGATTACCTAGTTTTGTTTACCCTACACCTTGGAAACAAATAAATTATTGGGTAATCTTGCTATTGCTCTACCTAGTTTTTGGGTTAATGTTAAATATGAATTATGATCATGTTTTATTATTTTTGTCAATTTTATGTTTATTGTTAATGATAAGATCATTTTGATAATTGGAACATGGAGCTTAACCTGAGACAAACAATGCTATCACAAGGGTGGTATGAGACGTTCTTAGCTAATTAATTAGGAAAGATGGTATGTGAGAGCCTTACCTGAATGGGGCAAGTGGGGAGGAGTTGCACAAGTATAGGGAGGTTCTCGGGTCGAACTGTCTGTGATAGTTTTTCAAACGAGGGATTCCTATACCCCCTACCTGAATCTGTAGCGGGTTTTCTCATGCTAGTGGACCTTTGTAAAGACCTCACAGTGGATCCATAGTCATTCACCTCAGAAGTGTCTAAGTGCCTTGCAGACCCTGGCTAGATAGAAAACATGACTTGTGGGTAAATAGTACAACCTCTTTAAAGAGTAAAACTGGTATATCAAACGTGCTCACGGTTAAGAGCGACTTAGGACTTTCGCATGATTTTTGGAGTATTTGAAACTCCACTCCAACCTAAAGTTTTTGACTATTACTAGGTTCTAGCACATGTATACTAAATACTATGATTTATGGTACTTTGTCTCTAAACAAGTATTGCTCAGAGTGATATAAAAATACTATAGTGGTGTCATGACATTTAAAAAATGTAGTACTATAAAACCATGGTTTTAAAATACTTTGCTTCTAAACACGCTCTAACATTTAGTGAACATCAACATATATTGAAAACTGAGAACGATCATATGTGGCGACATGGAGATATACTTTTATGTCCTACCCACACTCATTAGCAATGATTTAACAGCACTAAGAAGAGCACCAAGGCAAATTCATCCATTGTCGTACAAACTCCTCATGATGGCAACCATTGTCGTTCTCACTAAAGCTGAAAAATCATCCAACTCCTCAACGGCCATACTCATCGTACAGATGATATCCCATTCCAAGATGCAGTTTTTGTAGTCAATTATCTTAAAAAGATATTCCCTCTGTTCTAAATTTAAATTTGTTTTAGGCTTTTAGTTCATATAATAATTGATGTATGTGTTTTATATATATATGTGTTTGGATTTATCATCGCATATTTAAATATAATCATAAAAATCAAGAGCTAAAACGAACACTAATTTAGAACAGATAGGTTACTAACAGTAGGAGGAGGAGACGACGACGACAACAATTGTAAGAGCTGACACCAATTGGACACATAAACTTGCACAATGCTGAATCATGCTCCATAATAAGTACATTGTATATAAGTATATATATGATGGGCAGAAGCCACATATATCTTTTTTTTTGGTGAAAATATATCTTGCATTGCGCATCGTGGCTTTACGAGTAGCTGGTACGGGATGGAATCTTTACTTTGCACATGTCTGCACAGGGAACGCCTTTCAGCATGGCTTCCCTTTGTTTGGAGAGATGCAGACATGAGAAAAGAGACCCCTAAAAGATAAAAGGGAGGTAGATGGGATAAGCGGTTTTCAAGCAAAAGCCACCGACCGATTGATCCAATCCGAGCCAAGTGGTGACCATCCTGCAAGCTCTTAGCTTTTGCCTGCATACACACACATATATATAGACATTGTTCAGGTAACACTAGTTCAGTTAAAAGAGGTACACATGAATGAATGCCATGGACACGAGAAATGGCAGTTCCAATCTTGGTTGTGTCATTTATCAAGTCTTACCTCCGGCAACCCTGGACCTACGGAGGAAGGAGAGGAAGACGATGACAATGGCGGCCGCTGCCACCAGGCCGATGATGATGGCAAGGGTTTTCCCAGACTCATCTGATGGACATCGACACTGAATTAAGAGTAGCAAACTTGTACTGAAAGTCAAAATAGACTGCTAATTTTATTTTATTTTTACTCCTACACATGCAGCTGTAGCTTTGGTGGTAAAGGGTTTAAAGCTACCCCCAAAAGCAGAGGGAAGGCTGTGCAGCACACTACTCTTGAGACAGTGGGATACCAGAGATATCCTCTGGTGTGTGTGCTTCGGGTTCCAACGATGCAAAGGTGGATCGTTTTGGTGCCACTTTGTGATGCATGCTTAGCGACACAGGAGCGAGTGAATCCATTTTAAAAGTGCAGAGGAAAGTGAAAGGCAAAAAAAAAGTTTCTTTTGTTCTACTTTGGATGAAAAGAGATACCGCTGCATGCATGCAGTTTGGCACACACAATTTATTTGCGTCTAAATACTAGATAATACTGCACACCTACCGCAGCATGCACTGTACACGCGGACCACCAAAAGTAGATAGTGCCATCACTAATCAGTACACGTTGTAACCTATAGCCAGGCTAAGTGACTGTTTGTTTGTATTATATAGGGGTATTTGAATATACTAGAGCTAATAGTCAATAGGCTAAAAAATTGTCAGTGCAATTAGATAGCTAACTATTAGTTAATTTGCTAAAAGTAACTAATAGCTGAATTATTAGCTAGATTTCTGTAGCTAATTTTAGGAGTTAACTATTAGTTTAGTGCATTCAAATACCTCTATAATCTAACTTATTTTGAATTAAGTATGAGTTCAAAATAAGTTAGACTATATAATGTGAGTATATTATTTATAATCCCGAACAAATAGCTCCTGAAAACATCTTTTTAGAAAATGAAACAATAATGTTTATTTATGTAATTTTAATAAACAATATGTAGACGGACAAGCAGATGACAACGTTCCTATCTGGTGAGTGTGCCGTAATAATGGTGAGCGGCTAAGCTAGGGCTACGCTGGAAGGCATGCCAAATTTCTCGTGTACCTAGGCTTTGCACGGGCCACATGGAAACCCCCAATCTCAGCAAATTTGCTGGCAGCGAGGGTAGCAGGGAGCCGAAAATACTCAAGGTTTTGGATCATTCAATTGTATCGTCACCTTCGCAAACATTATTTCAGTTAATAATGTTTACATAACTCAGCAAATTTGTAAGTGTATTTCCGCTATGCTAAATATCGCATTTCCCTCCTAAAAAAAGAAAAATCCTCCGGTCTCGTTAATAAATAAAGTAAACCAAAAGAGAGAAAGCACCTGATTTTTCATTTTTTTATTAAAGATAGTATTTTATCTAAGTTATATTGTATATAATATAGGACTCTACGAACAGCGTAGTTTACAGTGTAACTAGCTATATGCATGTGCATTACTATAGTTTTTATATATATGACATAGAATAATTTTTGTTTTAATAAAACACAAAATATATGTTTTCTATTGATTAGGTGGATATGAATGTGGAGCCAACAACCAAGGTTTGAACACACATTTATACATAATTTTAACTTATTTTTTACATGAACTCTCTATTATAATAGTAGAGAAGAGATTATAAGAGTGCGGGTTGATTCTAAATAAATATAGGTTTTTTTTAAAAAACTATTGATACGGGACGATCGTTAAAACTTGTGCTTTAATATATTAGAGAAATAGTGTTTCAGATGAATATATGCACAGAGACAACGCTAGCTGACCTTTTGCAGATGAGCTGAACCTCGCAGTTCGTGCACCCCAACATGACACGACGATAAATAAATAAAAAAAACAATATGTTCCCAGTAAATGTCTACTGGTATTTTGTTAACAAAGTGAATAGTACGTACGTACGCGCATACTGTGGTGCTACGCTAGGCAGATCCAGTTGTGTGTATGTGCAAGATCCAACAAAAATATTCAGGACCAGCTGGGCGCCGCACCTGCCAGCGTGGTCTCGATCCTTCCATCCCGCGCCGATCGATGGTACGCGGAACGAGATAACGGTGAAAACCGCAAGGACGATCCACGCTGTTCAATCACGATTCTCGACAAGGAGCGATCGAGAAGACGACGGAAATCGATGGCAAGGAGCGGCTGTTTACGTACCGTGCTGCCCGTACGTGTTTGGCACGAATCCGCCGTATCCGTATCCGTTGCCTGCTCCTCCCACACCGCCGCCGCCGCCGATGACATTGCCGCCGCCACCTCCGACCACTGGTAATCCACCGCCAGTGCCGGTGCCTTCGCCGCCGCCGGGGGCGGCATTGGACCAGAAGCGCGCGTAGCACTTGCCGAGGTACACCTCCCCCGCGGAGGCGTAGCCGCAGCCGGCCTTGAGCTGCGAGGCTGCGGCGGAGACGCAGTCGGTGCAGGCCTTGGCGCCGAGGTCCCCGACGCACTGCGACATGGCCTGCACGTACCCCGCCGCGCCGGCGCGGTACGAGCCCTCGCCGGCGCCGGCGCCGGCGCCGGGTGCCGCGGCGGCCACGAGCGCGCCGAGCGCCGCGTCGCGCATGGCCACCACGCCCGTGTCGTCCCCCGCGCTCTCGCCGCCACCGCACTTCTTGAACAGCACCGTCGTGTCCTGCTTCCCCAGGAACGAGTCGTTCCCGTACCGCACGAAGCAGGCGCGCAGCTGCACCGCGGCGCCCGCCGCCGCGTTGCACAGCGAGGACAGCTTGGAGACGGCCGACCTCACGCAGCCGCCGCACACCGCCGCGGGGAGGTCGGACCGGCACTGGTACACGCCCACCAGCTGCCCCGGCGAGGTGTAGTTTGCGTAGGCCACGAAGCCTGCGCTGTTCACGAGGGACGACAGCGCGGTGTCCACGTCCGCGGCGTACTGCGACCCGGGGTCGTACCGCCCCTGCGAGCACCCGGCGTACACGAACGCCGTGTAGTCGTCGCCGCCGCGCGCTGGCGTCGTGCACGCGCACAGCACGATTAGCGCTACTGCTGCTGCAACAAGCTTCGACATGCTTGCTTCCTTCTTGCTAATTCCTGCACGTATGGCTTTCCAAGGTGGCTGAGGAGACAAACAAGAGGCTGCGAAGAGCCAAGTGTGCCTGTGTGACAGTGGAAGGATGGGCTTAAGGGTTTTTATATAATAGATAAATGTGTATAGTACTTACCTGCGTGTCAACACAGTTCAGTGTTTTTTTTTGGCAAAGTGTTGCGTTGCCAGGTCAGATTTATTAGAGGGCTGTCTTATAAAATCAGTTTTAGGTCTAGATTTTTTAGACAAATACTGAAATACGTTTAGCTCCATTTGATCCACGAGTAAATCTGCTCCACCAAATCCATTGAAGGATCCAATAGGTTACCACTTATAAGAGGGGGTGAATGTGAGCTAATAAAATTTAATCTTTCAAAACTGTAGCGGATCACCTAACTTCAATAGAAACAAAGGAATTGCTCAAACCCTAAACCACATAACTTCATGTTTTGAAAATGTTCATAGAACTCATACAAGTCCAATGAAACAAACAGACAGCAAAACTGTCGGTGTTTCGAGACCGGGGGTCCCTAAGCCGACGAGTGAGTGTGTCGCGTGCCCCAGCCCAGATGGGTCGAGCGCGTGGGCGAGCGCGAAGGGGGGAAGGCGAGGTGTCCGGAGACGAGTCTGAGAGAGGTGGAAATCCCGTGGCCTTCGTGTTCGTCCCGCGCCCAGGTCGGGTGCGCTTGCAGTAGGGGGTTACAAGCGTCCACGCGGGTGAGGGAAGCGAGCGGCCCCGAGAGAGCGCCTGCCCCGTCCTCGTCCCCGCGCGGCCAACCTCCTCTAAGAAGGCCCTGGTCCTTCCTTTTATAGGCGTAAGGAGAGGATCCAGGTGTACAATGGGGGTGTAGCAAAGTGCTACGTGTCTAGCGGGGGTGAGCTAGCGCCCTAAGTACATGCCAAGGTGGCAGCCGGAGAGATCTTGGCGCCCAGCTGGTGTGGTGTCGTGGCTGTCGGAGGAGCAACGGAGCCTGGCGGAGGGACAGCTGTCGGAGCGGTTGGGTCCTTGCTGACGCCCCCCTGCTTCCGTAAGGGAGCTGAGAGCCGCCGTCGTCATGGGGCTAGCGGGGCGCCATCATTGCCTATCTGGCGGAGCTAGCCAGGTGGGACACCGGTCTTGTTCTCTGCGGCCCGAGTCGGCTCGGGGTAAGGTGATGATGGCGCTTTCTGTTGACGTGGCGGGCTTGTGCCCTGGGTCGGGCGACGTGGAGGCTCCTCCGAAGCCGAGGTCGAGTCTGTCCTTCATGGCCGAGGCCGAGCCCGAGCTCCTGGGTCGGGCGAGGCGGAGGTCGTTCGGCAGAGGCCAGGGCGGAGTCCGACCCCTGGGGTCGGGCGAAGCAAAGTTCGTCGTCTTCTGGGGCCTAGCCCGAGTCCGAGCCCTGGGTCGGGCGGAGCGGAGTTCGCCGTCTTCCGGGGCCTTAGCCCGAGTCCGAGCCCTGGGTCGGGCGGAGCGGAGTTCGCCGTCTTCCGGGGCCTTAGCCCGAGTCCGAGCCCTGGGTCGGGCGGAGCGGAGTTCGCCGTCTTCCAGGGCCTTAGCCCGAGTCCGAGCCCTGGGTCGGGCGGAGCTTCCTATGGCGCCTTTGGCAAGGCCTGACTGCCTGTCAGTCTCACTCTGTCAAGTGGCACTGCAGTCGGAGCGGCGCAGGCGGCGCTGTCCTTCTGTCAGACCGGTCAGTGGAGCGGCGAAGTGACGGCGGTCACTTCGGCTCTGCTGGGGGGCTCGCGTCAGGATAAAGGTGTCAGGCTGCCTTTGCGTTAAATGCCCCTGCGACTCGGTCGGTCGGCGCGGCGATTTAGTCAGGGTTGCTTCTTAGCGAAGGCAAGGCCTCGGGCGAGCCGAAGATGTGTTCGCCGTTAAAAGGGGGCCTCGGGCGAGACGGAAACACCTCGGGGTCGGCTGCCCTTGCCCGAGGCTAGGCTCGGGTGAGGTGTGATCGAGTCGCTCGTATGGACTGATCCCTGACTTAATCGCACCCATCAGGCCTCTGCAGCTTTATGCTGATGGGGGTTACCAGCTGAGAATTAGGCGTCTTGAGGGTACCCCTAATTATGGTCCCCGACAGTAGCCCCCGAGCCTCGAAGGGAGTGTTAGCACTCGCTTGGAGGCTTTCGTCGTACTTTTTTGCAAGGGGACCAGCCTTTCTCGGTTGCATTTCGTTCCGGTGGGTGCGCGCGAGCGCACCCGCCGGGTGTAGCCCCCGAGGCCTCGGAGGAGTGGTTTCACTCCTTCGAGGTCTTAATGCCTTGCGTAATGCTTCGGCTGGTCTGGTGGTTCCCTCATGCGAACTGGCCGTAGCCCGGGTGCACGGTCGGGGCCCAAGTTCTCGGGCTGGTATGTTGACGCTGTCAACGGTTTGGCTGGAGCCGGGTTTGCGAGAGCAGCCTCCGAGCCTCCGCACAGGGCGAGAGGGCGATCAGGGACAGACTCGGCTTTTTTACATACGCCCCTACGTCGCCTTTCCGCAAGGAGGAGGGGGGGAGAGCGCCATGTTACCCTCGATGGGCACCGAACATGGTGTCTCCGGTGAGCTGCAAGCGGGTAATCCGAGTGGACGTCCGTGCCCCGTTCGTTGGGGTCGGCTAGGGGCCCAGAGGCACGCCCAAAAGTACCTGCGGGTGATCTGCCGGACCCGGTCCCCTGGCGACGGGGTCCGAGGGCTCGATGCCTCCCTCCGATGGGATTCCGTTACAAAATCGCTCCCGCTGGTCTCGGAAATGTCCTAGGGTACCTCGGGAGCGCAGCCCGAGCCTCGGTTATGTATCGAACGTACCCCTGGTCATCCCTCGCTCGGTGTCTGAGGCGACTGTGAACCCTTCGGGGGCCAGCCTTCGAACCCCTGATCAGTAATGGGCGCGGAGCCCGAGTAGCCTGAGGCGGCCGTGGAACCCTTTGGGGGGCCGGCCTTCGAACCTCTGACCAGTAGTGGATGTAGGGCCCACGCGATCTGAGGCGGCTGTTGAACCCTTCGGGGGGCCAGCCTTCGAACCCCTGATCAGTAAGGAGGCTCGGAGCCTAGTTCCTTCACGGGGAAGGATCCCTTTCGGGGCACCCCCCTTTCCCGGTCCCTGTCGCAAGAGATAGAGAAAGAAGAAAAAAGGAAAAAGGATACGAAACCGAACGACGCGGCGTACCTTTTTTTTTGGTGCGGTTGTTTCGGCGAAGGCGAAGCGTCGCCCGCCGCTTCTGCCAGAAGCGCCGCCTGTCCAGCCGCGGAGTTAATGCGACGGGGCGAGTAGTTGGCAGGGCTGCCGTTGCGCGTGCGCGAGCCGTTCGAGGAACGGATCACGGGCGCGTTGTCTTCACGCCGTGAGAGGGGGTTCTCTCGCGGCCTCCGGATGGGACGTGAGCTTGGCTGACGACGTGACCGCTGCTCCCGCGCGCCTGCCACCGTCATTACTGCCGGCCCACCTTTGGCCGCGTTGGCCGCCGCGTCAGGCTGGCGCTGCTGGGTCACGCGCTGGGTCGCCTCGAGTCGCGGTATTGGTTCCGCAATCGAGAAGGCGAGGTGGTGGCACAAGTGGTACAGTTGCTTGCATGCAGCATCCGGCGCGCCGGTCGCGCGACGCGTGGGCCTGGGCCTCCATGCTTGCGTGTCGGGAGTCGGAGAAGCGCGTCCACTTGGCGCGGTTGCATGCCGCCTGCATGGCTGCCCGCCCCTTTCGCCCGTTGGTCTGGGTAAAAGTGGAGGGTCACTTGTAACCGCTGGGCGGTTGCGAGCACCACGCGCGGTGGTTTGGCTTCTTCTGCTTGGAGCCGGTCTGCATGACATGCGGGACCCAGCCCCCGCGCCGTAGGGGAGGGCTTTGGAGCGTTTTGGAGAAGACTCAGCCCGTGACGGTTGGGGGCGCAAGCAGGGAGAGTCGCCTTTAAAAGGAGGGCGACCCCTTTCGTAAGGCGACCATGTCTTCTTCCTCCCTTATGCACCGTGTCTTTCCACCTTCCAAGCCCCCGGATGGGGGAAACCGCCGTCTTTTCGCCCCATCGTTGGAGGAACGCAACTCCGTGGGAGTTGGTACCTTTCGGCCATCGTTCGGCTTCAAGGATTTTCATCACACAGCCCGGTTGCTCCCCTCCGCTGGTCGTCACCCAAGACGGTGACCTCCAGCTCCTGGATGGGGAGAGGCAAACCGGGCTGTGGTCTCGGCCCCGCCCTCAGTGTTGAGGGTGTTCGTCATCCTCGCCGGGGCGGGGAGCGAGGCGAGCCGGGGCTCCACCTCCTGCGCGGGTCGGCGGACCACCTCTTCTTCCAGCTTCTGGTGGTGGCAATCGCCCCTTAGCCCTACGGCGGAGACGTCCTCCAGCCATGCCGGGGAAGGCGAACTGTTGCTGCCCAGCTAGGATGCAACATGCCGAGGACGGCTGTGAGGATCTGCCGGGATGCTTGGGGGCGACCCGCGTTTTGCTGGTGATTCGCCCAGAGCTTGTCGCTCCACGGGCTTCCCGGCGTGGAGGTTGTCCATACCCGTGGAGACGGAACCGGAGTTCCGTTTGTGACGGCACTTCGAATGCCGGTGTTTTTTGTTCATTTCGGCTTTCGGGGCCTGAACATGTATGTAACTTCGGCACGGAGCCGTGTGTTTTCCTCATTTCCGAGCACTAAGACTCGTCTGTTGACTATCTGAACCACTTCACCAAGCATGAGTCGCCCCGTGTCAAGGTGACGAGTGAGGTATCCGTATCCCGGAGGCGTAGGAGTCCCTCGGCTTGGTCGGCCCTGCTGTCCGAGGTTCCTCTAGCTTAGTGAAAGTTCCCTTTGGCCCGGGAACAGGATCTAGATGTCGCCTAGAGGGGGGGGGGGTGAATAGGCGAATAAAACTTATTACTTTAAAACTTAAATCTTACTCTACTCGAAGACAGGATCGCAGTGGAGTGAAGAATCCTTCGAGTAGGTTGCAGTGGAATTGAAGTTCCTGTCTTACGAATATCCTGCACTTCAAGGAAAGCTAGTACCACAAGTAAGTAGTGAAGTGCAGATATATAAGCGAGTACGACAGAGAGTCAGAGTACAATACAGAACAGAGCACACAGACGCAAGGTTTTATCCCGAGGTTCGGCCAAGCCTGAAATGCTTGCCTAGTCCTCGTTGGAGTTAGCCACACCTGGGCTTGGAGTCTATTTCAACTCCTTCCTCCGTTTGCTCAAATCTGTCAGTATGACAGATAGAGCCTTTCACTATTGAGTGGGGTTACAACAGAACCGCGGCTGCTTACAAACTTCTTGGCAGCACCCCGGCAGAGTAACGATACGCTCAAGACCTTGCTCTAGCTCTAAGCAGCACTTCTCCTCTCTTCTAGGGCTTATAGCTGTGCCTTCTACACAAACTATAGAGTTACACACAAGAGGGAGAGTGAGAATTGATTCGAGTGAAGTCTACACTTGTTGGCTGCGCTTCTACTTTGCTTGAGGCGCCTAGGGGTCCCTTTTATAGGCACAAGGGGCCTAGGAGCCGTTGGAATCCCATTTGGAAGGCAATACTTTCTTTCTGTCGGGTGGCGCACCGGACAGTCCGGTGCACACCGGACACTGTCCGGTGCCCGATTTCTTTCCTTTTACGGCGAAGCCGACCGTTGGCAGTCTTGGAGCCGTTGGAGCACCGGACATGTCCGGTGCACACCGGACAGTCCGGTGCCCCCTTCCGACCGTTGGCTCGGCCACGTGTCTCGCGCAGATTGCGCTGCCGACCGTTGGACCGTCCGACCGTTGGCTCACCGGACAGTCCGGTGCACACCGGACAGTCCGGTGAATTTTAGCCGTACGCCGTCGGCGAATTCCCGAGAGCGGCCTGTTCGCGCCGAGTCAGCCTGGCGCACCGGACACTGTCCGGTGCACACCGGACAGTCCGGTGTGCCAGACCGAGCTGAGTCTTGGCTGTACACAGCCAAGCCTTTTTCTCCTCTTTTCTTTTCTTCTTCTTTCTGTTTCTAACATTTAGACAAGTATATTAGTACACAAAACCAATGTACTAAGTCTAGAAACATACCTTCTCTTAATTATTACATCTATAGCATTTCACATGCTTGATCTTTGATGTTGGATTCATAAATCATCAAGTCGGCTTGACTTGATCTAGATTGACATTTCTTATCTCCAACATCCTGCAAAGGTCACATAGAACATCTCCAAACATAGGAACAACCCAAACTAAAGATCAAGGTGAACTTAGCTCTTTTGGGCTGCTTCCAGTTCTGGTTTTGACACTTGTTTTCCTTCTAGTGACCTTGATCTCCTTCTTAGAGCTTGGTCTTGAGCCTTATGACTTACACCACATAACTGTAGCTGTTACCTCATTGGTTGTAAGTCACGTCCTTATGTAGTGATCCTCGATGTGCCATAGCTGTTCTCAACTCGATCACCCTTGACTTTGCAAGCCTTCTTCTTCACCCTTGGCTTTGGGTTCCTCAGCCTCCTTGACTTTCTCCCGTGCACTTGGTACCTCGAAGCTCTTCTTGCCTCCGTCCTTGGCTTAATCAGTTGTCTCCAAGCTACGCACCCGAGTCTCACTTTATGCAATGTCCATCTTACTTGTGATGTCCATTATGTATCCATAATCCAGTTCTTGGACCATCACATTTGTTCACTTGTGTTGAACCTTGTAGACTTTACCTTAAGCACCTGTTCAACACTTAGTACACTTGTTAGTCCTTTAATTGAGTTGTCATCCAAACACCAAAACTCACAAGAGAGCTTTCAATCTCCCCCTTTTTGGTGATTGATGGCAACACAATTAAAGCTTACATAAGAATAAGATTTGAAGCACAAATTTTCAATTCTAAGTTTAGAGAATGCTCCCCCTAAATATGTGCTTACTTCAAAAACATAATTTTGGCCTCAGACGCCAATTTGCACATACTTAGGCAATACGAAGCATTTCTACACCTTAGCACCTTTTAGTATGCATTGTGGCAAGGATCAAACCATGATGCTATAACACACAAATGCACATAATCAGAGTTAAACACCATCCAATTTAGTGGATATATCACAGACAGTGATATCATCCTACCACTATTCATAATTAAGATACCAATTCAAACTAAGACACTAATTGAAAGCAATCTTAAAGCACCATTAACCACATGACTATCTATTTCAGAATGAACACAATAGATGCCAATTAATTCATAGCAACGGAAGCACTAGTCCATATGATGCAACACATATAATACTGCAGGAAGCATATGAATAACACACTAGCAAAGCTTAAACTAACACATCACCCCTTAGGATAAGCTTATAATACTGCAGGAAGCATATGAATAACACACTAGCAAAGCTTAAACTAACACATCACCCCTTAGGATAAGCTTTCCTCTCAGGTTGAGATAAGCTTTAATACACAAATTCTCCCCCTTTGACATCAAACACCAAAAACCTTACTCAAGCAAGAACATAGGATGATGTCAAGGGACAGCAGGGTGTCAAGGAGGGAAAAAACGACTATCAAAACTCCCCCTTACTTATTGAGCATATGCACTATCAACATTTAGGTAAGATACATATATGCAAAAAGATTAATACTCCCTTTTGTACCTTTACCATGTTGTAGTGTACTTCCCATCTTGAAAGTAGTTAATCTGTCGAGAGCTTCTCCACACTTGTGCCTGATTCTTTCTCCTAACTTTTTCTTGTTGCTTAGACACCCACTTAGAACAAGTTATAGTATTGGGCACAAGAAGAAACTTCTATTCTCATGATTATCAAAAGATGTCAAATGAAGCGAACTATTACGGCTACCAATTGAAAGATACCAATTTAAGGATACCAATTGCAAAGTTCATTTATTATCATGGCTCCATGATATTTAGGAATAAGCATCTATTATCACCAGATATTATAGAGCATGAGCAATCTAAAAATATGCACTTACTCACAACTTGAGATACCAATTTCTTGACTTACAGAGGTACCCAAGTCCTGATTGCTCCATTTCTTGCTTATCTTCTCTTTTCCACCTAGAGACTATACAAGATTGCTCAAGAAATAGTTAGTCTCAAAAGACACAAGTTATGTGTGCTCCTAAGGTTGTGCATCAAGTATTTGAATGACTTGCACTTTGCACATTCTAGCTTCCTTAGAACTAGAGGGGATCACAACATACCTTGGTCAAGAAATACTCTGCCACTTTCATCACCCAAAGATGCCAATTTGCATATCAAATGAAAAGCCACTTAGCACCAATTGAAGACTAAATGAAAGGTTGTCTAAACACAACAATGCACGCCTCAGTGGCATCTAAGCCAATTCAATACTCAAGGAAGTATAACATTTACACGCAACTTAGACATGCTTCATATTTAACTATCATTGCATATACCAATTGAAAGACAAGCACATCATAGTTAAGAAGGTTCTTTAGGTACACCAAAAGAAACAATATTCTAATGCATAAGCCACGATACTACCAATGAAATGTAAGAACACAGCTATGATCACTATCCATGGAATTTCAAGATAATCAATAAAATTGCACAGTTCCATTTTCCATACCTTTGACTTTATGAGAGCACTAGTTATCACCAATTCAGGGCTCCTTTTGCTCATGCACCTCATAGCTCAAAAGGGCACGACATGGATTTGAAATTCACATAGTACCAAACTAGGGTAATCATGGACTAAACAATATGTCATAATTGCATATAGCATGATTTACAAAACGTTACAGGTTTATCCATGTACACCAAGAGAGTTAATCGTTGGATATAACAAATAAAAGAGTTACCCATGAATGATTCAAAAGATATATCCTGTATAGCACCAGTCATGATTAAGCAGACTTCATTATGATTCATTTAACACAGGCAATCATAAAGCATAACTGCTCCAAAGATAGGTAGCACAACAAGCCAACTTAAGAGCAATACTAAATTGCAATTATGTACTTAAAACACACGGGTACTATCCTTTGGAGAGCAAGTTGTAAATTCTTATCAACGTCCTTTACTTGATACACCAATAATGTTTCAGGACCTATACACCTTATTTCACTTGAGATGAACATGGGATTAGTGTTTCACAATAATTCAACCTTGGGTCAATAAACACCAAAATAATTAATAGCTTAAGCATAGAGTTTTAGATAACCGTCTTAAGCTCTCCCATGGTCTCCAGTCCATCTCAAAGCACCTGCATGGTCTAGTTAGCACAGTTTGGTACCCATCTCGGGATGGGTCCATAATGATCATCTAAATGTGCCTTTGGTACCCAAATTGCCTTTGTGCTAGTTCTAGGTGATCTCGTTATAGATCTAGCACAAGTGTATGATTTGGGTCTCCTACCCGAATAAGATTGACACAAATTCACTTGCTTAGGAATCTTACCTTTATAACATACCTTGGATAGATGACCCTGCTCACCACACTTGTAGCAGAAGCGTCGCTCAACTTGACACAATGCTTGCTGTGTGTCATTTTCCTTGGTGAGGGTCACCTTGGAGGATGCACATCCTTGATTCTTCATGACTGGACATGAAGTGATCGTGTGGTCCTTTTTGTTGCATCCAAAACAACTCCTTGTCCCTTCATTCTTGTCTTTGTACGGACAAGATGCGATGAGGTGGCCTAGCTTCTTGCACTTGAAACACCTCCTTTTTCCTTTTACCTTTTTGTACTTGAAGGACATGGAGAGATGATTAGTACAAACAACATGACTAATTGAATTTTTACCTTTTTCCTCGTTCATGTTGATTTCTTCATTTATAGCTTTGGGAACATTCTTCTTATTGAGCTTAACACTTGCTGCAGTTTTTCCTTTCTCAAGCTTCTTCACCACGCGCCCGTGGATATCTTGAGAGAGTTGAGCTAAGCGCCTTCTCCTCAGTTGTCGTTGCTTCTTATTCCGATAGAATTTCTTTTGTGACCCTAAAACTTGTTGCTCAATCAATGATTGGCTTTCTTTTGAGCAACAGGGGTTAGCACATGATGATATACAATTCAAATGCGCACACGTGCGAGAATGAGGTTCACATGGATTTAAGTTTGAAATTACAACCTCATGAGCATCATTAAGCATGATATGGTCATCAACTAATTCATTATGAGAATAAGATAGCATATCATATTTTTCACTTAGAGCAAGTTTTTCTAAATTTATCATTTCTACTTGACTCTTAAGCATAGAATTCTCAGTTTTAAGTTGAGCAACATCAGATAATACATCATGATTATTTCTTTGCTCAAATAAAATAGATTCATACCGTTGGACCAAATTATCATGAGAGCACTTTAGCTCCTCATGTTCTTTGGTCATCTTCTCCAGGCTGTCGTTGGTTTTGATGAGAGTCTCCTCTAGCCTGATAAGCGTCTCGCCTTGTTCCTTGTTCTTCCTCAACAACTTAACCAAGAGCACTTTGTCTTCTTTGTTGAGATGGGTGTAGAACCGGCGAATCTCCTCTTCTTCCACATCACCGGTCTCATTTTCCCTATCATTATTATTAGTGGAAGCAATACAGGAAAATGTACCTTGTGGTGATGAAGACTCATCATCGCTATCATCCTCATATTCCTCCTCATCGTCGCTTTCGTTTCCACTATCATTGTTAGCAAGAAAACATTTATAACTAGTGGAAGACAAACCTGTCGGTGAGGTGGATTCATCGTTTGGGTGCCATCGTTCTTGTTCTTCTCCCTTTGAATGGTTAGTATCACAAGCAATATAGGGAGTAGAAGTAGTACAATTTGCCACAAAATATTTTACTTTAATTTTATTCCATAAATCATGAGCATCAACAATTAAATCATTATCACTACTCATGATGGCAAAATAAGCACCTCTAGAAAGAGAATCAACTAAGATGCTGCAAGCACGGTGATTGAGAGAAAAACATCTTAGTTCATCATTAGAGGGATTTTTACTAATATCAGATGGAAAAATACTTCTCCTAAAGATCTGTCTCAAATCAGGATCAATACTCATGAAAGCATTATAAATAGAGACAGACCAAGATTTATAATTAGAGCCATCGCCTAAAAGAAGTTCTACAGTTACCTCTTGTGACGACATCGTTATCTCCGGACGGCTAAGCCCACACTGGAGAGGCCTAGCTCCGATACCAATTGAAAGTTCCCTTTGGCCCGGGAACAGGATCTAGATGTCACCTAGAGGGGGGGGGTGAATAGGCGAATAAAACTTATTACTTTAAAACTTAAATCTTACTCTACTCGAAGACAGGATCGCAGTGGAGTGAAGAATCCTTCGAGTAGGTTGCAGTGGAATTGAAGTTCCTGTCTTACGAATATCCTGCACTTCAAGGAAAGCTAGTACCACAAGTAAGTAGTGAAGTGCAGATATATAAGCGAGTACGACAGAGAGTCAGAGTACAATACAGAACAGAGCACACAGACGCAAGGTTTTATCCCGAGGTTCGGCCAAGCCTGAAATGCTTGCCTAGTCCTCGTTGGAGTTAGCCACACCTGGGCTTGGAGTCTATTTCAACTCCTTCCTCCGTTTGCTCAAATCTGTCAGTATGACAGATAGAGCCTTTCACTATTGAGTGGGGTTACAACAGAACCGCGGCTGCTTACAAACTTCTTGGCAGCACCCCGGCAGAGTAACGATACGCTCAAGACCTTGCTCTAGCTCTAAGCAGCACTTCTCCTCTCTTCTAGGGCTTATAGCTGTGCCTTCTACACAAACTATAGAGTTACACACAAGAGGGAGAGTGAGAATTGATTCGAGTGAAGTCTACACTTGTTGGCTGCGCTTCTACTTTGCTTGAGGCGCCTAGGGGTCCCTTTTATAGGCACAAGGGGCCTAGGAGCCGTTGGAATCCCATTTGGAAGGCAATACTTTCTTTCTGTCGGGTGGCGCACAGGACAGTCCGGTGCACACCGGACACTGTCCGGTGCCCGATTTCTTTCCTTTTACGGCGAAGCCGACCGTTGGCAGTCTTGGAGCCGTTGGAGCACCGGACATGTCCGGTGCACACCGGACAGTCCGGTGCCCCCTTCCGACCGTTGGCTCGGCCACGTGTCTCGCGCAGATTGCGCTGCCGACCGTTGGACCGTCCGACCGTTGGCTCACCGGACAGTCCGGTGCACACCGGACAGTCCGGTGAATTTTAGCCGTACGCCGTCGGCGAATTCCCGAGAGCGGCCTGTTCGCGCCGAGTCAGCCTGGCGCACCGGACACTGTCCGGTGCACACCGGACAGTCCGGTGTGCCAGACCGAGCTGAGTCTTGGCTGTACACAGCCAAGCCTTTTTCTCCTCTTTTCTTTTCTTCTTCTTTCTGTTTCTAACATTTAGACAAGTATATTAGTACACAAAACCAATGTACTAAGTCTAGAAACATACCTTCTCTTAATTATTACATCTATAGCATTTCACATGCTTGATCTTTGATGTTGGATTCATAAATCATCAAGTCGGCTTGACTTGATCTAGATTGACATTTCTTATCTCCAACATCCTGCAAAGGTCACATAGAACATCTCCAAACATAGGAACAACCCAAACTAAAGATCAAGGTGAACTTAGCTCTTTTGGGCTGCTTCCAGTTCTGGTTTTGACACTTGTTTTCCTTCTAGTGACCTTGATCTCCTTCTTAGAGCTTGGTCTTGAGCCTTATGACTTACACCACATAACTGTAGCTGTTACCTCATTGGTTGTAAGTCACGTCCTTATGTAGTGATCCTCGATGTGCCGTAGCTGTTCTCAACTCGATCACCCTTGACTTTGCAAGCCTTCTTCTTCACCCTTGGCTTTGGGTTCCTCAGCCTCCTTGACTTTCTCCCGTGCACTTGGTACCTCGAAGCTCTTCTTGCCTCCGTCCTTGGCTTAATCAGTTGTCTCCAAGCTACGCACCCGAGTCTCACTTTATGCAATGTCCATCTTACTTGTGATGTCCATTATGTATCCATAATCCAGTTCTTGGACCATCACATTTGTTCACTTGTGTTGAACCTTGTAGACTTTACCTTAAGCACTTGTTCAACACTTAGTACACTTGTTAGTCCTTTAATTGAGTTGTCATCCAAACACCAAAACTCACAAGAGAGCTTTCACTTAGTTAAAGAGACCCCTCGGCCGCTCTTCGACGAGCCGAGGCCAGGGGTAGCGATATCAGCATGAACAGAGGCGGAGTTGGCTCGAAAATGAAACCTGGTTGGCCGGAGCCCAGCCGGGTTGTCCGTTGGCAGGATCGACGTCGGAGTTGATCAGCCGAGGCTTCGGACCGGGCTGGCGCCCTCGGAAGATGGTTGGCCGAGGCCCCAGGGGTGACCGGCTGAGCCGCCTGCTCGGGCCGGATTCCCGGAGAAGTCCTTGGCAGCGATTGCCCGGGCGTGGTGATGACGTCGTCCTTCGGAGCGGAGACCCTCGGACCACGTCGCCGTCCGAGGCTAGGTCGGGCCTCGCCGAAGGTGCCGTCGATGCTGAGGGTGTTGCTGCCCCCTTCCAGCGTCAAGACCCGAGCCTGCAGGATCAGATTGTCTTGTAGCGTGTGCCTTGTGCGGCCGTCGAGGCCAGAACACACACCCTCGCTGCGTTGTAAAGCTGCGTCTCTTTTCCTCTTGTTTCGAGTATCTGGACTTTTTGTCGGTAACAGGGATGTTTGTGCGAGCGAGAGTTGCTTCTCGCGGAAGGTGATGAGTGAGGTATCCGTATCCCGGAGGCGTAGGAGTCCCTCGGCTCGGTCGGCCTTGCCGCTTACGCGTACTTTCACCCGTCCATGAGGCCCTGTCACCGACTCGGTCGAGAAGGCTCGAAGGATCGCTTCGGCAGAAGGGCTTCCGAACGTAAAGACTTGTTCGATCCGCGGAGTCACTTTATCCGAACGCGAGTTAGTTATCACAGAAGGTGATGAGTGAGGTATCCGTATCCCGGAGGCGTAGGAGTCCCTCGGCTCGGTCAGCCTTGGCTGCTTACGTGTACTCCATCGTTTCCAGGACCCACTTTTCGAAGTAGTCAAAAAGCACGAAAGATATTCTGGTAGAAGAGATTTTTTTTCGAGGAAAATTTTGACGCAGAGGGGGTTTCCCCCCTTTTAGCCCCCGAGGGAGGGTCGGGCTTTGCCGAGGCGAGGCCGACCCTTCCTTGTTGACTAAACTTTGTGTGGGTGCGGGGTATATGAACAACTTGGAAACATCTTAAGGGTAGAAGCGACGTAGCTGTTGGATGTTCCAAGCGTTGTCGTAGACCTCGCCTTGACTGTTGGCCAGCTTGTACGTTCCGGGCTTCAGAACTTTGGTGATGACGAATGGCCCCTCCTAGGGGGGCGTGAGCTTGTGCCTCCCTCGGGCGTCTTGCCACAGCCGAAGCACCAGGTCGCCCACCTGGAGGTCTCGGGGTCGGACCCCTCGGGCGTGGTAGCGTCGCTGGGACTGCTGATACCGCGCCGAGTGTAGTAAGGCCCTGTCCCGAGCCTCTTCCAGCTGGTCCAGCGAGTCTTCTCGGCTAGCTTGGTTGCTTTGATCGTCGTAGGCCCTCGTCCTCGGGGAGCCGTATTCCAGGTCAGTGGGCAAGACGGCCTCGGCCCCGTAGACCAGGAAGAACGGCGTGAAACCCGTGGCTCGGCTCGGCGTTGTCCTCAGGCTCCAGACCACCGAGGGGAGTTCCTTCATCCATCGCTTGCCGAACTTGTTGAGGTCGTTGCAAATCCGAGGCTTGAGCCCTTGTAGAATCATGCCGTTGGCACGCTCTACTTGCCCATTCGACATGGGATGAGCTACGGCAGCCCAGTCCACCCGGATGTGGTGATCCTCGCAAAAATCCAAGAATTTTCTGCCGGTGAACTGGGTGCCGTTGTCGGTGATGATGGAGTTTGGGACTCCGAAGCGATGGATGATGTTGGTGAAGAACGCCACCGCCTGCTCGGACCTGATGCTGTTCAGAGGTCGGACCTCTATCCACTTGGAGAATTTGTCGACGGCGACCAGCAGGTGCGTGTAGCCCCCGAGCACCTTCTGCAGAGGGCCGACGAGGTCCAGACCCCACACAGCGAAGGGCCAGGTGATGGGTATCGTCTGCAGAGCCTGAGCGGGCAGGTGGGTCTGCTTCGCATAGAATTGACACCCTTCGCAGGTGCGGACAATTCTAGAGGCGTCAGCCACCGCCGTCGGCCAGTAGAAGCCTTGCCGGAAAGCATTCCCGACGAGGGCTCGGGGCGCTGCATGATGGCCGCAAGCCCCCGAGTGTATCTCTTGCAGGAGTTCCTGACCTTCGGCGATGGAGATGCATCGCTGGAGGATGCCTGAGGGGCTGTGGTGGTAGAGCTCCTTCTCATCGCCCAGCAAGACGAACGACTTGGCACGTCGCGCTACCCGCCGAGCCTCGGCTTGGTCGAGGGGTAGCTCTCCTTGGCGGAGATATTGCAGGTACGGGGTCTGCCAATCTCGTTCAGGCGTGACCCCGCTCCGCTCCTCCTCGACGCGCAGCGCCTCGCCCTCGGGGGCCGAGGGTACCTCGGGCTGAACCGAGGATGCCTCGGGCTGGGCCGAGGGTACCTCGGACTCGGGCGTGTCATCGATCTTGACGGAGGGTTGGTGCAGATCCTGGGAGAAGACGTCCGGGGGAACCGTCGTTCGCCCCGAGGCTATCTTTGCCAGCTCGTCCGCAGTCCCGTTGTAGCACCGGGCGATGTGGTTAAGCTCGAGCCCGTAGAACTTGTCTTCCAGGCGCCGAACCTCATCGCAGTAGGCCTCCATCTTCGGGTCGCGGCAGTGGGAGTTCTTCATGACTTGGTCGATGACGAGCTGCGAGTCGCCGCGAGCGTCGAGGCGTCGGACCCCTAGCTCGATGGCAATTTGCAATCCGTTGATCAGAGCTTCGTACTCAGCCACATTGTTGGACGCCGGGAAATGGAGGCGCAACACGTAGCGTAGGTGTTTCCCGAGGGGCGAGACGAAAAGCAGGCCCGCGCCGGCTCCCGTCTTCATCAGCGACCCGTCGAAAAACATGGTCCAGAGCTCCGGTTGGATCGGAGCCGTCGACAGCTGGGTGTCGACCCATTCGGCTACGAAGTCCGCCAGTACCTGGGACTTGATGGCCTTCCGAGGGGCGAACGAGATTGTCTCGCCCATGATTTCCACCGCCCACTTTGCGATCCTGCCCGAGGCCTCTCGGCACTGGATGATCTCCCCCAGGGGGAAGGATGACACCACAGTTACCGGGTGAGACTCGAAGTAATGTCGCAACTTTTGCCTCGTCAGGATCACTGCATACAGTAGCTTCTGAACTTGTGGGTAGCGGATCTTGGTTTCGGACAGCACCTCGCTGACGAAGTAAACTGGCCTCTGAACGGGCAATGCATGCCCCTCTTCTTGCCTTTCGACCACAATCGCGGCGCTAACCACCTGAGTGGTCGCGGCGACATAGACCAAGAGGGCTTCTCCATCAGCTGGGGGTACCAAGATAGGCACCTTGGTGAGGAGCGCCTTCAGGTTCCCGAGAGCTTCCTCGGCCTCAGGGGTCCAAGTGAAGCACTCGGCCTTCCTTAAGAGGCGGTACAGAGGCAGGCCTCTTTCGCCGAGGCGTGAGATGAAACGGCTCAAGGCCGCGAGACATCCCATGACCCTCTGTACACCTTTTAAGTCCTTGATGGGCCCCATGCTGGTGATGGCTGCGATCTTCTTCGGGTTGGCTTCGATGCCTCGCTCGGAGACGATGAACCCCAGGAGCATGCCTCTGGGCACCCCGAAGACACACTTCTCGGGATTGAGCTTGACGTCCTTTGCCTTGAGACACCGGAATGTCACTTCAAGGTCGGAGAGGAGGTCGGAGGCTCTCCTTGTCTTGACTACGATGTCATCGACATAGGCCTCGACCGTGCGACCGATGTGTTCGCCGAACACATGGTTCATGCACCGATGGTACGTCGCACCCGCGTTCCTCAAACCGAACGGCATGGTGACATAGCAGTACATGCCGAAGGGCGTGATGAAAGAAGTCGCGAGCTGGTCGGACTCTTTCATCTTGATTTGATGATACCCTGAGTAGGCATCGAGGAAAGACAGGGTTTCGCACCCAGCAGTGGAATCCACGATTTGATCGATGCGAGGTAGAGGGTAGGGAACCTTCGGACATGCTTTGTTGAGACCAGTGTAGTCTACACACATCCGCCATTTCCCCCCTTTCTTTCTCACAAGCACAGGGTTGGCAAGCCATTCGGGATGGAATACCTCTTTGATGAACCCTGCTGCCATTAGCTTGTGGATCTCCTCGCCTATCACTCTGCGCTTCTCCTCATCGAATCGGCGCAGAGGCTGCCTGACCGGTCGGGCTCCGGCCTGAATATCCAGCGAATGCTCGGCGACATCCCTCGGTATGCCGGGCATGTCCGAGGGACTCCACGCAAAGACGTCGGCGTTTGCGTGGAGAAAGTCGACGAGCACTGCTTCCTATTTGGGGTCGAGCCCGGAACCGATCCGGATCTACTTAGAGGTGTCGCCACTGGGGTCGAGAGGGACGGCCTTAACCGTCTCCGCTGGCTCGAAATTGCCAGCGTGTCGCTTCACGTCTGGCACCTCTCTGGAGAGGTTCTCTAGGTCGGCGATGAGGGCCTCGGACTCGGCGAGGGCCTCGGCGTACTCCACGCACTCCACGTCGCATTCGAACGCGTGCTTGTACATGGGCCCGACGGTGATGACCCCGTTGGGGCCCGTCATCTTGAGCTTCAGGTAGGTGTAGTTGGGGATGGCCATGAACTTCGCGTAGCATGGCCTCCCCAATACCGCGTGGTAGGTTCCTCGGAACCCGACCACCTCGAACGTCAGAATCTCCCTTCGGAAGTTGGAGGGCGTTCCGAAGCAGACAGGAAGGTCGAGCCGTCCGAGGGGCTGGACGCGCTTCCCAGGAATGATCCCGTGGAAGGGCGCAGCGCCTGCTCGGACGGAGGACAGATCGACGCGCAGGAGCCTGAGGGTCTCGGCGTAGATGATGTTGAGGCAGCTGCCCCCATCCATCAGGACCTTGGTGAGCCTGACGTCGCCGATGACGGGGTCGACGACGAGCGGGTATTTCCCCGGGCTCGGCACGTGGTCGGGGTGGTCAGCTTGGTCGAAGGTGATGGGCTTGTCGGACCAGTCTAGATAGACTGGCGCCGCCACCTTCACCGAGCAGACCTCCCGACGCTCTCGCTTGCGATGCCGAGCCGAGGCATTCGCCGCATGCCCTCCGTAGATCATGAAGCAGTCGCGGACCTCGGGGAACTCTCCTGCTTGGTGATCTTCCTTTTTGTCGTCGTCGCGGGCCCTGCCACCCTTTGCGGGTGGCCCGGCCCTGTGGAAGTGGCGCCGAAGCATGGCGCACTCCTCGAGGGTGTGCTTGACGGGCCCCTGATGGTAAGGGCACGGCTCCCTGAGCATCCTGTCGAAGAGGTTAGCACCTCCGGGGGGCTTCCGAGGGTTCTTGTACTCGGCAGCGGCGACAAGGTCCGCGTCGGCGGCGTCGCGTTTCGCTTGCGACTTCTTCTTGCCTTTCTTCTTGGCGCCGCGCGGAGTAGACGCCTCGGGAGCATCTTCCGACGGGCGGCCATGGGGCTGCTTGTCCTTTCGGAAGATGGCCTCGACCGCCTCCTGGCCAGAGGCGAACTTGGTGGCGATGTCCATCAGCTCGCTCGCCTTGGTGGGGGTCTTGTGACCCAACTTGCTCACCAGGTCACGGCAGGTGGTGCCGGCAAGGAACGCGTCGATGACATCGGAGTCGGTGATGTTGGGCAGCTCGGTGCGCTGCTTCGAGAATCGCCGGATGTAGTCCCGAAGAGACTCTCCCGGCTGTTGCCGGCAGCTTCGGAGGTCCCAGGAATTCCCGGGGCGCACGTACGTGCCCTGGAAATTGCCGGCGAAGGCTTGGACCAAATCCTCCCAGTTGGAGATCTGCCCCGGAGGCAGGTGCTCCAACCAGGCGCGAGCAGTGTCGGAGAGGAACAGGGGGAGGTTGCGGATGATGAGGTTGTCGTCGTCCGTTCCACCCAGTTGGCAGGCCAGGCGGTAGTCTGCGAGCCACAATTCTGGTCTCGTCTCCCCCGAGTACTTTGTGATAGTAGTCGGGGGTCGGAAACGGGCCGGAAATGGCGCCCGCCGGATGGCCCGGCTGAAGGCCTGCGGACCAGGTGGTTCGGGCGAGGGACTCCGATCCTCCCCACTGTCGTAGCGTCCCCCATGCCTGGGGTGGTAGCCTCGGCGCACCCTTTCGTCGAGGCGGGCCCGACGGTCGCGACGATGGTGCTCGTTGCCGAGGTGGCCCGGGGCCGCAGGCGCGGTGTTGCGCGTGCGCCCGGTGTAGACCGAGGCTTCCCGCATGAATCGGAAAGTCGCGGCATGAGGTTCCGAGGGGTACCCCTGCCTTCGGGAGGCAGAGCTCTCGGCCCGCCGGGCCGCAGCGCCTTCCAGGAGATTCTTGAGCTCTCCCTGGATTCGCCGACCCTCGGTGGTTGATGGTTCTGGCATCGCACGAAGGAGCATCGCTGCGGCTGCCAGGTTCTGACCGACCCCGCTGGATGCGGGTGGCGGCCTGTCCCTGACATCGTTGGCGACGCGGTGCTGGAAACCCTGGGGCAGGTGACGTATTTCTCCGGCCGGGGGTTGGCCCGCCCATACCTGCCCGACGTCCCGGCGGATCGACTCGAGCGCTCCTGCTCCCTCGTCGAGCCTGGCCTGTGCCCCGCGGACTTGCTCGAGCTGTGGGTCGTGACCCCCCGCCGGAACGGGGACCACAGCTAGCTCCCGCGGGATGTCGGCGCGAGGCGCCGGCCTAGGGAGATCGCCATCCTCCGGCATGCCGAGATGGTTGCCTTTGGAGGGATCCCCTAGCTCGACGTGGAAACATTCGCGGCTCGGGCCGCAGTCCTTGTCGTCAAGGCTGCGGCTGCCGTCGGAACAGTCGGAGAGGCAGTAGTCACATGCGGTCATAAAGTCCTGCATGGCACTGGGGTTGCCAAATCCAGAGAAATCCCAGCAGATGTTGGGATCGTCATCTTCCTCGGACCCAGAGGGCCCGTAGGTCGAGACGTCCGTCAATCGGTCCCAAGGCGACCGCACACGAAACCCCAGAGGGGTTGCACTCGCCTCAACGTGAGCGCCCGCCAAAGCGAGGTCGCTAGGCGGGTTGAGGCCGAGTCGAAATGACGTAGGATGGGAATCAGTCGGTACCTTTTGGTCGACGAGGAGCGACATAGTCACGTCGGGGACTGATTGCGCCGTCGTCTTGGGTACGAGGGCGACGTCCTGCAGGCCCTCCGCGAGCGTGCTGGCGTCGTCCACTTGCTCAGGATTGGCGTGTCGCGGGGGGACGGCGCTCTCCTTCGTCTCAAACGCGAGGTCGACGCCCGACGCACCCTCCGTTGGGGCGCTGGGGACGTCGGTTCGCTCGACAGCCGATGGAGCGTGGCCTCCCGCTCGGCCCTGGTTGCCCCGCCTCCTCCTCCGATGGCGGGGGAGAGGACGGGGCGAGCTCGAATGTTGTTCTTCCACCACGCGGGGAAGACGTCGTCGATTCCGCCGCCGGCGGGCGGGCTGTCGGCCGCCATTGTTATCGTCACGCGGCGGTGGAAGGAGTATCATGTCGTAGCTGCCGTCGAGAGACATGAACTCGAGACTCTCGAAACGGAGCACCGTCCCGGGTTGGAGAGGTCGTTGGAGACTGCCCATCTGGAGCTTGACGGGAAGCTGCTCGTCAACACGCAGCAGGCCCCTACCTGGCGCGCCAACTGTCGGTGTTTCGAGACCGGGGGGTCCCTAAGCCGACGAGTGAGTGTGCCGCGTGCCCCAGCCCAGATGGGTCGAGCGCGTGGGCGAGCGCGAAGGGGGGAAGGCGAGGTGTCCGGAGACGAGTCTGAGAGAGGTGGAAATCCCGCGGCCTTCGTGTTCGTCCCGCGCCCAGGTCGGGTGCGCTTGCAGTAGGGGGTTACAAGCGTCCACGCGGGTGAGGGAAGCGAGCGGCCCCGAGAGAGCGCCTGCCCCGTCCTCGTCCCCGCGCGGCCAACCTCCTCTAAGAAGGCCCTGGTCCTTCCTTTTATAGGCGTAAGGAGAGGATCCAGGTGTACAATGGGGGTGTAGCAAAGTGCTACGTGTCTAGCGGGGGTGAGCTAGCGCCCTAAGTACATGCCAAGGTGGCAGCCGGAGAGATCTTGGCGCCCAGCTGGTGTGGTGTCGTGGCTGTCGGAGGAGCAACGGAGCCTGGCGGAGGGACAGCTGTCGGAGCGGTTGGGTCCTTGCTGACGTCCCCCTGCTTCCGTAAGGGAGCTGAGAGCCGCCGTCGTCATGGGGCTAGCGGGGCGCCATCATTGCCTATCTGGCGGAGCTAGCCAGGTGGGACACCGGTCTTGTTCTCTGCGGCCCGAGTCGGCTCGGGGTAAGGTGATGATGGCGCTTCCTGTTGACGTGGCGGGCTTGTGCCCTGGGTCGGGCGACGTGGAGGCTCCTCCGAAGCCGAGGTCGAGTCTGTCCTTCATGGCCGAGGCCGAGCCCGAGCTCCTGGGTCGGGCGAGGCGGAGGTCGTTCGGCAGAGGCCAGGGCGGAGTCCGACCCCTGGGGTCGGGCGAAGCAGAGTTCGTCGTCTTCTGGGGCCTAGCCCGAGTCCGAGCCCTGGGTCGGGCGGAGCGGAGTTCGCCGTCTTCCGGGGCCTTAGCCCGAGTCCGAGCCCTGGGTCGGGCGGAGCGGAGTTCGCCGTCTTCCGGGGCCTTAGCCCGAGTCCGAGCCCTGGGTCGGGCGAAGCGGAGTTCGCCGTCTTCCGGGGCCTTAGCCCGAGTCCGAGCCCTGGGTCGGGCGGAGCGGAGTTCGCCGTCTTCCGGGGCCTTAGCCCGAGTCCGAGCCTTGGGTCGGGCGGAGCTTCCTATGGCGCCTTTGGCAAGGCCTGACTGCCTGTTAGTCTCACTCTGTCAAGTGGCACTGCAGTCGGAGCGGCGCAGGCGGCGCTGTCCTTCTGTCAGACCGGTCAGTGGAGCGGCGAAGTGACGGCGATCACTTCGGCTCTGCCGGGGGGCGCGCGTCAGGATAAAGGTGTTAGGCTGCCTTTGCGTTAAATGCCCCTGCGACTCGGTCGGTCGGCGCGGCGATTTAGTCAGGGTTGCTTCTTAGCGAAGGCAAGGCCTCGGGCGAGCCGAAGATGTGTTCGCCGTTAAAAGGGGGCCTCGGGCGAGACGGAAACACCTCGGGGTCGGCTGCCCTTGCCCGAGGCTAGGCTCGGGCGAGGCGTGATCGAGTCGCTCGTATGGACTGATCCCTGACTTAATTGCACCCATCAGGCCTCCGCAGCTTTATGCTGATGGGGGTTACCAGCTGAGAATTAGGCGTCTTGAGGGTACCCCTAATTATGGTCCCCGACAAAAACGGACACCAAAAGTTCTGAAACCATCCAAAACCGTATCACTTTCAATATTATTTTCAGCAGCTCAAATTTTAGTTTTTGAATGCAAAATCGATCCAAATGGACTCCGATTGAGCTGAAATTTTGCTCACACCTTTACGAGTGAGTTTTTAAGGTGTCCACAATATTTGAGTTCAAACGGATTTAAACTTCAATAGCATATCAGAAAAACCCAAACATGACTCGGGGTTTAGTTGGGGTTTTGTCAAATGACCAAATCTGTTAGAAACCTATCCACAAAATGGATCAACTCATACAAGAAGTTTGCAATAATGCCAGGACAGTTTCTAATCTAGAGAATATTCCCAAAACCACTTCCAAACTCTTGAAGGCAAGGATCAACTCAAAAAATCAAACTAGAGGAGTTGAGAGAAGAACAAGCAATTCAAAAAGTCAATACCATCAGATTTTGCATAAAATAAAACACCACGAGGGCTGAGTGTGGTTACGGCCACACTTCCTCAAAATCACAGTGTCAAGTGCCCCAGGCCGAGCTCCACTCAAACTAGCCACTCTCAGGTTTTCCTAGGGAGCGCTCCGCTATAATTCACTGGACTATCCGATGTGCACCGGACATGTCCGGTGAGCCAACGGAGCAACAGTCACCTGCGCGCCAACGGTCGACTGCGTGAACAGTAAAAGCACACAGTGCAGAAGTCAGATGTCAGGCCGCAAAGTCAGAACGCCCCGGACATGTCCGATGTGCCACCGGACTATCCAGTGCAGCTACAAGACAATGGGTTTCAACGGTCGACCGCTCCAAACCCCAACGACGTGCTGACGTGCCATGCACCAGACAGTGAACAGTGCTCTATCCGGTGTGCCCATCGACAGCAAAAACAGCCAACGGCTAGGAAGTGGTTGGAGGCTATAAATACCCCCAACCACCTCCTTCAATGGCATCCAAGTTTTCTGAACTCAACATTCATTGCAAGAGCAAAAGACTTCACTCCAAGACACATCCAATAGATCAAATCCTCTCCAAGCCTCCAAATCAACTCTTCCTTAGTGACTTGAGAGATGGTGTTTTGTGTTATTTTGTTGCACTTGTTGCTTGGATTGCTTTTTCCTTCCCATTCTTACTTCTCTAAGTGCTTTATAAAGCTAGCAACAGACACCTAAGTGTGTGGTGATCCTTGCGGGGTCTTAGTAACCCAAGTGATTAAGGAGAAGGCTCATCCGGTCTAAGTGACCGTTTGAGAGGGAAAGGGTTGAAATAGACCCGACCTTTGTGGCCTCCTTAATGGGGACTAGGTTCTTTGGAACCGAACCTCAGTAAAACAAATCACCGTGTTCACTTATTGATCTTCACTTGATTTGTTTTCCCTCTTCAAAAAGTTCCCTTGCTCATATTGATTTGAGTTTGCTCCCAAAGGTCATCCGCATTGATTGAGCAACTCTAAGCAAGGAGAACTATCTTCCGCACTCGAATTTAATTCTAATGCTAACCTCGGCCTTAGTGCGAGTTCAAGTTTGTAAATCTCACGTTTCACCTATTCACCCCCTCTAGGCGACTTTCAATTGGTATCAGAGCCAGTGCTTCATTAAGAGTCTAACAAACTTGAAGTAATGTCTGGAGATCACGCCAAGAGGGAGATTGTCACGGGCGACAAGACCATAGGCTCGGGAAGGACTCTGTCAAGGGAGTCTGGCGATAAATACAAGGAGGAATCCTCTTCCTCCATCAAGTCTCATAGGAAGGGTAACAAGAAGAAAAAGAAAATGAAGAAGGTGGTCTACTACGAGACCGACTCTTCATCACTTCCACATCTGGAGCCGAGTCTACAACTTCGAAGTGCCACGAGCATAAGAAGTATAGTAAGATGCCTCTTCGCTATCCTCACGTTCCTAAACACGCTCCTTTACTTTCGGTACCCCTAGGCAAACCACCATATTTTGATGGTGAAGATTATTGTATGTGGAGTGATAAAATGAGGCACCATCTAACCTCACTCCACGAAAGCATTTGGGATATTGTTGAGTTTGGAGCGCAGGCACCACAGGTGGGCGACGAAGACTACGACTCGGATGAGGCCACCCAAATTAGGTATTTTAATTCCCAAGCAACTTCTATACTCATCGCCTCCTTGATTCGAGAGGAGTATAATAAGGTGCAAGGGTTGAAAAATGCCAAAGAGATTTGGGACATGCTCAAAATGGTGCACGAAGGGGACAAGGTGACCAAGATCACCAAGCGCGAAACAATCGAGGGAGAACTCGGTCGATTCGTCCTCAACAAAGGGGAAGAGCCATAAGCGATGTACAATCGGCTCAAAACGATGGTCAATCAAGTGCGCAACCTCGGGAGCACCAAATGGGATGACCATGAAATGGTCAAGGTTATTCTAAGATCTCTCGTATTTTGTAATCCCACTCAAGTTCAATTAATTTGTGGAGATCCTAGATATAAATAGATGTCCCTCGAGGAAGTGATTGTCAAGTTTGTGAGCTTTAAACTTATGATCAAAGACTCCAAACATATTGTCATCTTGGAGTAAGGCGACACCTCCACACCCTAGGTGCAACCCGTTGCATTCAAAGCAATGGAAGAAAAGAAGGAAGAGTCTACACCAAGTAGACTACCAATCGACGCTTCCAAGCTTGACAATGAGGAGATGGCTCTTATCACTAAGAGCTTTCGACAAATCCTCAAACAAAGGAAGGAGAAGGACTACAAGCCCCATTCTAAGAGGGTGTGCTATAGGTGTTGTAAGTCCGGTCTCTTCATTGCTAAATGTCCATATACAAATGACAGTGATAGGGACGACGATAAGATGAGAGCTCCTCCGACTCCTCCTCCGACGAGGACGCCACCAACATCGCCATCAACAAAGGCCTCCTCTTCCCCAACATCGGCCACAAGTGCCTAATGGCCAAGGACGACAAGAAGAAGAAGGTACATTCTAGAGATACCCCCAAATACACTACTTCTGATAATAAGGGTAGCTCTAGTGATGATAATGATGATTTAACTTCTCTTTTTGCTAACCTTACTAAAGACCAAAAGAAAAAGATAAATGAATTGATAGAATCTATTAACGAAAAGGATGATCTCTTGGAATGCCAAGAGGACTTGCTTGTTAAGGAAAATAAGAAATTTGTTAAATTGAAAAATGCTTATGCTCTAGAAGTAGAAAAATGTGAAAACTTATCTAAGGAGCATAGCATTTGCAATGATTCGATTTTTTGTCTTAGAGATAAGAATGCTAGTTTAAATGCTAAGATAGAAGAATTGAATGACATCTACTGTTGAGCATGTCACTATTTGCACTAGATGTAGAGATGTTAATATTGAAGCTATTGATCGCATTGCCATGATTAAAGAACAAAATGACCACATAGCTAAATTAACTGCTAAAATTGCCGAGCATGAATTAGAAAATGAAAATTTTAAATTTGCTAAGCATGCTTTATAATGGGAGACGCTCTGGCATTAAGTATGGCATTGGCTTCCAACAAGGGAGCCAAAGCAACACCAAACTTAATGCCCCCAAGAACAAATTGTCTAATTTTGTTAAGGGTAAGGCTCCCATGGTTCAGGATACAGAGGGTTACATTTTATATCCTAAGAACTATCCTGAGCACAAGATTAGAAAAATCCATGCTAGAAAACCTCATACTATTTCTCATCATGCTTATTTGTATAGTAATGAGGCATCCAGCTCTTGGCATTTCACTCATATCAAAATGCCTAAATGCATCAAATGAGCATGACATTTCATTTAAGACTTTTGATGCTTCTTATGTGCTTACTAACAAATTAGGCAATGTAGTTGCCAAATATGTTGAGGGCAAACACAAGAGTTCAAAGACTTGTGTTTGGGTATCCAAGGTGCTTGTTTCTAATGTCAAAGGACCCAAAACCGTTTGGGTACCTAAGAACAAGGCCTAAATTTGTTTTGTAGGTTTATGCATCCGGTGGATCAAGTTGGATAATCGATAGCGGGTGCACAAACCACATGACAGGGGAGAAAAGGATGTTCTCCTCATATGAGAAAAATGATGATCCTCAAAGAGCTATCACATTCGGGGATGGAAATCAAGGTTTGGTCAAAGGTTTGGGTAAAATTGTTATATCTCCTGACCATTCTATTTCCAATGTTTTTCTCGTTGATTTTTTAGATTACAATTTGCTTTCTGTTTCTCAGTTATGCAAAATGGGCTACAACTGTCTCTTTACCGATGTTAGTGTTACTGTCTTTAGAAGTGATGATTCAATAGCATTTAAGGGAGTGTTGGATGGTCAACTATATTTGGTTGATTTTAATGATAAACAATGCTGAACTAGATACTTGCTTAATTGCTAAGACTAATATGGGCTGGCTCTGGCATCTACCAAGGGACGCGGCCTCATCCGAGCCCAGCCTCGGGCAAGGACAGTAGTCCTGGATGAATTCACACCTCGCCCGAGGGTCCCCTCGGTCAGCAGACACACCCCTGTCTCACCTAAGGCTAAGCTCGGGCGAACTTTGTCGTACAGCGACCTTGTCCGAATCGCCTTACCAACCGACCGTATCGCATGCGCATTTAATGCGGGGATCGCCTGACACCTTATCCTGACACGTGTGCCTCAGTCGGCAAGGTCGAAGTGACCGCAGTCACTTCGCCCCCTTACTGACCATTCTGACAGGAAAACAGCGCTGTTCACCCCGCTCTGGCAACTGTGCCAGCCACCAGGGAAAGACTGACAACAGTAAGTCGTGGCCTCCCCCGAGTTCAGCCTCGGGCGCAACAAGGAGCTCCGCCTCGCCCGACCCTGGGCCTTAGCCCCAGCCTCGGCCTCAGAGGAGTCACATCCTCGCTCGACCCCAGCCTCGGCCTCGGGAGGAGTCACATCCTCGCCCGACCTCAGCCTCGGTCTCAGGAGAAGTCTCCGCCTCGCCCGACCTCAGGCCTCGGAATCAACTATGCTACAGGGGATACATCATGACCCTATCCCTAGCTAGCCGCCTCAGGCTATGAGGGAACAAGACCGGTGTCCCATCTAAGTTACTCCGATAACAGGTAATGATGGTTCCTCGCGTGCGCCCATGACGTCGGGTGCTATCAAACCCCCTACGGAAGCAAGGAAACGTGAGCAAGATCCATGCCGCACCGCCAGCTATGCTTCTACAGGGCTCAAGGCACCTCTCCGACGGCCACGTTGGTACATCTACAGGGCTCAAGGCACTTCTCCGACGGCCATGTTATTACCTGTACAGGGCTTAAGACACTTCCCTGCCAGCCACGTTAGCACATAGCTACACCCCCATTGTACAGCTGGGCATCTCCTTGTATCTATAAAAGGGGATGTCCAGGGCCCCATGGAGGGGAGAGGGAGGGGGGAGACGAACACACGGACGCACGACGCAGATGAGCGGAGGCAGGCAGAGTAGGAGAGACTCGGTAGAGGCAGCCTTAGACAGCTTGCCTCAAGGCCGAACCCTCTTTTCCTCTCTCTCTCTCTCTCTCGTTCACGCTCTTCCGCAACGCTTGTAACCCCTACTACGAGCACCCCGGTGCAAGATAATATAAGCCTTATTTTCCTCTTGTGTTCCATCTTGCATCAACCCATCTGGGCAGGGACACGCAGCAACAAATTCACTAGTCGGTCCGGTTGAGGGTCCCCCGGATCCGAAACACCGACAGTTGGCGCGCCAGGTAGGGGCACGCTGCGTGTTGACAATACTTTCCCATTGAGTTCCAGATGGGTAGCTTTCAGCAGCCTCTTTAGCCCGGGACGGTGCTCTGCTTTGGGAGTCTCGAGTTCATGTCCCTCGACGGCAGCTATGACATGGTACTCCTTCCCTCGCAGCACGGCAACAACGATGGTCGTTGGCTCGTCCGGCGAAGGCGAACTCGACGACGACTTCCTCCCGCGGCGGAAGAGGAACACCCGGGTTTGCCCCGCTACCCTCCTCACCGGAGGAGGAGGAGACAGGGCAACCGTGGCCAGGCAGGAGGCGGCACCTCGTCGGCTGTCGGGCCAGAGCGAGTCGACGATGCCGGCACCCCTGTGGGGGACATGTCAGGTGTCGTCCTCGCACCTGAGACAACGACGGGCATCGCTTCCCAGCAACGTGCCAACCCCAAGCGGACTGATGATGCCAGCACCCTCATGAAGGACTTGTTGGGCGTTAGCCTCGTACCTGAGATAACGGTGCAGTCCGTCCCTGATGCGACTTCGCCACCGTCCATCAACCAAGAGGTACCATCCGTTTTTCACCCTGTTCCCTTTAGATTCAGTTTCGATCCGCCAAGCGACCCCGCTTCGGTGAGCGCTTTCGCTAGGGCATATCCTGACCTTCCGGGGTACCATATGTGGTCAACTTGGGACCGACTGACGGCCGTCTCAACCTCCGGACCTGTGGGTTCAGAGGAAGAGGACGACCCCAACATTAGTTGGGATTTCTCCGGACTCCGTGATCCCAGTGCCATGCGCGACTTCATGTCCGCATGTGACCGCTGCCTCTCCGGTTGCTCTGATGATGGTCACAGCCTTGACGACGAGGGTTGCGACCCAACTCGCGAGTGCTACCACATCGATCAGGAGGATCACTGTCACACCCGGTTTCGAAGGTAAACCGAATGCGAACCATGTACGTGCCAGGATCAGTAATTCACGTACACAGCGATTACATAAATGACTCATCATAGCACAATGCTTCGAATTACAATAAAGAGTAAGTAATAATATAAAGACTAGAGTCATTTACATAATATAATCAAAGTACACAGAATAGAAACGTAGCCAACGTAAATAAACCCACCACAGGCAGCTGACTGGGGGTGGTCGCTAGCCTAATCCTCGAACTCGTCAAAGTCCTGGAACTCCTGGAGATCCGCCTCGACGCCTTCTTCTTCTTTACCTGAGCATAGGTTGCACCAAAGGCAACCTGGTGTTTTGTGAAAGCAAGGGTGAGTACACATCAACGTACTCAGCAAATGTCCCGTTTGGCTGAAGTGGACTAGCTTTATGTGGGGTTAAGCTCAAGCAATTGCTTTTAGTTGGTCAGGTATTTATTATTAGTGGAAGCCAAGTTTTATCATATAACCAACCCGTGAACCATTTCCTCATCGAGGAAACGTCATTATCATCATCAAACCAAAACCATCAATAGAACCATTTTATCTCAGATCATCTGTATCTCGAACCATCTGTATCTCTAATCAAAGAGGATCCCAAGGCCGCTCATAACCGTGAGCACGGCTGATATATCAGTTTCTAACCCTCTGCAGAGGTCGCACACTTTACCCATGAGCCGTGATTCCCATTTTGCCCGGGGATCATGACTCCCCATTGATCACTTCCTAGGTGGTCCGGCAGGGTATCACTACGTAGCCTTTACAAAGATTCCCTAGAGGTCATAGCCGCCCATTAGGTTTCTCCAGTTTGATAAACACAGTACCTCTCCCCGCAGGAGGGTGACTAACAAAAGCAAAACGAAAGAACCTCGGCACTCAGCCTCGGCAGAGCAAGCACTGTGCCTGGACCCCATTGACGGCACGACGGCGAAGCAACTACACCTCTAGTTCCTCTAATTAATTAGCTAAGGGCGCCCCATTTCACCCTCATGGTTGCACTGTTATCCCGGGTGGTCTCTCAACGAACAGGTCCTTACGGAGAGGTACTCGGGAAACAGCCTGAGTCCCCTTAAATGCCACAAGTATATCATCATATCCAGGATAAAATCATAGTATCATCATTGTATCTCATCATGTTCATTGATTAAAGTAAAGCGCTAGCATGTAGCTAACCATAGTAACCCAAAAAGGTAAATCAAGGACAAGGTAAATAGAAAGCTAGTAAATCCTTAGGTTGTTCATAGTATGCGGGACAATGTATTATAAAGTAAATGGGACATAATAGGTCAGAGGACACTTGCCTTCACCAAACAGATGCTCAGTGTCTTCTACCTCGTAGAACTCAAGGAACTTGATCACTGGGTCGCCGAAGCTCGATCTTCGATCCCTCGAAGCTCAGGAAACGAATCGCGATCTAATCACCACGCGAAGCGAAGACGAACCAGCACATGCAAACAAGCATATATAAATGCATAAGAACATTACACCATACAAGATAAAATGTTATAAAAACATGCAGCATAAAATACAGCTCGATTCTATGGTCACGTGAGGGAAAGAAATGTCGAACTCGAAGCGACGGTCGGGAAAATATCGTTTTTACGCTAAACAAGTATTAACGCTAACAATTAATTCGACCTTACCAATTATAAACTAAATCCACTATTTGGTTTGATTAATCGGCTACACTAACAACTATCAAATAAATAAGTAATATAATTAGCTTGAGAGATTCTAAGCCAGGTAAGTTTACTATGCGCGAAACAGCACGACAGCGTGAACGATGCGTGAAACAGCACGCGACCACAAGCACATCACGCGCGCAAGCGCGCGCGACAGGCGAGAAAGACTAAATAGATGACGCGTTTATACTAAACAAGAAATGACTAATTGGTGTGGGCTACCATAATCGAAATATTAAATAACACGAGGACAGCGTGAAACGGCGCACGAGGGCGATGGCTACAACGGCGCACGACAGCTCACTCGACCGAGCGAGGGCACCCTGCAAGCACAGCACGACGACATAGCACGCGCAGAGCGGGCAACAGCGAGGCGAGCAGCGCGAATGCGCGCACGCAGGGGGGGGGTAGACGAACGAATCTAGGGGGGGTAGATGGAGGGGTAGACGGACGCCGTCAGAGTCCCAACGACGTGCCGCACATATGCGAAAGCGAGTGCGCGCTAGCTGTGAGGAGGTGTTTGGGGCTGCAGTGCGCGTGGTTTGGCGAATCGCACCATGTGGGGGGGCCGTGCGTAGGGGTAGACGCGTGCTCCTAACTCGACGAGCGAGGGTACGTGTATGACTAGACGACGAACAACGAACGACGCGTACAAGAGTTGGATCGAGGGTGCGCAGGTTGCGCAACGACCACTCCAAACCGGCGACGTCGAGGCTTAGCGCAGGGACAACTTCGCTGGCCGAGGGACGGGGAGGGTAACGACGAGCAGGAGAGCGGGGGCTTGGCGTCGAGCTCCTAGGGACCGTGCCCCGGTCGGCTGAGCCGCGGACTCGTGCACGAAGGGGAGGGCAGGGGCTGCTGACCACCGCGCGCGGGGACACAACCTCGGACTCGCCCGGCGAGGGTGCTGGTCGTCGGTGGATCGGAGGCGCAGCGACGGTTGCCCGCACGCGCGTGCGCGACCATGGGTGAGGCAGCGACGACTGGACATATGGCGGCGTGCGAGGGGCTCGACAGTGGAGCCTCGCCACCGCAATGGGCTCGATCGAGGCCGACCATGGCAAGCGCAGGGAAGGGCATGGGAAAGGGGGGGGGGTAAGCGACGGGTTTCACCTCACAACGATGAACACCAGTGGGAGCACGGACGACGACACATGGAGCTTCGGCGGTCGACGCGACGCGAGCTCCGGACGGGTCGGCAAGGGCCGACCGCGACGCCGCTGCGTTGGGCAGGGAGCCGCGCCGCGCACGGGGCTGCTGCGGCTAGGGCTGGCTGGGTCTGGCCGCCGTGCCACGCTGGCTGAGGGCCGTTGGCTGCGCGCCACGGGCCGCTGGCCGCCGACCGCGCGGGCTAGCCGCGCCTGCTGCCGCGCGCGCTGGGCGAGCCGCCGGCTGGCCGCGCCGAGGACGAGGTCGGGCTCGCGCGCCAGCGTAGGGAGCTCGTCGGGGAAGGGCCTCAGCCATGGCTGCGGCACGGCGGCGCACCGCGAGCAGGGCCCGAGGGGCTCCCCGCCGGGGCCATGGCCCACGCGGGCTGCAGGGCGAGCACGCGGCTGCGCGCGCGTGCGAGCTAGGCGTGGCGGCGGCTGGGAAGAACAAGGGGAGAAAGGAGAAGGAGGCGCTGGTGGGGCCCGCTTGCTAGTGAGAGGCGACAGGAGTGGGAGACGAGGGGGTGGCCGGCTGGGCCTAATGGGCCAGATTTAGTTAGGGTTTTGTGTTTTCTTTTCTTTTTTTTTATTTCCCTTTTTTTAAAATTTCGAAATACATATTTAAATAATCATAAAATCCATAAGAATTAAACCAAACTTATTTATAAATAACATATTAGTTCTTGGACTAATTATATTATTTATGTGAATTTTCATTTAAGAAGAGATGATATTCAATATTCAAAATGAGCATTCCAAAAATCATTCCAAATGAACAAACACTTCAATGAAAGGTTTATTACCATGATTACCATTATAAACTAGAATTATTAAAACCTTATTTTAGCAATTAGTTATTTTTTGTAAAATGAGATTTTCTTCATGAGATCGAATTCGTAAATTGGATTTTCAAATTAATTCAAACAAAATATATGCTTCAGCATGAATGCAACACTCAAGCACCTCTAAGGTTTTATTTTAGTAGGCTTACATATATAAAACAAAATAACTCTCCACTATTTGGAAAAAGATTAGAAAAGAAGGATAGAAAGAGGGTAACACCTGAATTTGGTGGATATTAGAAAAGAAATTTTACACCCCAAATTCAGGGTGTTACAAATCTAACCCCCTTAACAGAATCTCGCCCTCGAGATTCAAGAAGAGGCTAGCAAGAAAATGAGATTGGTTCATTGATTTTTCGTAGCTTCTTCTAAGTCAGCTCTGGCTCTGCCAGCTTTAACTTGCCGACTGGTTGCTTTGACCTTCAGATGCTTGAGACCGATTGATGCAATTCTTGAGGATCTCTTGGGCCTGTGGGTTAGGACCCACACACGCTTTCGCTGTGCCACTCTGATCTTGTTGGTTGATGTTGATCACATTGTCTTCATTGGGGTTAGCGACTAACCCCCTTAACAGGAGCATTGATACGCACTTGATGAAGATGCTGCCAACTCTGATCTTGTCTAATTAAGAGAGGTTGGAGGTTGCCAAATGGATAGGTGCAAGAGGAAAGAATAGCGAGAAAAGGTAAGTAAAGATGGATTAGAGAGAGCAGGGAGAGAACCCAACTACTTAACTCTATGGTACTCAGCTAGTAAACAGATGCCATTGTGGACCAAGGGCCACAACACTTCAACACTCATCACAAAGAAGCAAATCAGTCATAACACAAGGACAACCAGCACAAGCATACAATAACAAACATCTCGTTGCTACACGTTCCTTCTAATTAAATGGTGGTCTTTCCTGAAAGGGGAATAACTACTCTCTAAGTTGTTGGAGGACAAGGAGAAAAACAAGACGGGTAGGATAGGGACACAAGCACAATAAGGGGTGGAGTTAAAGCAAGAATTGTAATCGACAAGGGAGAAAATGCAACCAAGGACAGGGTAGGTAAAACATCATTCTCTAATCGAGGTGAGAAAGACGATATTTCAAATGATAGGCATAGGATAAGCATCATGGAAAGATCTAGTGATGACAAAGGTAAAGGAGATAACAGACAAAAGCACACCAAAAGATCGAGTTAAGACAAGATTTGCAACGTGATAGAGGAATAGGGAACGAACAAGAGCAGGGAGGGGTAAGACAACACCCTTGAACTAAAATGGGCGAGGAAGCTTTAGAATATGAGTACATGATAAGCATCAAGGTAAAGATCGATGGATGACAAGGGTTAAGGTGATAACAGACAACCACACAACAAAGGATGTATTTTAGACAGAACTTGCAAGGTGTCAAAGAATGGGGGGCAGTCAATGATGAACTAGATTAGGCATCATCTCCAAACAGGGATGGAAAAGAGGAGGCTCCCAAGGATAGGTTCAATGTAAGCAGGAAGGCAAGGGCATAGATATCACGAGGGTTTTAAAGATAATAATGGTCAAGGGTGTATGAGAGGAGATAATTAGTTCATACGACAAAGGATATAAGTACCATAAAGGATGGAGTTAAGATCGGACCTTCAAATGGAAAAGGAGAGGATACGCTCAAGGGCTAGGTGGGTAAATCACCGCTCTCAAATTGAGGTAGAAGAGAGGGGATTTTTTTTTAAGAGCAGGAATAAAGATGAGCATCACGACAAGATCGATGGATGAAAAGGTGGTGGTGATAGCAAATAAAAACACAGCAAGGATGGATTTAAGACACAACTTGTAAGGCAACAAGGAGTGAAAAGAAATCAAGGGAGAGATAGGTAACTCCCAGCTCTCAAATTGGGTTGAAAGAAAGGGGAGGCTTTTAAAGGATAAGTTCAAGGTAAGCATTTAGGTAGAAGACATCAATATTGCAAGGGTCAAAGGCGATAACAGACAAGGGTATGAGAGAAAAGATGAAGGCATTGAAGAGCTAGCGGCACAAGTACAACCCAGAATGGGGTCACGACAAGACTTGCACATGGCAAAGATGAGGTTACGAACAAGGGCGGAACAAGTAAAACACCACTCTCGAACTAAGATGGGAGATTAGAGATTTTAAATAATAGACATAATGTAATCACGAGGTAGGATAGAGTGATGAGAAGGGTAAAGAAGATGACAAACAAAACATAACAAATGATAGAGTTAAAAAAAAATTGCAGGTGACAAAGAAGAGGATACGACCAAGGGAAAAATAGGTACAGTACAATGCTCAGATTGAGATGGAAAATAGGATATTTTAAAGGCTGATATAAGATAAACATCAAGGTAAGATATATAGGTGATAAGGGTAAAGGGGGTAATAATGAAAAGCATAACCATGGACAGAGTTAAGGCAAGACTGACAAAGTGGAGAAAACAAGCAAGGGTAAGATAGGTAAGGTTCCAACAAAATGGTTGAAGTAAAGAAAATTAATTACCAAGTGGAGTTACAAGGAGACAACGAGATTACCAAGGATATGCAAAATAAAATGACCGCTCATGGATCATTAAGAAACAAGAGTGGTCAAGGGCACGTTAACTGAAATGTCTTAAACAGACATTGAGATATAAAGGTAAGCACATATAAAAATAAGAGTATGCAAGATTCCAATGGTACGAGCATACCAAGACCAAGGGCATAGAAATTGCCGAAAGATGGCGACTTAACAACAGAATAAGAAATGATCTCAGAAGACAAGAAGGTCATGGACACATAAATTGAACTGTTTAAATAGGCAATAGAGGTACAAGGGTAAGTACTTTAGATTAAGGGATAAGGGTATTAAAAATGCAAGGATAAGAGCATGTCAATAACAAAATGGAAGGGAGATGGTAAAATGGTAGTAATTTAATAATGGGCGAGGAAAGAGTCCCAAAAGACTAAATGCTATGGTCAGGGGGCATCTACAAAGATGTCGCAAGCACAAGATGAGATTAGATCTAATAAATTGAGATAAGTATAGACCATACTAGAATAAAATACTTTTTGGCAAGGGGGCATATAGGAGCACAACATAGAATTAGTCGAGGTGACTAATATTTTGAAGCAGAATCAAGGATGAGATGAAGTAATAATCAATAAGTCCTTAAAACGACCAATGCTACTCTAGGTCAGCGGTCCTACAGTCAACCTGGCTTTGATACCACTTATGTCACACCCGGTTTCGAAGGTAAACCGAATGCGAACCATGTACGTGCCAGGATCAGTAATTCACGTACACAGCGATTACATAAATGACTCATCATAGCACAATGCTTCGAATTACAATAAAGAGTAAGTAATAATATAAAGACTAGAGTCATTTACATAATATAATCAAAGTACACAGAATAGAAACGTAGCCAACGTAAATAAACCCACCACAGGCAGCTGACTGGGGGTGGTCGCTAGCCTAATCCTCGAACTCGTCAAAGTCCTGGAACTCCTGGAGATCCGCCTCGACGCCTTCTTCTTCTTTACCTGAGCATAGGTTGCACCAAAGGCAACCTGGTGTTTTGTGAAAGCAAGGGTGAGTACACATCAACGTACTCAGCAAATGTCCCGTTTGGCTGAAGTGGACTAGCTTTATGTGGGGTTAAGCTCAAGCAATTGCTTTTAGTTGGTCAGGTATTTATTATTAGTGGAAGCCAAGTTTTATCATATAACCAACCCGTGAACCATTTCCTCATCGAGGAAACGTCATTATCATCATCAAACCAAAACCATCAATAGAACCATTTTATCTCAGATCATCTGTATCTCGAACCATCTGTATCTCTAATCAAAGAGGATCCCAAGGCCGCTCATAACCGTGAGCACGGCTGATATATCAGTTTCTAACCCTCTGCAGAGGTCGCACACTTTACCCATGAGCCGTGATTCCCATTTTGCCCGGGGATCATGACTCCCCATTGATCACTTCCTAGGTGGTCCGGCAGGGTATCACTACGTAGCCTTTACAAAGATTCCCTAGAGGTCATAGCCGCCCATTAGGTTTCTCCAGTTTGATAAACACAGTACCTCTCCCCGCAGGAGGGTGACTAACAAAAGCAAAACGAAAGAACCTCGGCACTCAGCCTCGGCAGAGCAAGCACTGTGCCTGGACCCCATTGACGGCACGACGGCGAAGCAACTACACCTCTAGTTCCTCTAATTAATTAGCTAAGGGCGCCCCATTTCACCCTCATGGTTGCACTGTTATCCCGGGTGGTCTCTCAACGAACAGGTCCTTACGGAGAGGTACTCGGGAAACAGCCTGAGTCCCCTTAAATGCCACAAGTATATCATCATATCCAGGATAAAATCATAGTATCATCATTGTATCTCATCATGTTCATTGATTAAAGTAAAGCGCTAGCATGTAGCTAACCATAGTAACCCAAAAAGGTAAATCAAGGACAAGGTAAATAGAAAGCTAGTAAATCCTTAGGTTGTTCATAGTATGCGGGACAATGTATTATAAAGTAAATGGGACATAATAGGTCAGAGGACACTTGCCTTCACCAAACAGATGCTCAGTGTCTTCTACCTCGTAGAACTCAAGGAACTTGATCACTGGGTCGCCGAAGCTCGATCTTCGATCCCTCGAAGCTCAGGAAACGAATCGCGATCTAATCACCACGCGAAGCGAAGACGAACCAGCACATGCAAACAAGCATATATAAATGCATAAGAACATTACACCATACAAGATAAAATGTTATAAAAACATGCAGCATAAAATACAGCTCGATTCTATGGTCACGTGAGGGAAAGAAATGTCGAACTCGAAGCGACGGTCGGGAAAATATCGTTTTTACGCTAAACAAGTATTAACGCTAACAATTAATTCGACCTTACCAATTATAAACTAAATCCACTATTTGGTTTGATTAATCGGCTACACTAACAACTATCAAATAAATAAGTAATATAATTAGCTTGAGAGATTCTAAGCCAGGTAAGTTTACTATGCGCGAAACAGCACGACAGCGCGAACGATGCGTGAAACAGCACGCGACCACAAGCACATCACGCGCGCAAGCGCGCGCGACAGGCGAGAAAGACTAAATAGATGACGCGTTTATACTAAACAAGAAATGACTAATTGGTGTGGGCTACCATAATCGAAATATTAAATAACACGAGGACAGCGTGAAACGGCGCACGAGGGCGATGGCTACAACGGCGCACGACAGCTCACTCGACCGAGCGAGGGCACCCTGCAAGCACAGCACGACGACATAGCACGCGCAGAGCGGGCAACAGCGAGGCGAGCAGCGCGAATGCGCGCACGCAGGGGGGGGTAGACGAACGAATCTAGGGGGGTAGATGGAGGGGTAGACGGACGCCGTCAGAGTCCCAACGACGTGCCGCACATATGCGAAAGCGAGTGCGCGCTAGCTGTGAGGAGGTGTTTGGGGCTGCAGTGCGCGTGGTTTGGCGAATCGCACCATGTGGGGGGGCCGTGCGTAGGGGTAGACGCGTGCTCCTAACTCGACGAGCGAGGGTACGTGTATGACTAGACGACGAACAACGAACGACGCGTACAAGAGTTGGATCGAGGGTGCGCAGGTTGCGCAACGACCACTCCAAACCGGCGACGTCGAGGCTTAGCGCAGGGACAACTTCGCTGGCCGAGGGACGGGGAGGGTAACGACGAGCAGGAGAGCGGGGGCTTGGCGTCGAGCTCCTAGGGACCGTGCCCCGGTCGGCTGAGCCGCGGACTCGTGCACGAAGGGGAGGGCAGGGGCTGCTGACCACCGCGCGCGGGGACACAACCTCGGACTCGCCCGGCGAGGGTGCTGGTCGTCGGTGGATCGGAGGCGCAGCGACGGTTGCCCGCACGCGCGTGCGCGACCATGGGTGAGGCAGCGACGACTGGACATATGGCGGCGTGCGAGGGGCTCGACAGTGGAGCCTCGCCACCGCAATGGGCTCGATCGAGGCCGACCATGGCAAGCGCAGGGAAGGGCATGGGAAAGGGGGGGGTAAGCGACGGGTTTCACCTCACAACGATGAACACCAGTGGGAGCACGGACGACGACACATGGAGCTTCGGCGGTCGACGCGACGCGAGCTCCGGACGGGTCGGCAAGGGCCGACCGCGACGCCGCTGCGTTGGGCAGGGAGCCGCGCCGCGCACGGGGCTGCTGCGGCTAGGGCTGGCTGGGTCTGGCCGCCGTGCCACGCTGGCTGAGGGCCGTTGGCTGCGCGCCACGGGCCGCTGGCCGCCGACCGCGCGGGCTAGCCGCGCCTGCTGCCGCGCGCGCTGGGCGAGCCGCCGGCTGGCCGCGCCGAGGACGAGGTCGGGCTCGCGCGCCAGCGTAGGGAGCTCGTCGGGGAAGGGCCTCAGCCATGGCTGCGGCACGGCGGCGCACCGCGAGCAGGGCCCGAGGGGCTCCCCGCCGGGGCCATGGCCCACGCGGGCTGCAGGGCGAGCACGCGGCTGCGCGCGCGTGCGAGCTAGGCGTGGCGGCGGCTGGGAAGAACAAGGGGAGAAAGGAGAAGGAGGCGCTGGTGGGGCCCGCTTGCTAGTGAGAGGCGACAGGAGTGGGAGACGAGGGGGTGGCCGGCTGGGCCTAATGGGCCAGATTTAGTTAGGGTTTTGTGTTTTCTTTTCTTTTTTTTTTATTTTATTTCCCTTTTTTTAAAATTTCGAAATACATATTTAAATAATCATAAAATCCATAAGAATTAAACCAAACTTATTTATAAATAACATATTAGTTCTTGGACTAATTATATTATTTATGTGAATTTTCATTTAAGAAGAGATGATATTCAATATTCAAAATGAGCATTCCAAAAATCATTCCAAATGAACAAACACTTCAATGAAAGGTTTATTACCATGATTACCATTATAAACTAGAATTATTAAAACCTTATTTTAGCAATTAGTTATTTTTTGTAAAATGAGATTTTCTTCATGAGATCGAATTCGTAAATTGGATTTTCAAATTAATTCAAACAAAATATATGCTTCAGCATGAATGCAACACTCAAGCACCTCTAAGGTTTTATTTTAGTAGGCTTACATATATAAAACAAAATAACTCTCCACTATTTGGAAAAAGATTAGAAAAGAAGGATAGAAAGAGGGTAACACCTGAATTTGGTGGATATTAGAAAAGAAATTTTACACCCCAAATTCAGGGTGTTACAATCACAGCGGAGAAAACCACCTTGGTATGCCAGGAAGTGACAGCGCCCTTGCACCTGCGTCTCGTGCTGAGATCCCGCGGGAGCTAGCTATGGTCCAAGACCTTGTGGGGGGTCAGGACACACAGCTTGAGCAACTCCGCGAGATGCAGGCCAAGCTCGACGAAGAAGCGGGGCGACTTGTGCAGCTCTAGCAAAACATTGAGCAGGAGTGGACAGGCCAGGCACTCGCCGGAGGAGCGCGTCATCAGGCCCAAGACGTCCAGCGCCGCATTGTTGACGATGCCAGGGCAATGCCGCCCCCGACCTTCAACGGGGCCGGCCAGAGCCTAGCCGTAGCAGCAATGTTGCTTCAGACAATGCTGGAGCCATCCACCACCGAAGGGCAACGTATCCAGGGCGAGCTCAAGGGCCTCCTAGAAGACGCCGCTGTCCGGCAAGCCGAGAGCTCTACCTCCCGGAGGCAAGGAGACCCCTCGGAGCATCACGCAGCGCCCTCCCGACACATGCGGGAGGCCTCGGTCCACACTGAGCGCACATGGGATGGGACACCTGCGGCCCCGGATCGCCTCGGCGAAAATCAGCGCCACCGCGACCATCGAGCCCGCCTCGAGGAAAAGGTGCGCCGGGGCTACCATCCCAGGCGCGGGGGACGTTACGACAGCGAGGAGGATCGGAGTCCCTCGTCCGAGCCACTAGGTCCGCGAGTCTTCAGTCGGGCCATACGACGAGCGCCGTTCCCGGCCCGGTTCCGAGCCCCGACTACCATCACCAAATACTCAGGGGAGACAAGGCCAGAGTTGTGGCTTGCGGACTACCGGCTGGCATGCCAGTTGGGAGGGGCGGACGACGACAACCTCATCATCCGCAACCTTCCCCTTTTCCTCTCCGACGTTGCCCGGGCCTAGCTGGAGCATCTGCCTCCTGCGCAGATCTCCAACTGGGACGACCTGGTCAAGGCTTTCGCTGGAAATTTCCAGGGTACGTACGTATGCCCTGGGAACTCATGGGATCTCTGAAGCTGCCGCTAGCAGCCAGGGGAATCCCTGCGAGAGTACATCCGGTGGTTTTCAAAGCAGCGCACCGAGCTGCCCAACATCACCGACTCGGATGTCATCGGGGCTTTCCTCGCCGACACCACTTGCCGAGACCTGGTGAGCAAACTAGGACGCAAGACACCTACCAAGGCGACCGAATTGATGGACATCGCCACCAAGTTCGCCTCTGGTCAGGAGGCGGTCGAAGCCATCTTCTGCAAAGGCAAGCAGCCTCAGGGAGGGCAGAAGGAAGACGCCCCCGAGGCATCCGCCCAGCGTGGCGCAAATAAGAAGGCCAAGAAGAAGGCGCAAGCGAAGCGCAACGCTGTCAACACGGATCTCGTCGCTGCTACCGAACGCAGGAACCCTCGGAAGCCTCTCGGAGGGGCCAACACGTTCGACAAGATGCTCAAGGATTCGTGCCCCTATCACCGGGGTCCCGACAAGCACACCCTTTAAGAGTGCGACATGCTCCGGCGCTACTTCAACAAGGCTGGACCCTCGGCAGAAGGTGGCAAAGACCAAGGCAACGACCAGGGGGGCGACAAGGAAGAGTTCCCGGAGGCCTACAACTGCTTCATCATCTACGGCGGACAGGTGGCGAACGCCTCGGCTCGGCACCGCAAGCAGGAGCGCCGAGAAGTCTGCTCGGTGAAGGTAGCGGCGCCGATCTACCTAGACTGGTCCGACAAGCCTATCACCTTCGACCAAGGCGACCACCCCGACTTCGTGCCGAGCCCAGGAAGGTACCCGCTCGTCGTCGACCCAATCATCGGCAACGTTAGGCTCTCCAAGGTCCTCATGGACGGAGGCGGCAGCCTCAACATCATCTACGCCGAGACCCTGGAGCTCTTGGGGGTTGATCGGTCCGAGATCCGGGCTGGTGCAGCACCCTTCCATGGGATCGCACCCGGAAAGCGTATCCTGCCCCTCGGTCAGATTGACTTGCCCGTCTGCTTCGGAACTCCCTCCAACTTCTGAAAGGAAACCCTCACCTTCGAGGTAGTTGGGTTCCGAGGGACCTATCACGCGGTGCTGGAAAGACCGTGCTACGCCAAGTTCATGGCCATCCCCAACTACACCTACCTCAAGCTTAAGATGCCTGGCCCCAAGGGAGTCATCACCGTCGGACCCACGTACCGCCACGCTTACGAGTGCGACGTGGAATGCGTGGAGTACGTCGAGGCCCTCACCGAGTCCGAAGCCCTCATCGCCGACCTGGATTGCCTCTCTAAAGAGGCGCCCGACGCGATGCGGCATGCCGGCAACTTCGAGCCAGCTGAGGCAGTTAAGTCTGTCTCTCTCGACCCTAGCAATGACGCCAGCAAGAAAGTCAGGATCGGCTCCGAGCTCGACCCCAAATAGGAAGTAGTGCTCGTTGACTTTCTCCGCGCAAATGCCGAAGTTTTTGCGTGGAGTCCCTCGGACATGCCAGGCATACCGAGGGATGTCGCTGAGCACTCACTGGACATCCGAGCTGGAGCCCGACCCGTGAAGCAGCACCTGCACTGTTTTGATGAAGAAAAGCACAGGACCATAGGCGAGGAGGTTCACAAGCTAATGGCTGCAGGGTTCATCAAAGAGGTATTCCATCCCGAATGGTTATCTAACCCTGTGCTTGTAAAGAAAAAAGGTGTCAAATGGAGGATGTGCGTAGACTACACTGGTCTAAACAAAGCATGTCCAAAGGTTCCCTACCCTCTGCCTCTCATCGATCAAATTGTGGACTCCACTGCTGGGTGCGAAACCCTGTCATTCCTCGACGCCTATTTAGGTTATCACCAAATCAAGATGAAAGAGTCCGACCAGCTCGCGACTTCTTTCATCACACCCTTTGGCATGTATTGCTATAGTACTATGCCATTTGGCTTGAGGAATGCAGGTGCAACCTACCAGAGGTGCGTGAACCATGTGTTCGGAGAACACATCGGCAGGGCGGTCGAGGCTTACGTTGATGTCATCGTCGTCAAAACAAGGAAAGCCTCCGACCTCCTCTCTGACCTAGAGGTAACATTCAGTTGCCTAAAAGCGAAGAGCGTAAAACTCAATCCTGAGAAGTGTGTCTTTGGAGTCCCCCGAGGCATGCTCTTAGGGTTCATCATCTCCGAACGAGGCATCGAAGCCAACTCGGAGAAAATCGCGGCCATCACCAACATGGGGCCAATCAAAGATTTGAAAGGAGTACAAAGGGTCATGGGATGCCTTGCGGCTCTGAGTGTAATACTCAAGTTGTATACCAAGTGTAATAGAGAGAGTTCCTCATTTTGTGTGTTTCATTTGCATCATAAAAAGAGCACCTATGTAATTGAGAGTGACTAAACAAAATAATTATGCTAAAATAAAGAAAAAGTGCATTTGTTGGAGTTTTATGTGTTGTGCATTAAATAAAACCATGAGGATAAAAATAATGAGGTATTAATTATTTGAAGCTTGATTTAACCCTAAATTCGAAATTAGGGTTTTGAAAATAAGGAAAAGAGAAGAGATAGGAAAATATAAATAAAATGTATAAATAATTATCTTCAGTCTTAGTATTTTAATGGCAAAAACAGAGTTTATAAATGAAGATCCACAAAAAGTTTGAATTCAAATTTGGGTTTGAAAATGGAGAGAAAGGACATCAGAAATTGTAAAAAGGAAAAAAAATGAAAGCAGACCTCACTTTGGGCCCAATCCCTAGCCGGCCCAACTTCCTCCCGCGCGGCCCGATCTGTTTCTACTGCGCATGACACACTGTCGAGTGGGCCCACGTTGTCATCCACTTCACTCGCCGCGCGCACGCTCGGTTTTTCGCTGACTTGAAGCCCCACGCCGTCAGTCACGTTCTTCCTCACGCGCCGCGCCTCCACTGACTACCGGGTCCCGCTTGTCAGCTGCTTTTACTTCGCGCGCGCTGGGTGACTCTCTGTCTGGCGGGCCCGGGGCGCCAGGCTCTTCGTCCACCTCCGTAACAGACGCGTGAGAATCGACCGCGCCTGAGCACCGTAATCGCCGGAATTCGGTTGCGATTGGACCTAGTCTCGCGGGGGAAAGTGGGGGCATAAGAAGACCCGGCGTCGCCCGTCCTCTGGCCTCGCTAATCTTCCAAAAATCGCACGCGCACAGAAAACCCCTAGCCTCGCCCAAGCTCGGGTCCGCCGTCGCCGGCTTGTGCTTGCAGCGCCACTTGATGTCCGGGAGGTAGTTAGGGAGCTGCGCGAGCGCACTAGAAAGGCATAGCAGTCCTCAATTTGGTGGTCGGGACCTCGGAGGGTGGTTGATTTCGCGTCGTCGCTGGAACACCGCCACGGCGCCGCATGGTGCCGCGGACCCAGCTCTGCACAGCTCAAACATAGGTAAGAAAACCCTAGACCATTTCGCTTTGATCTCAGTACCGTGTAGCGCGTTTCAATTTGCGAGTTGGGGCACGGGTTTGCCGGATTGGCTGATCACGGCGGAGCGCCGCCGTGGGGATCGCGGCGCTGCGGGGGTCCTATGTCCCGAGGTGGGGGAAGAGCGTCGGGACCGTCCGATCTGAGTGAACGGCCTGGATTAGAAAGCGGCTTACCCCTTCGGCTAAAGTGAGCGCTAACCGTAGATTTGTGATCCGATGAATACAATTCGATCTCGGGTATTTTGAATCCGAGCCGTGGATATGGGATCCAACGGCTGTGTTGCGTACCGGTCAACGTGGATCCCAAATCTAATCGGTGCCCTCCGTTTCTGATCGGGCGGCTTAGATTCGCCCATACCCCTTCGCCGTGGACATTTTGTTAAAGAGTCCTCGGGTTTCCGAGAAATAAACCCGCAGTCCATGTGTTACTGTTCGCTGGGTCTGGGGATTTTTACCCCGGGGCCCCTGTGCTTTCTGGAATTTGACGCCCGGTTCTGGGAATATTAAAAACAGAGAAATTAATATTAAAATTCATTTTTAATACAAAAACAAATCTAGAAACTTGTAAAATTCATAGAAAATGCATTTTAGCTCCAAATTGAGTCATTCCAATTCCTAAAAATTTGTAATATTATTCTCTACCATTTAGAAGCACTGTTTTGACATGAACTCTGTTAGAAAATTAATTTATCATCTAATCCTATTATAATCACCTTAAATCTTAGGAAATTCATAACTTAAATTCTAAAACTCCAAATTCAGTGATTCCAGTTCCTATGGTTTCATTTTAATGTGTAGATTTTTACTGTATATTTCATTCATCTGTTTGGTGTGATGTTGATTTTGGCTATACTATGTATGTATTGTGTTGATGCGAGTAGACGAGCAAGCCACTGTGGAAACTGGGGTTCAGCAAGTAGAGATAGCTGAGCAGGAGCTCATTACAGGCAAGTTGTGCCCTTGATCACTTACTTTTCCCAGCCATGTTCTTATTAATTTTAATGATCTGCATAGGTTAATTTTGATGGGATCCTTTATGTACCCCAGTTTTGATTACCTCTATACCTTGTTCACCCCTGGAATATTTTTGGGTAGTACTTGCTATTGCTTTATGTGGATTGGGTATGGAGATTCATTATTCATGATTATTCTGTTATTATCTTGTTATTATTATTACTGTTCATGTTAAGATCATTAAATTAATGGGAACATGGAGCGACCACCCGGGAAAACAGTGCTACCACAAGGGAGGAATGGGACCCCTTGGCTGATTAATTAGGAAAGCTAGTGGAAGACTACCTTACCCGAAAGGGGCAAGGGCAGTAGGGGAGAGGTCAGTGCGGGGAGGTCCCTGGTTGATTTTGCTGCGAAGGCTATCAGCCAGGAACCCTTTACTGGATCTTCCCATAAACTGTAGCGGGTTTTCGGAAGCTAGTGGAACTTTGTAAAGGCCTCGTAGTGGATCCCTAGCCATTCACCTCGGTAGTGTCTAAGGGCCTTGCAAACCCTGGCGACATGGGATACACGACTTGTGGGTAAAGATGCGCAACCTCTGCAGAGTGTAAAACTAGTATACTAGCCGTGCTCACGGTCATGAGCGGCTCGGACCCTCACATGATTAACTATGGAACTTAAGTTTAATTTGACATTTGCATCGCATTTGGGATTATTTTACTATTACTGTTCTTTATTATTATTAAGGTTTGGTATTTACTTACACCTAGTAATTGCTAATAAAATTTTGACCAACTTATAAAAGCAATGCTCAGCCTTAGCTTTTATTTCATTGATCAGCCTTACACTTCATGAACTCCCACCTTTGGTGAGTTCATGCCACATTATTCCCCACGACTTGTTGAGCTATGAACGTATGTGAGCTCACTCTTGCTGTCTCACCCCCCCCCCACAGGAGAAGAACAGGTTGTTGAAGAGGAGCTGCCTAACACCGAGGAGTTCGATCTGATCTAGGTGGCGTTTCTCAGTCGACATTGGCGCCATCGATCCTTAGTTCGTTTTATATTTATCTTTATTTTGTAATAAGACTTCCGCTATGTAATAAGTACTCTGATGTTTTGTGACATTTATCTCTATACACTCTGTTATTATATATGTTGTCTTCTTGGCGCATGTATGAGATGCACCCGGCTTTGTTCTTTAAAACCGGGTGTTACAGAAGTGGTATCAAAGCAAATGTTGACTGTAGGACGAGACCTAGATAGACTGGACAAACCCTTACCCACTTATCTCATTCTGAATCATTCTACACTCACCTTACTCTGATTCTTTCTACACTTATCTTAATCCTGTCTCACCTTCTACTGCTCTACTCTGATCATTCTTACCTTTTCTACTCTTAGACAAGATGGATTTCACACCTTGGAATCCCTACCCTTATGACATTTTTAAGAGATAGGAAGCCTAAGACAAATCAAAACTATTTTCTCTATTAAAAAAATATTGGTTGATTGTTCTGATGATCAATGCCTGATTTGCTTCTTTGATTGATTGGAATAGTATAGATGGACATCTTAGCATGTACCAACATAAGGTATTGAATTAGCCATAGTAGGTGAAATATTAAACTGCTTAGCTAATAAATCCCCCAAAGTAACATGATTGTAATTACTGCCTTGTCTACCATTTTCTTACCATATGTATCTAACTCAGATGGTCAATACCAGGAGGGGTGGTGGAATTGACTTGCCTCCTAACCAACACACTCGAAGACAACCTCAGCCACAGCCTGCAGGGATGAATCCTCCCAATCCTCCACCAGGCGGAGTTGACCCACTGGTTGCTGCTCAGATGGCGGTGATGCAGCAAATGGCAGATACTATGGCGGATATGCGTGCTCAGATGCAGCAAGAACGCCAAGAGATGCGACAGGAAAGAGAAGACATACGCCAGGAGTTGCGCCAGGAGAGAGATGAGATACGCCAAGAAAGGAGGGCGCAACAACAGCTTCAGCAACAGCAACAGCAGCAACAAGTGCCACTACCACCACCACCACCACCAGCTCCACCCCGAGACAAGCATAGAGAGTTCATGAGTCATAAGCCACCGACCTTCGCCAGCTCGCCAGATCCACTTGATGCAGACGATTGGTTGAAGTCAATTGAGAAGATGCTGAATATTGCACAATGCACTGATCGGGAGAAGGTCTTATATGCTTCTGGACGTCTGACTGGTCCTGCTGCTGATTGGTGGGATTCTTACACTGCTGCCCATGATGCTGCGGATACTATTACTTGGGCAGAGTTCAGTACACAGTTCAGGAACTACCATATTCCAGCTGGGATGATAAAGATCAAGAAGAAGGAATTTCTGTCGCTGAAGCAAGGAAGTATGTCAGTCAGCGAGTACCGCGACAAGTTTATTCAGCTATCCAGATATGCCCCTGAAGAAGTTGCTGAAGATGAGAGGAAGCAGGAGCATTTCATTGAGGGACTTAATGGGCCACTGCAGTATGCTCTAGTGGCACACACATTTCCATCATTTCAGAGGCTGCTTGATAAGGCACTGGCTATTGAACACAAGCGTGTTCAACTGGGAGATTTGAAGAGAAAGGCCATATCTCAAGGACAAGGAAGCAGCAGTGTTCGTCCTCGCTACAGTTCACCACAGAGTACACCGCCTCGACCTGGAGGACCGCGCCCAGTTCAGCAATCCCCACTGAGGACACCTACTCGACAGGCTACACCTACTGGCACCCCGACAAAGTTTGCAGGACAGAGTCCAGGCACTCAATGCTTCAAGTGTGGGAAGATTGGTCATTATGCAAATGTCTGCCCACAGAGGATTGCCACTACTCCAGTTCAGAACAAGCAACAGACCCCTGGCAAGGGATATTCTATAGCCAGGGTGAATCAAGTCAGCGTGGATGATACTCCGGATGGAGGGGACCTCGTAATTGGTATGTTTTATGTTAATGCAATTCCTGCAACCATATTATTCGATTCTGGTGCTACACATTCATTCATGTCTGCTCGTTATGCCAACACAAATGAAATACCACTGCTAAATATGAGAAAACCCCTGATAGTAATTACACCTAAAGGGCCTGTTGAGGCGAATCAAATGACACGTAGATTGACAGTAACCATTATGGGTAGAGAATTTGGAGCTACTGCTATAATATTAGAGTCAAGCAGTATAGATTTGATCCTTGGTATGTCATGGCTAAGAAAGGCAAAGGCCATTATAGCATGTGGTAGAGGTACCGTAGAACTCACTACTACTAAAGGAGAAAGGTTTCAAGTTAACATTGCAGTAACCTCCTCATCTATGCGTGCAATGTTCTTTATGCCTGAGGAGTTTGTTGGTGACAACATCCGGGTGGTTAGAGATTTTCCGGATGTCTTTCCAGAGGAGTTACCAGGGATGCCACCTGATAGAGAAGTTGAGTTTGTTATTGATCTCTTACCTGGAACCGCCCCTATTTCTAAACGGCCATATAGAATGTCCGTAGAGGAGTTGAAGGAACTGAAGAAGCAGTTGACGGAGTTACAAGAGGCTGGTTATATTCGCCCAAGTTCATCACCTTGGGGAGCACCGGTGTTATTTGTGCAGAAGAAGGATGGATCGCAACGGATGTGTGTGGATTATAGATCTCTTAATGATGTTACGGTAAAGAACAAGTATCCGTTGCCCCGTATTGAGGATTTATTCGATCAGATGCGAGGGGCAAAAGTATTTTCGAAGATTGATCTCCGATCCGGTTACCACCAGATGAGGATTAGACCATCGGATATTCCCAAGACGGCTTTCTCGACTCGATATGGATTATATGAGTTTACTGTTATGTCATTTGGATTGACCAATGCACCGGCTTATTTCATGAATTTGATGAACAAAGTGTTTATGGAGTATTTGGACAGATTCGTCGTGGTATTCATCGACGATATTCTTATCTATTCTAAGAATGAGAGTGACCATGAAGAACATCTAAGGTTGGTGCTACAGAAGTTACGAGATAATCAACTCTACGCTAAGTTCAGCAAGTGCGAGTTTTGGATTGGCGAAGTGCCATTTCTTGGTCATATTATTTCTAATGGAGGAATAGCAGTGGATCCTGCTAAGGTCAAGGAGATAATGGAGTGGAGAGTACCCACTACAGTTACTGAGATTCGGAGTTTCTTGGGACTCGCAGGATATTATCGGAGATTTATTGAGGGATTCTCTAAGATTGCTAAGCCCATGACATCGCTTTTGGAGAAAGGAAGAGAGTTTAAGTGGGATGAGAAATGCCAAGAGAGTTTTGATCAATTGAAGGAGAGATTGATGTCACCACCAGTATTGATTATGCCAGATCTGCAGAAGGGATTTGACATTTACTGTGATGCATGTGGCCAAGGACTTGGATGTGTGCTTATGCAAGATGGTCATGTGATTGCCTATGCATCTCGTCAGTTGCGGAAGCATGAACTGAACTACCCCACTCATGACTTGGAATTGGCTGCAGTTGTGCATGCACTTAAGATTTGGAGACACTACGTTATGGGAACTAAGTGCCTAGTATACACGGATCATAAGAGTTTGAAGTATATATTCACTCAGAAGGATCTCAACCTTAGACAGCGTCGTTGGTTGGAGCTCATTAAGGATTATGACTTGGAGATTCACTATCACCCAGGCAAGGCGAATTTGGTTGCAGATGCCTTGAGTCGGAAGGAGCATGTTCACTCCGCTTTCGTTGTTCAGCTACCTGATGAATTAGCAAAGGATTTTGAGAGACTCAACCTGGGGATTGTCACACATACGGAAGGAGTGACTATTGAATTGGAACCTACCTTGGAACAAGAAATTCGTAAAGGTCAGATGGGTGATGCTAAGATTCAGGAGATTAAGGATCTTATTACTGAAGGAAGAGGCCCGGAATTCACAGAGGATGAGCAAGGCACGATATGGTTCAAGAATCGGATCTGTGTTCCCGATATTAATAGTCTTCGGGAAACCATATTGAAGGAAGCGCATGATTCAGTTTATTCTATCCACCCTGGGAGCACTAAGATGTACCAAGATTTGAAGCAAAAGTATTGGTGGTATGGATTGAAGAGAGATGTGGCTGCACATGTGGCTATGTGCGATGTATGCCAAAGAGTTAAAGCTGAACACCAGAGGCCAGCCGGACTATTGCACCCACTAAAGATACCTGAGTGGAAATGGGAAGAGATTGGCATGGACTTCATTGTTGGATTACCCCGCACGTCTGCTGGATATGATTCTATATGGGTGATTGTGGACAGGCTAACTAAGGTAGCCCACTTTATTCCAGTGAAGACCACTTATTCAGGAGCCAAGTTGGCAGAGTTGTACATGGCACGGATTGTATGCCTGCATGGTGTGCCAAAGAAGATTGTGTCAGATCGAGGATCACAGTTTACCTCTCGATATTGGAAGCAGTTGCACGAATCCTTGGATACGAGATTGAATTTTAGTTCGGCTTACCATCCCCAGACTGATGGGCAAACTGAGAGGACTAACCAAGTACTGGAAGATATGTTAAGAGCTTGTGCTCTTAAGCATGGTGGAAGTTGGGATAAGAGTCTACCGTATGCGGAGTTCTCATATAATAATAGCTATCAGGCCAGTTTGAAGATGTCACCGTTTGAGGCTTTGTATGGCAGAAAGTGCAGGACTCCCTTGTATTGGAATCAAACTGGTGAAAGACAGTTGTTTGGACCTGAGATTATACAAGAAGCAGAGGAACAAGTTCAGCAAATAAGGGAGAATTTGAGAACTGCACAGTCCAGGCAGAAAAGTTATGCTGATACCCGGAGAAGAATACTTGAGTTTAAGGAGGGAGATTATGTTTATTTGAAGGTGTCACCACTCCGGGGTATGAGAAGATTCAAAGTCAAAGGAAAGTTGTGTCCTCGCTTTATTGGACCCTTCTTAATCTTAAAGCGAGTGGGAGAAGTTGCATATCAATTGGAGTTACCGGATCATCTCGCGGATGTTCACGATGTCTTTCATGTATCTCAGCTGAAGAAATGCCTCAGGGTACCTGAAGAACAGTTACCAATGGAAGACCTTAGTGTTCAAGAGGATTTGACTTATGCTGAGTACCCCATCAAGATTTTGGATACTCTGACCCGAGTTACGAGGAATAAGGTTATAAAGATGTGCAAAGTGCAATGGAGTCACCACGGTGAAGATGAAGCAACTTGGGAAAGAGAAGAAGAACTTCGTATAGATTTTCCCCACCTTTTCTCTAGTTCTTCTTAAATCTTGAGGACGAGATTATTTTTAAGGGGGGTAGGATTTGTAATACTCAAGTTGTATACCAAGTGTAATAGAGAGAGTTCCTCATTTTGTGTGTTTCATTTGCATCATAAAAAGAGCACCTATGTAATTGAGAGTGACTAAACAAAATAATTATGCTAAAATAAAGAAAAAGTGCATTTGTTGGAGTTTTATGTGTTGTGCATTAAATAAAACCATGAGGATAAAAATAATGAGGTATTAATTATTTGAAGCTTGATTTAACCCTAAATTCGAAATTAGGGTTTTGAAAATAAGGAAAAGAGAAGAGATAGGAAAATATAAATAAAATGTATAAATAATTATCTTCAGTCTTAGTATTTTAATGGCAAAAACAGAGTTTATAAATGAAGATCCACAAAAAGTTTGAATTCAAATTTGGGTTTGAAAATGGAGAGAAAGGACATCAGAAATTGTAAAAAGGAAAAAAATGAAAGCAGACCTCACTTTGGGCCCAATCCCTAGCCGGCCCAACTTCCTCCCGCGCGGCCCGATCTGTTTCTACTGCGCATGACACACTGTCGAGTGGGCCCACGTTGTCATCCACTTCACTCGCCGCGCGCACGCTCGGTTTTTCGCTGACTTGAAGCCCCACGCCGTCAGTCACGTTCTTCCTCACGCGCCGCGCCTCCACTGACTACCGGGTCCCGCTTGTCAGCTGCTTTTACTTCGCGCGCGCTGGGTGACTCTCTGTCTGGCGGGCCCGGGGCGCCAGGCTCTTCGTCCACCTCCGTAACAGACGCGTGAGAATCGACCGCGCCTGAGCACCGTAATCGCCGGAATTCGGTTGCGATTGGACCTAGTCTCGCGGGGGAAAGTGGGGGCATAAGAAGACCCGGCGTCGCCCGTCCTCTGGCCTCGCTAATCTTCCAAAAATCGCACGCGCACAGAAAACCCCTAGCCTCGCCCAAGCTCGGGTCCGCCGTCGCCGGCTTGTGCTTGCAGCGCCACTTGATGTCCGGGAGGTAGTTAGGGAGCTGCGCGAGCGCACTAGGAAGGCATAGCAGTCCTCAATTTGGTGGTCGGGACCTCGGAGGGTGGTTGATTTCGCGTCGTCGCTGGAACACCGCCACGGCGCCGCATGGTGCCGCGGACCCAGCTCTGCACAGCTCAAACATAGGTAAGAAAACCCTAGACCATTTCGCTTTGATCTCAGTACCGTGTAGCGCGTTTCAATTTGCGAGTTGGGGCACGGGTTTGCCGGATTGGCTGATCACGGCGGAGCGCCGCCGTGGGGATCGCGGCGCTGCGGGGGTCCTATGTCCCGAGGTGGGGGAAGAGCGTCGGGACCGTCCGATCTGAGTGAACGGCCTGGATTAGAAAGCGGCTTACCCCTTCGGCTAAAGTGAGCGCTAACCGTAGATTTGTGATCCGATGAATACAATTCGATCTCGGGTATTTTGAATCCGAGCCGTGGATATGGGATCCAACGGCTGTGTTGCGTACCGGTCAACGTGGATCCCAGATCTAATCGGTGCCCTCCGTTTCTGATCGGGCGGCTTAGATTCGCCCATACCCCTTCGCCGTGGACATTTTGTTAAAGAGTCCTCGGGTTTCCGAGAAATAAACCCGCAGTCCATGTGTTACTGTTCGCTGGGTCTGGGGATTTTTACCCCGGGGCCCCTGTGCTTTCTGGAATTTGACGCCCGGTTCTGGGAATATTAAAAACAGAGAAATTAATATTAAAATTCATTTTTAATACAAAAACAAATCTAGAAACTTGTAAAATTCATAGAAAATGCATTTTAGCTCCAAATTGAGTCATTCCAATTCCTAAAAATTTGTAATATTATTCTCTACCATTTAGAAGCACTGTTTTGACATGAACTCTGTTAGAAAATTAATTTATCATCTAATCCTATTATAATCACCTTAAATCTTAGGAAATTCATAACTTAAATTCTAAAACTCCAAATTCAGTGATTCCAGTTCCTATGGTTTCATTTTAATGTGTAGATTTTTACTGTATATTTCATTCATCTGTTTGGTGTGATGTTGATTTTGGCTATACTATGTATGTATTGTGTTGATGCGAGTAGACGAGCAAGCCACTGTGGAAACTGGGGTTCAGCAAGTAGAGATAGCTGAGCAGGAGCTCATTACAGGCAAGTTGTGCCCTTGATCACTTACTTTTCCCAGCCATGTTCTTATTAATTTTAATGATCTGCATAGGTTAATTTTGATGGGATCCTTTATGTACCCCAGTTTTGATTACCTCTATACCTTGTTCACCCCTGGAATATTTTTGGGTAGTACTTGCTATTGCTTTATGTGGATTGGGTATGGAGATTCATTATTCATGATTATTCTGTTATTATCTTGTTATTATTATTACTGTTCATGTTAAGATCATTAAATTAATGGGAACATGGAGCGACCACCCGGGAAAACAGTGCTACCACAAGGGAGGAATGGGACCCCTTGGCTGATTAATTAGGAAAGCTAGTGGAAGACTACCTTACCCGAAAGGGGCAAGGGCAGTAGGGGAGAGGTCAGTGCGGGGAGGTCCCTGGTTGATTTTGCTGCGAAGGCTATCAGCCAGGAACCCTTTACTGGATCTTCCCATAAACTGTAGCGGGTTTTTGGAAGCTAGTGGAACTTTGTAAAGGCCTCGTAGTGGATCCCTAGCCATTCACCTCGGTAGTGTCTAAGGGCCTTGCAAACCCTGGCGACATGGGATACACGACTTGTGGGTAAAGATGCGCAACCTCTGCAGAGTGTAAAACTAGTATACTAGCCGTGCTCACGGTCATGAGCGGCTCGGACCCTCACATGATTAACTATGGAACTTAAGTTTAATTTGACATTTGCATCGCATTTGGGATTATTTTACTATTACTGTTCTTTATTATTATTAAGGTTTGGTATTTACTTACACCTAGTAATTGCTAATAAAATTTTGACCAACTTATAAAAGCAATGCTCAGCCTTAGCTTTTATTTCATTGATCAGCCTTACACTTCATGAACTCCCACCTTTGGTGAGTTCATGCCACATTATTCCCCACGACTTGTTGAGCTATGAACGTATGTGAGCTCACTCTTGCTGTCTCACACCCCCCCACAGGAGAAGAACAGGTTGTTGAAGAGGAGCTGCCTAACACCGAGGAGTTCGATCTGATCTAGGTGGCGTTTCTCAGTCGACATTGGCGCCATCGATCCTTAGTTCGTTTTATATTTATCTTTATTTTGTAATAAGACTTCCGCTATGTAATAAGTACTCTGATGTTTTGTGACATTTATCTCTATACACTCTGTTATTATATATGTTGTCTTCTTGGCGCATGTATGAGATGCACCCGGCTTTGTTCTTTAAAACCGGGTGTTACACTGAGCCGCTTCATCTCGCGCCTCGACAAGAAGGGATTGCCCTTATACCGCCTCTTAAGGAAGGCCGAGCGCTTCACTTGGACCCCCGAGGCTGAGGAAGCCCTCGGAAACTTAAAGGCACTCCTTACAAATGCGCCCATCTTGGTGCCCCCCGCTGTGGAAGAAGCCCTCTTGATTTACGTCGCCGCAACCACTCAGGTGGTCAGCGCTGCGGTCGTGGTCGAGAGACGAGAAGAAGGGCACGCACTGCTTGTCCAGAGGCCAGTCTACTTCATTAGCGAAGTGCTATCCGAGACCAAAGTCCGCTACCCGCAAATCCAGAAGCTGCTCTACGCAGTGATTCTGACTCGGCGGAAGCTGCGACACTACTTTGAGTCTCATCCGGTTACTGTGGTGTCATCTTTCCCCCTGGGAGAAATCATCCAGAGCCGAGAGGCCTCGGGTAGGATAGCGAAATGGGCAGTGGAACTCATGGGCGAAACACTTTCATTTACCCCTCGGAAGGCCATAAAATCCCAAGTCTTGGCCGACTTCCTGGCTGAATGGACTGACACCCAGTTGATGACGGCCCCAATACAGCCCGAACTTTGGACCATGTACTTCGATGGGTCGCTGATGAAAATAGGAGCAGGTGCTGGCTTGCTCTTCATCTCGCCCCTCGGGAAACATGTGCACTACGTGCTGTGCCTCCATTTTCCGGCGTCAAACAACGTGGCTGAGTACGAGGCTTTGGTTAATGGGTTGCGCATCGCCATCGAGCTAGGGGTCCGGCGCCTCGACGCTCGTGGCGACTCGCAGCTCGTCATTGACCAGGTCATGAAGAACTCCCACTGCCGCGACCAAAAAATGGAGGCCTACTGCGACGAAGTTCGGCACTTGGAAGATAAGTTCTACGGGCTAGAACTCAACCATGTTGCTCGACGGTACAACGAAACCGTAGATGAGCTGGCGAAAATAGCCTCGGGGCGAACGACGGTTCCCCCGGACGTCTTCTCCAAGGATATATATCAGCCATCCGTCAAAATGGACGACGCGCCCAAGCCCGAGGAGGCCTCGGCCCAGCCCGAGGTACCCTCGGCCGCCGAGGGTGAGGCCCTGCGCGTTGAGGGGGAGCGGAATGGGGTCACACCGGCTCCAAACTGGCAGACCCCGTACCTGGAATATCTCCTCCGAGGAGAGCTGCCCCTCGACAAGGCCAAAGCTCGGTGACTGGCTCGGCGCGCCAAGTCGTTTGTTTTACTGGGTGATGAAAAGGAGCTGTACCACCACAGCCCCTCAGGCATTCTCCAACGATGCATATCCATTGCCCAAGGACAAGAGCTGTTACAAGAAATACACTCGGGGGCTTGTGGTCACCATGCAGCACCTCGAGCCCTCGTGGGAAACGCTTTTCGACAAGGTTTCTACTGGCCAACCGCGGTGGCCGACGCCACTAGGATTGTACGCTCCTGTCGTGGGTGTCAATTCTATGCGAGACAGACACACCTGCCCGCTCAAGCCCTGCAGACAATACCCATCACTTGGTCGTTTGCCGTATGGGGTCTGGACCTCGTCGGTCCCTTGCAGAAGCCACCCGGGGGCTTCTCGCACCTGCTGGTCGCCATCAACAAATTCTCTAAGTGGATCGAGGTCTGACCCTTAACCAGCATCGGGTCCGAGCAGGCGGTGGCGTTCTTCACAAATATCATCCATCACTTTGGGGTCCCAAACTCAATCATTACCGACAATGGCACGTAGTTCACTGGAAAAAAGTTTCTGGACTTCTGCGAGGACCACCACATCCATGTGGACTGGGCCGCCATAGCGCACCCAATGATAAATAGGCAGGTGGAACGCGCCAACGGTATGATTTTGCAGGGACTAAAGCTGAGGATCCACAACGACCTCAACGAGTTTGGCAAGCGATGGATAAAAGAACTACCCTCGGTGGTTTGGAGTCTGAGGACGACGCCGAGTCGGGCCACGGGCTTCACGCCGTTTTTCCTAGTCTATGGGGCCGAGGCTATCTTACCCACGGACTTGGAATACGGTTCCCCGAGGACAAAGGCTTACGACAACCAAAGCAACCAGACCAGCCAAGAGGATTCGTTGGACCAGCTGGAAGAGGCTCGGAACGTAGCCTTACTACACTCGGCGCGGTATCAGCAGTCCCTGTGACGCTACCACGCCCGAAGGGTTCGACCCCGAGACTTCCAAGTGGGAGACTTGGTACTTCGGCTGCGACAAGACGCCCGAGGGCGCCACAAACTTACCCCTCCCTGGGAAGGGCCCTTCATCATTGCTAAGATTTTAAAGCCTGGGACATACAAGCTGGCCAATGATCAAGGCGAAGTCTACAGCAACGCTTGGAACATCGAACAGCTACGTCGCTTTTACCCTTAAAATGTTTCAAGTTGTTCATGTATCTCGCTTTCTTTACATGCATAAATAAAGTCTAGCTATCAAGGAAGGATCAGCCTTGCCTTGGCAAAGCCCGACCCTCCCTCGAGGGCTAGAAGGGGGGAACCCCCTCTGTGTCAAAATTTTCCTCGGAAAAGTCTTTTACCAGAACGTCTTTCGCGCTTTTCGACTGCATCGATAACAGATTCCTAAAGACGAGCGAGAGAGACCTTGAACAGCAAGGCCGATCGAGTCGAGGGACTCCTACGCCTCCGGGATACGGATACCTCACTCATCACCTTCCGTGAAAAGTGGCTCACGCTTAGATAAGCGATTCTGCTACCGAACAAGTCCTAACGCTCGAAAACTTTTCTGCCAGAACGACTTTCGTGCCTTTTCGACTACGTCGCTGACAAAAAGTGACTCATGCTCGGATAAGTGATTCTGCTACCGAACAAGTCCTAACGCACAAAACGAGAGGAAAGAAAATGCAGCTTTATAACCCGACAATTAAAATGTTTAGGCCTCAGCGGCCGCAAAAAAACATACGCATACTTCAAGCAAACTGTTCCTGCAGGCTCAGACATCGGTAGGGGGAGGAGTAGCACGCTCGGCGTCATTCCCACCCTCGGCAGGATCTGGCACGGCCTTAGATGGTGACACGGGCGGAAGGATCTCCACCTCAAAGGAGGAAGCCAACGCCGCACTTGGGCCCTCGACAGCCGCGCCAAGCCTCTGGACCTCGGCTAAGGTAGCCTCTTCTTCATCGGGTAAGCAGTACCCCTCGCTAACCCGCTCCAGATCCACATCGTAGTGGGAAGCGAGCACGGCGAAGGCCCACCTAATGCCGTGGTGCAGCACCCCGCGGAGTCTGTTGCGCACATGGCCACCCAAGGCCCGTAGATGACTCTGGGTGGAGCTACCCGAGGGAACGCCGTCGAGGCCAAAGGCCTGGAAGAAAACCGAGATGGCCTCGGACATGGCCACGCGCTCGGCCTCCTTCAGCTCAGCCGCCTTGGCAAGCGCCTTGCAGTTCTTGACGGACTCGTTAAGAGCCGTCTCGAACCCTGCAGACAACAGGACAACATTCTTCAGACGCAAGGAGAAGAATGGAGACAGAAACAAAGTCATAAAGCGGGCAAAACATACCTTCGGCCCGAGCGGACGCCTTGGCTAGCCGCTCCGTATCCTCGGCCAGCTGACCCCCAAGGGCCTCAGCCCGGCTCACGGCCTCGGCAGCTTGGCTCCGAGACTGGTCCCGCTCGCCGATAGCCTGGCCGAGTTCCAGCTGCCGCTGCCGCATCTCCTCGGCCTAGGAAGCCACCTACTCCCAGGCCGACAAAACCTTCGCTCGTGCCAACGCCGCCTCCGTCCACGCCGCTGCTGCCTCCGACTTTAGCCCGTCGCAGAGCAACCGAAGGTCCGCCACCTCGGCGCTCCGTTAGGCAAGGCGCTCATTGGCCTCGGCAAGCGCGGCCCGCTGGGATCGCAGCGACCTCCAAACGTCGCTTTCGTGACGGATGAACAACGACTTGGCGGTGCTCGCGTCCGCGAGCTCCCGAGGAAGGAAAATGAGATGTCACAAAGAATGCCTTGGTCACGGAAGGTGTACGTCTAAGTCCTTACCTGGAAAACCTTGGGAATATCCCTGGAAAGGGTTTCCATGGTCGACCAAAGCGACCTCATCGCCGCCTCGATATACTCACGAAAACTATCCCGAGCCTTCTCCTCCAACTCATCATTGAGGAGGAGGAGGAGCTCCGAGGTGCCATGGCCCCAGAACCGGAGCGGCTGCCCGCACCATTCATTGGGATTGAGCTGCGCAGGGATAAGGCCGCTGCTCCCCAGGACAGGCCATGGTTCTACACGCCCGTCCACCGAGGCGTCGAGTCCCCCTGCAGCCTACGCGCCAGGTACCACCGCCGTCAACGTATTGGGCCTCTCCTCGGCTAAGGTGGCGGGCCTCCGATCACCAGCCTCGGCAACGATGGCCGCACTCTCCTCGTGGCCGAGAATGGGGAGGTCGGGAATGACCACGGGCGGTGGCACCTCAACCATCCCGACGTCGGCAGCGACGGGCGGCTCCGCGAGCGAATCAGCGATGGCCCCGACATGAGTCGATGCCGGCACCGACGACAAGTCAGGCGGGCTCGGGGCCGCGGCCGCGTCAGCAGCCTCCCCCGACATGATGGCTGCTCCAACGGGGGGGGGGGTCATCCTGAGAGGCTTGCCCCATGGCAACTCGCGCCACCTGGGCCCCCTACTGGAGGGCGCCTTGTGCGGAGGCCAACCAACCGGCATGGCGTGCCGCGGCACCGGCCGCCGAGGCCGGCTTCATCTTAAGGGCCTTCGTGGGGGCCAGATCAGCCAAGCCCTGCCTTTGCTTGCTAAAAGAGAGAGACGGCAAGTTCAAGACACACAATGAAAGAACCAAAACAGAGGTATCCTCAGATACTTACCCGCTCCGGGGCAAGGCCAATCGTGCCTGTGGGGAGGCCCCTCGGGCCCCTATCCCCGCAGGCGTTGCCGTTGCCCCACCGCCGGCTTCGGCACTGTTTCTGCCTCGGACGCCCGAGGCGCCAAGGGAGCTGCCTGCCCAAGCGTCGTCACGACGGCCGAGGGACCTGCCTCCTGTGCAGCCAGCGCGGGCACCTGCTCTTGGGGGACAGGCAGATCGACCTGACCTCCCGGAGTCACAACAACTGTCTCGGCCAAGGGGTCAAGTACCCCCTCGGCCTACCCCTGCTCTTTGGATTGGGACCTTGGTGTCCCGGCCCCAGGCGCTGATGGTGCCAGCCCACTTGGAGGCTGGCTCGGCGACCCCTGGCCTAGCCTCGGGTCCGGGCTGAGGCCAAGTCGGGCCGCCATGTCGTTGTCTTCGTTGTCATCATCATCGTCATCATCGTCGTCGTCAGACGTCTCCGGCGATGACTCCCTCAGGAGCCCATCCCTCGTCTACCTCCGACGACGCTTCTCCAAGGCTTCCCGAGCTAGCATCCTCTCGCGAGCTCGGGCCTTTTCCGCGTCCTTCTTCTCCTTCTCCTTCTCTGCGGCAAGCCTCTGCGCGGCTCGGTCCGTCGCGTCCTCCGGGACCGGTGGCCGGACGGGTTTATAAATCCTCAACCCCTAGGGATGAACAAAAATCCCGACAGTGAGAATCAAAGGCGTAGAGAACTCGGCGCAAAACAGAAGGAGGAACGGACACATACTAGGGACACATACCCGCGGTCGGGACGCATCGCGGGCTGGCTAAGGGCGCTAGCATCCGGCCTCCCTACCGTACTTGTTACTGGCTTGAGGAGGTCATCGGCGAAGAGGGCGGTCGACGACATCCGCGAGTCCTCCGAATCGACCCCCGGCTTCATCTCCGCGAGCCGCAACCGCCGCTCGGCCAAAGGGAGCACCCTCCGACGATGGATAGCGGCAACGACCCCCGCAGCGGTAAGGCCTGCATCTCGTAACTTCTGCAAGGCCTACAGAATAGGCTGGAGCTTCTCCTGGTTCTCGCGCGTGGCCCCCCAGCGCCAGTTAGCGCCAGCGATGGTCACCACTCGTTGAGAAAACGGCGGAAGCATCCCGCCGTCGTTCTGGAAATAAAACCACCGGTTCTGCCACCCCTTGTTCGAAGATGCAAGGGAGGCAGGGATGTACTGCTGCGCGCGCCCCGGCCTCAGCTGGAGGGTGCAGCCACCAGCCTGCACCGCCATATGGACCTTCTTCGCCTCCATCGTCGCGGCGAAGAACTCCGCGGAAAAGAGATGGGTCCACAGGTCCCAGTGAGGGTCAATCCCCAAAAAACCCTCGCAAACCGCCGCGAAGATGGCCGCTTGCGCGATAGAGTTGGGGTTGAAGTTATGCAGCTCCACCCTGTAGTGGTGCAGGAGCGCCCGCATGAAGCGGCTAGCTAGCACTCCAAACCCCCGCTCATGGAAGGGGATGAAACTGACCACATACCCCAGCGGTGGAGTCGGGTCAGCCTCGCTCGCAGGGGCCATCCACTCCGGCTCCGGCCCATCGGAGAGGGGACGGAGCAGACCATCGGCAATGAGGGCCTCCAGATCCTCCACAACGACGGTGGAGAAAGGCCACGGGTCGCGCGGCGGAATGACGGTCACCTTGTCAGCCATCGCCGAATGGAGGTGGTGGAGGCGGAAGGGATGAGGTGGGTGGTTTCCTTTTCTCTGACTGCTCTCTTAGGTTGCGGAAACCAAAGCAGAAGGCAAGCGCAAATGGCAGGGTAAAGAACCACCACCGTCCCCCTCTTCCAGGTATATAAAGGCCCGGGTGAGATCCACCGAAGGCTTCGCCCGAACCCGCCGCGGAATTCAAACTTGAAGGTGAAACAGTCTTTCTGTTCCTTGAATGGCTCGCGCACGCGCAACAGCCGCCCCGCGAATCACCCGTCCCATCGCATTAACTCCTTGGCAGGGCAAGCGACACCTCCGGCAGGAGAAGCGGGCGCCGTTTCGCCTCTGTCAAGATGACCGCGTCATAAAAGGTGCGCCACATTATTTAAATTTATATCCTTTTCCTTTTCCTCTCTCTCTCTTGCCACAGGGACCGAGAAAGGGGACATTGCAAAAAGGATCCTTCTCTGCAAAGGAAACGGGCCCCAAGCCCTCCTACTGATCAGGGGTTCGAAGGTTGCGCCCTCCGGGGTTCGGCGACCGCCCCAAAGCACTCAGGCTCTGAGCCCTTTATTGATCAGGGGTTCAGAGGCTGACCCCTCGGAAGGGTTCGACAGCCGCCCCAGAGCATGCAGAGTCAGGGATGACCCTGGGTACGTCCGTTACATGGCCAAGGCTCGGGCTACGCTCCCGAGGTACCCTAGGACATTTCCGAGACCAGTGGGAACGATTTGTAATGGAATCCCACCGGAGGGAGGCAGCGAGCCCTCGGACCCTATCGAATGGGTCCGGGTCCAGCAAGTCACCTGCAGGTACTTTTGGAGCGTGCCTCTGGGCCACTAGCCGACCCTTATCGAACGGGGCTCGGCGTCCACTCGGATCACCCGTTAGCAGCTCACCAGAAACACCATGTTTGGTGCCCTCCGAGGGTAACATGGCACTTTCCCCCCCTTCCTCCTCGCGGAGAGGCGACGAAGGGGCGTACGATAAAAGTCGAGATGGTCCTTGATCGTCCTCTCGCTCCGTGCAGAGGCTCGGGGGCTGCTCTGGCGCCGGGCTACGGCCGAACTGTTGACCACCACATTATTTAAATTTATATCCTTTTCCTTTTCCTCTCTCTCTCTCTCCTGCCACAAGGACTGGGAAAGGGGATATTGCGAAAAGGATCCTTCTCGGCGAAGGAAACGGGCCCCGAGCCCTCCTACTGATCAGGGGTTCAAAAGTTGCGCCCTCCGGGGTTCGGCAACCGCCCTAGAGCACTCGGGCTCCGAGCCCTTTACTGATCAGGGGTTCGAAGGTTGGCCCCTCGGAAGGGTTCGACAGCCGCCCCAGGGCACGCAGAGTCAGGGATGACCCTGGGTACGTCCGTTACATGGCCGAGGCCCGGGCTACACTCCTGAGGTACCCTAGGACATTTCCGAGACCAGCGAGAACAATTTGTAATGGAATCCCACTGGAGGGAGTCACCGAGCCCTCGGACCCTATCGAATGGGTCCGGGTCCAGTAAATCACCTGCAGGTACTTTTGGAGCGCGCCTCTGGGCCACTAGCCGACCTTATCGAATGGGGCTCGGGTGTCCACTCGGATCACCCGTTAGCAACTCACTGGAAACACCATGTTCGGTGCCCTCCGAGGGTAACATGGCGCTTCCCCCCCCCCCCTTCCTCCTCGCGGAGAGGCGACGAAGGGGCGTACAATAAAAGTCGAGACAGTCCTTGATCGTCCTCTCGCTCCGTGCAGAGGCTCGAGCTGCTCTCGTGCCAGGCTACGGCCAAACAGTTGACCACGTCAACAAACCAGCTCAAAAACTCGGAGCCTGACCGTGCACCCGGGCTGCGGCCAGGCCGCATGAGGGAACAACAAGGCTGACCGAGGCATCACGAAAAGGATTAAGACCTCAGAGGAGTCAAACCACTCCTCCGAGGCCTCGGAGGCTACACCCACCGGAACAAAGCATAACCGAGAAGGGCCGATCCCCTTGCAAAAAATCCGACAGAACCTCCAAGCGAGTACTTACACTCCCTTCGAGGCTCGGGGGCTACTGTCGAGGACCGTAATTAGGGGTACCCCCAATGCTCCTTAATCCGGCTGGAAAACATCTTCAGAACGAACCATAAACGACTGATAAAGCGCAGGCCTCGTCTACCAAGGGACGCGGCCTCATCCGAGCCCAGCCTCAGGCAAGGACAGTAGTCCCGGACGAATTCACGCCTCGCCCGAGGGTCCCCTCGGTCAGCAGACACACCCCCGTCTCACCTAAGGCTAAGCTCGGGCGAACTTTGTCGTACAGTGACCTCGTCCGAATCGCCTTACCAACCGACCGTATCGCATGTGCATTTAATGCGGGGATCGCCTGGCACCTTATCCTGACACGCGTGCCTCAGTCGGCAAGGTCAAAGTGACCGCAGCCACTTCGCCCCCTTACTGACCGTTCTGACAGGAAAACAACGCTGTTCACCCCGCTCCGGCAACTGTGCCAGCCACTAGGGAAAGACTGACAACAGTAAGTCGTGGCCTCCCCCGAGTTCAGCCTCGGGCGCAACAAGGAGCTTCGCCTCGCCCGACCTCAGGCCTCAGCCTCAGGCCTCGGGAGAAGGTCTCCGCCTCGTCCAACCCTGGGCCTTGGCCCTAGCGTCGGCCTCGGAGGAGTCACATCCTCGCCCGACCCCAGCCTCGGCCTCGGGAGGAGTCACATCCTCGCCCGACCTCGGCCTCGGTCTCAGGAGAAGTCTCCGCCTCGCCCGACCTCAGGCCTCAGAATCAACTACGCTACAGGGGATACATCATGACCCTATCCCTAGCTAGCCACCTCAGGCTACAAGGGAACAAGACCAGTGTCCCATCTAAGTTACTCCGGTAACACGTAATGATGGTTCCCCGCGTGCGCCCATGACGTCGGGTGCTCTCAAACCCCCTATGGAAGCAAGGAAACGTCAGCAAGATCCATGCCACACCGCCAGCTATGCTTCTACAGGGCTCAAGGCACCTCTCCGATGGCCACGTTGGTACATCTACAGGGCTCAAGGCACTTCTCCGATGGCCACGTTATTACCTGTACAGGGCTCAAGGCACTTCTCTGCCTGCCACGTTAGCACATAGTTACACCCCCATTGTACAGCTGGGCATCTCATTGTATCTATAAAAGGGGATGTCCAGGGCCCCACGGAGGGGAGAGGGAGGCGGGGAGACGAACACACGGACGCACGACGCAGACGAGCGGAGGCAGGCAGAGTAGGAGAGACGCAGTAGAGGCAGCCTCAGACAGCTCGCCTCAAGGTCGAACCCTCTCTTCCTCTCTCTCTCTCGTTCACGCTCTCCCGCAACGCTTGTAACCCCTACTACGAGCACCCCGGTGCAAGATAACATAAGCCTTATTTCCCTCTTGTGTTCCATCTTGCATCAACTCATCTGGGTAGGGACACGTAGCAACAAATTCACTAGTCGGTCCGCTTGAGGGTCCCCCGGGTCCGAAACACCGACAGTACTGTCTTGTTATTGTGGATGATTATTCTCGCTTCACTTGGGTATTCTTTTTGCAGGAAAAATCTCAAACCCAAGAGACCTTAAAGAGATTCTTGAAACAAGCTCAAAATGAGTTTGGATTGAGAATCAAGAAAATTAGAAGCGATAATGGAACGGAGTTCAAGAACTCACAAATCAAAGGATTTCTTGAGGAGGAGGGCATCAAGCATGAGTTCTCTTCTCCCTACACACCTCAACAAAATGGTGTAGTGGAGAGGAAGAATAGAACTCTTTTGGATATGGCAAGAACCATGTTTGATGAGTACAAGACTCTGGATAGGTTTTGGGTGGAGGCGATTAATACCGCCTGCTACTCCATCAACCGGTTATATCTTTACCGAATCCTCAAGAAAACATCATATGAACTCCTTACCGGTAAAAAGCGCAATGTTTCTTATTTTAGAGTTTTTGGGAGCAAATGTTTGAAATTCCAAATTTGCTCCTAAAGCAGTAGAAGGCTTTTTACTTGGTTATGACTCAAACACAAGGGCATATAGAGTCTTCAACAAGTCCACTGGATTAGTTGAAGTTTCTTGTGACATTGTGTTTGATGAGACTAATGGCTCCCAAGTGGAGCAAGTTGATCTTAATGAACTAGATGATGAAGATGCTCCATGCGTCGCGCTAAGGAACTTGTCCATCGGGGACGTGTGCCCAAAAGAATCCGAAGAGCCTCCACAAGCATAAGATCAACCATCATCTTCCATACAAGCATCTCCACCTACTCAAGAAGAGGACATGGCTCAAGAAGAAGAGGATGAAGACCAAGATGATGAGCCACCTCAGGAGGTGGACATTGATTAAGGGGGAGATGAAGACAATGAAGACAAGGAAGATGATCAAGAGATTCGGGATCAAAGACCGCCACACCCAAGTGTCCACCAAGCAATTCAAAGAGATCACCCCGTCAACTCCATACTTGGTGACATACACAAGAGAGTAACCACTAGACCTTGAGTTGCTCATTTTTGTGAACATTACTCTTTTGTGTCTTCTATTGAGCCATATAGGATAGAGGATGCACTAAGAGATCTGGATTGGGTGGTGGCAATGCAAGAGGAGCTCAACAACTTCACGAGGAATGAGGTATGGCATTTAGTTCCATGTCCTAACCAAAATGTTGTAGGTACCAAGTGGGTATTCCGCAACAAACAAGATGAGCATGGTGTAGTGACTAGGAACAAAGCCCGACTTGTTGCTAAAGGTTATTCACAAGTCGAAGGTTTGGATTTCGATGAAACCTATGCACCCGTAGCTACGCTTGAGTCAATTCGAATATTACTTTCCTATGCTACTTACCATGGCTTTAAGTGGTATCAAATGGACGTGAAGAGTGCCTTCCTCAATGGCCCTATCAAGGAAGAGGTATATGTTGAGTAACCTCCCGGCTTTGAAGATAGTGAGTACCCTAACCATGTTTATAAGCTCTCAAAGGCGCTTTATGGGCTCAAGCAAGCCCCATGAGCATGGTATGAATGCATGCGAGACTTTCTTATCACTAATGGCTTTAAAGATGGTAAAGCTGATCCTACTCTCTTCACTAAAACAGTTGCAAAAGACTTGTTTACATGCCAAATTTATGTTAATGATATTATCTTTGGGTCTACTAACAAGTCATCTTGTGAAGAGTTTAGCAGGATCATGATACAAAAATTCGAGATGTCTATAATGGGAGAGTTGAAGTATTTTGTTGGATTTTCAAATCAAGCAACTCCAAGTGGGCACCTTCATCAGCCAAACTAAGTACAATCAAGACATACTTAAGAAGTTTGGAATGAAGAATGCCAAACCCATCAAGACACCCATGGGAACCAATGGGCATCTCGACCTCGACACGGGAGGTAAGTCCGTAGATCAAAAGGTATACCGGTCGATGATAGGTTCTTTACTCTATTTATGTGCTTCACGACCAGACATTATGCTCTCCGTATGCATGTGTGCAAGGTTCTAGGCAAATCCTAAGGAAGTTCACCTTAGGGTCGTGAAAAGAGTCATGAGATATTTAGTTTACATTCCCAAGTTTGGGCTTTGGTACCCCAAGGGATCTACCTTTGATTTAATTGGGTATTCCGATACCGATTATGCTTGATGTAAAATTGATAGGAAGAGCACATCAGGGACTTGTCAGTTTCTAGGAAGATCTCTAGTGTCTTGGGCTTCAAAGAAACAAAACTCAGTAGCTCTATCCACCACCGAAGCCGAGTATATTACTGCAGGACACTGTTGTGCACAAATACTTTGGATAAGGCAAACCCTTAGGGACTATGGCTACAAGTTGAGCAAAGTCCCTCTCCTATGTGATAATGAGAGTGCAATCCGCATGGCGGATAATCCCGTTGAACACAGCCGCACTAAGCACATAGACATCCGGTATCACTTTCTGAGAGATCACCAACAAAAGGGGGATATCAAAATTGCTTATGTTAGCAAACTTAGGAATGAGCTAAACATCTTAGATTCTCGAAACTTTGATTGAAACATTGCACACATAGCACATTTATATGCCTTTGATCATGTCTCTTTCATATGGTACAAATACATATTTCTTATTCTTCTTGTGCTAAGGCTAAGACTAATGTGTTTTCAAGTATACTTCTATGATTAGTCTTCAATTCCAAGGGAAATGGAGTATTAGGCAAAGGCAAGGCTTCCACTCCAACTCTGACGGTATCATTTATCCTTTACTTTTACTCATGAAAATCACAATTGGTATAACCTTTCACTCATATCCATAACTTACCAAAGGAGAAAATAGGCCCCAAAGGGGGAGAATTCAAAGGGCTCTCAAGATCTTCGTTTTTGGCGATTAATGCCAAAGGGGGAGAAAGTATTAAGCCCAAAGCAAAAGGACCGCACCACCATTATAAAATTTTCAAAAACTAAAGGAAGAAATTATTTCAAATTGGTATTCAGTTAGTTTCAAAATTTTCAATTGGTCTCATTTGGTTTCAAAATTTCAATTAGTATAAAATTTCAATTGGTATAATTTTATTTGGTATCTGTTTCAAAAAGGGAAAATCATGTAAAAAATCCTCTTGAAAGCTAAGGGGAGAATTTCTTAAGGGGGAGATTTTATTTAGTCAAATGTAACACCCGGTTTTAAAGAATAAAGCCGGGTGCATCTCATACATGCGCCAAGAAGACAACATATATAATAACAGAGTGTATAGAGATAAATGTCACAATATAATCAGAGTATTTATTACATAGCGGAAGACTTACAAAAATAATAAAAGATAAATATAACACGAACTAAGGATCGTCGGCGCCAATGTCGACTGAGAAACGCCACCTAGATCAGATCAAACTTCTCGATACTTGACTCCACTTGAAACCACCTGTTCTTCTCCTGTGGGGGGGGGGGGGTGTGAGACAGCAAGAGTGAGCTCACATACGATCATAGCTCAACAAGTCGTGGGGAATAATGTGGCATGAACTCACCAAAGGTGGGAGTTCATGTAGTGTAAGGCTGATCAATGGAATAAAGGCTGAAGCTGAGCATTGCTTTTATAAGTTGGTCAAAATTTTATTAGCAGTTACTAAGTGTAAGTAAATACCAAACCATAGTAATAATAAGTGAAAGTAATAATAAAATAATCCCAGATGCAATGAAATGATAGGTTAAGTTTAAGTTCCATAATTTAATCATGTGAGTGTCCGAGCCGCTCTTGACCGTGAGCACGGCTAGTATACTAGTTTTACACTCTGCAGAGGTTGCGCATCTTTACCCACAAGTCATGTTACCCATCTGCCAAGAGATGGCCAATCCCATACACCTCTACCGAGGAGGCGAGGCAGGGTAACACTACGAGGCCTTTACAAAGTTCCACTAGCTTCAGACTACCCGCTACAGTTTATGGGAAGATCCAGTAAAGGGTTCCTGGCTGATAGCCATCGCAGCAAAATCAACCAGGGACCTCCCCGCACTGACCTCTCCCCTACTGCCCTTGCCCCTTTCGGGTAAGGTAGCCCTCCCCTAGCTTTCCTAGTTAATCAGCCAAGGGCGTCCCATTCCACCCTTGTGGTAGCACTGTTTTCCCGGGTGGTTCTCCATGTTCCCATTAACATAATGATCTTAACATGAACAAAGGATAATAAAACAGATAACAATAAATAGTATAACAATGAGTGATGAATATCTCTATACCCAAATCCACATAAAGCAATAGCATGTACTACCCAAAACTTTAGTAGTAAAACCAGTGGTGAAGCAAGGTATAAAGATAGTCCGAATCTAGGGTATCCTATTGGGTCCCAGCAAAATTATCCTATGCAGATCATTATGAATAATAAGAACATGAATGGGTAAAAGAAGTGATCAAGGGCACAACTTGCCTGGCACTTGAGAATCCAGGTACCAACTTGCTTTTCCGATGACACAAGTCCTCGCGCTAGACGTAGCAATACAAGCAAACATGGTATACACAAAATTAACATCACACCAAACATAAGAATATACTGCATAATAATGATCTACACGTTGCTACGAGACTAACGCAACTTGAACGAATCAAATCGGAGTTAAAACGGAGGAGATACGAATTTCCTAAGGTTTAATGTGATTAAAATAGGATTAGATGATAAATTAATTTTCTAACCGAGTTCATGTCAAAACAGTGATACTAAATGATCAATTTGGACCAAAAATGGAATTTCTATGAATTTTACAAGTTTCTAGATTTGTTTTTGTATTAAAAATGAATTTCTAATATTAATTTCTCTGTTTAAATACTCTCTGGACTGGGCCTCAATTTCTGTAAAATACAGGGGCTGCGGCGCAAATAAACCCAAGACACAGCGAATCCCCATGTGGACGGCGGGTTCAATTTGGGGAAACCTGAGGGGTTCTTACGCAAAAAGTCCACTACGAAGGGGTACGGGCGAGTATTGGCCATCCGATCAGGAATCAAGGGCATAGATTAAATCAGCCCCACTTGAACCGATAAGCAACACGAGCCCTCAGATTACCGACCGACGGGCACGATTTAAAATCCTCGCTATTAAATTTGGGACGTAGGATTACGATCGGATGGATCGGAGCGAGTTCATCGAAACGGTACCCGCGATCTAATCACAGCCGTTGAAGTCCGGATCGATGGTTCACGACGAATCGGCAATCACCGAGCCACCCCTTCACCCAGTATCCCGCCCCGGCGGCGAGCGCACACCACCGTGGCGCCATTGCCGCACTGCTTTGCCTCGGCTCCCAAGCACAAGACTTCGATTCATCCGTAGCCTATGTAGAGGAGAAACAATCGATCCTGGGAGAGAAAGCCTCACCGGAAACGATCGCATGGAGCCCTCTGGCCATGGCGGATGGCGACCTTGCTGCGACGGCGCAGGCCGAACTCCCCGCGGTCGAACAACGACGACACCGCGCAGGCAGGGACGCGAATCGACGGTGGCATCGCACAGCGGCACGGCAGTGAGGTCTCCCGACGCCGAGCAATCACCGGTGGCGGCACCTTTCATTCTCGCTCGGTTTCTCTCTCCCACTCAGATGCTGGTGCTCGACCGAGACGGCAGGGAATGGATCCGCAGGACCCACGAGTTTATGGGCGAACAGGGCGAAGGAGTCGCGGCCGGCGGTTGCGGCACTTCGGTTATAACCCCTCCCTTCCTTCCATAGCGGAGTTCGTTTGGTCATCGCATGGTTCACGGAGGAGCTGCGAAGCGGACCGACCTAGAAGATCTACAGGGCGAGCACCCGACGTGTGGGGCCCACGCGGTGGCGGCTGGATCTTGCTCACAATCGCCAAGGGTGCGAGGAAGACGGCGCTAGCAGCTCGAGCGGGGTCGTCTATCCCGGAGATCCGCACGGCCAGGCGGAGCTCACGCAACGGACCGAGGAAGAAGGGAAGGCTAGCTACGTGGGGCCCATTCGCTAGCGAGGGGAAAAACATCCAGCCAAGCCAGATGCACGGGCGCGGAGTGAGCAGCGCTCGAGTGGTCTTCGCTGCCACCAGTGGCCCACGCGCCATATACTGCAGAAGAGAGAAAGACAAAAAAAAAAAAGAAAACAAAGGGGAGGACGTGGGAATGATGGGCCGTAGGCAAAAATAGAATGGGCTAAGGGGGATGAGAATCGGCCCAGGTCGAGGCTGCATGTCTTTCTTTTTACTTTCATTTCTTTTCTTTCAAATTTAAATTGCAAATTTGAATCTGTATGTGTGAAGTTCAAACCTAGGTTAAATATCTAGCATAATATGAACTAAATTTTTAATTCATTTATATTTTTATTTTACCCTATTTGTATAATGTTTTCTTCTCTCTTTTTTTTCTCAATCCTAGAATCTCCTTTAGGATTTAAATCCCCATTTGGGAATTAATATATTTCTTTTCAAATTATTTTATGTTGTCACAAAATGCACACAAAATAAAATCCCAGCATGATGCATGTTTTTATGGTAAGTCTTTTATTAATTATTTATTTATTTTTTTTTTAATATGGTGTTCACATATGATGATGTATAAAGATCAAACTCACAAAAAGAGAGAAATTGTTTTCTCTATTGGTATTTTCTCTAGCAATTACAAAGTGGGTGTTACAAATCCTACCCCCCTTAAAAATAATCTCGTCCTCGAGATTTAAGAAGAACGAGGGAAAAGGTGGGGAAAATCTATGCGAAGCTCTTCTTCTCTTTCCCAAGTTGCTTCATCTTCACCGTGGTGGCTCCATTGCACTTTGCACATCTTTATAACCTTATTCCTCGTAACTCAAGTCAAAGTATCCAAAATCTTGATGGGGTACTCAGCATAAGTCAAATCTTCCTGAACACTAAGGTCTTCCATTGGTAATTGTTCTTCAGGTACCCTGAGACATTTCTTCAGCTGAGATACATGAAAGACATCATGAACATCCGCAAGATGATCCGGTAACTCCAATTGATATGCAACTTCTCCCACTCGCTTTAAGATTAAGAAGGGTCCAATAAAGCGAGGGGACAACTTTCCTTTGACTTTAAATCTTCTCATACCCCGGAGTGGTGACACCTTCAAGTAGACATAATCTCCCTCCTTAAACTCAAGCAGTCATCTCCGGGTATCAGCATAGCTTTTCTGCCTGAACTGTGCAGTTCTCAAATTCTCCCTTATTTGTTGAACTTGTTCTTCTGCTTCTTGTATAATCTCAGGCCCAAACAACTGCCTTTCACCAGTCTGATCCCAATACAGTGGGGTCCTGCACTTTCTGCCATACAAAGCCTCAAACGGTGACATCTTCAAACTGGCCTGGTAACTATTATTATATGAGGACTTAGCTTAAGGTAGACCCTTATCCAAACTACTACCATGCTGAAGGGCACAAGCTCTCAACATATTTTCCAATACTTGGTTAGTCCTTTCAGTCTGTCCATCATTCTGAGGGTGATAGATTGCACTAAAATTCAACTTCGTATCCATATTCTCATGAAAACTTTTCCAAAATCTGGGGGTAAACTGTGATCCTCTATCCAAAATGATCTTCCTTGGTACATTGCGTAGAGACTTAATCCGAGACATGTATAACTTAGCCAATGGTGATCCCTTATAAGTAGTCTTGACCGGAATGAAATGAGCCACTTTGGTCAATTTATCCACAATCACCCATATAGCATCATATCCTTTCTGGGTGCGAGGCAATCCAGTAATGAAATCCATACACTTCCATTCGAGCATCCTCAATGGGTATAATAGTCCAGCTTGTCTTTGGTGTTAGGTCTTAACTCTTTGACACACCTCGCACATAGCCACATCTTGTAGCCACATCTCTCTTTAGTCCATACCACAAGTATTTCTGCTTCAAATCCTGATACTTCTTGGTACTACCAGGACGAATAGAATAATCCAAGCCATGAGCTTTCTTCAATATAGTCTCACGAAGGCCTTCAATCTCCGGAACACATCTCTTGTCCTTGAACCATACGGTGCCTTACTCATCTTTCGTAAATTCCGGAACTCGACCTTCAGTAATCAGATCCTTAATCTCTTGTATTTTAGCATCACCAATTTATCCTTCTGCGGATTTCTTGCTCCAAGGTGGGTTCCACATCGACAATAACTCCTTCAGTGTGAGCAACTATCCCCAGGTTAAGTCTCCTGAAATCCTCATCAATCCCATCGAGTAGCTGGGCAACAACAGCTGAATGAACATGCTCCTTTCGACTCAAGGCATCTGCAACCAAATTTGCCTTGCCCGGGTGATAGTGAATTTCCAAATCATAATCCTTAATAAGCTCCAACCAACGGCGTTGCCTCAGGTTGAGATCCTTCTGAGTGAATATATACTTCAAACTCTTATGTTCCGTATATACTTGGCACTTCTCGTCCCACTTGAATTCTCTTTCCTTCACCAAAAGCGAAGTCATAGGTTTGGCAATCTTAGAAAATCCTTCAATAAATCTCCAATAATGTCCTGCAAGTCCCAAGAAACTTCGGTCCTCCGTAACCGTAGTGGGTATGCTCCACACCACTATCTCCTTGACTTTAGCAGGATCCACTGATATCCCTCCATTAGAAATGATATATCCAAGAAATGGCACCTCGCCAATCCAAAACTCGCATTTACCGTACTTGGCGTAGAGTTGATTATCTTAGAGCTTCTGTAGCACCAACCTTAGATGTTCTTCATGGTCACTTTCATTCTTAGAATAGATAAGAATATCGTCGATGAACACCACGACAAATCTGTCCAAATACTCTAAGAACATCTTATGCCTCAAATCCATAAAATAAGCTGGTGCATTAGTTAATCCAAACGACATAACGATGAGCTCATATAATCCATATCGAGTCGAGAAAAGCCGTCTTAGGAATATCTGATGGTCCAATCTTCATCTAATGGTAACCCGATCGGAGGTCAATCTTCGAGAATACTCTAGAACCTCTCATCTGATCAAATAGGTCCTCAATACGGGGCAACGGATACTTGTTCTTCACCGTAACATCATTAAGAGATCTATAATCCACACACATCCGTTGCGATCCATCCTTCTTCTGCACAAATAACACTGGTGCTCCCCAAGGCGAGGAACTTGGACGAATGTAACCAGCCTCTTGTAACTCCGTCAACTGCTTCTTAAGTTCCTTCAACTCTTCTACTGACATTCTATACTGCTTGGCTCCACTATTATAGCAGTAACTCCAAATTCTCTACCCATAATGGTCAATGTCATTCTACGTGTCATTTGATTCACCACAACAGGTCCTTTAGGTGTAATTACTCCCATGGGTTTTCTCATATTGTCCAACACATACGCCCAAACCAAAATCCCAGCATGACGCATACTTTTATTAGCAACACATGGGGACAAATAGACCTTTTTATTCCTCCTAAAATGGTATCATACCGAATACTAACTAAAGGAACATGTAGATCCTACAAATAGTAGTAATTTACATATATGTTTATGTAGCTTGGTGGAGCCGGTGGTGGTGGAGATGGTGGTTGCTCTTGCTGTTGTCTCTCCAACCGTGATTGCCTTATTTCTTGCTGTATCTCCAGACGGGCCTGACGTATTTCCTCACGTTCTTGTCTTATCTGGTTTTGCATTTCGGTCATCATGTCTGTCAATTGTTGTATTATCAGCCTTTGGGTTGCAATCACTTGATCGGTTTCAACAGGTGGGGGATTTGGAGGATTCATTTCTGTTTGCTGTTGCGTGTTAATCTTTCCTTTCCTGGTATTGACCATTTGAGTTAGATACATAAGGTAAGAAAGAGCAGTAGACAAGGCAGTAATTACAATCATGTTACTTTGGGGGACTTATTAGCTAAGTAGATTAGTGTGTCACCTACTAAAGCTAATACAGTACTTTATAGAGGTACATGCTAAGATGCCCAACTATAATGTTTCAATCAATCAAAGAAGCAAATCAAGCATTTATCATCAGAACAATCAACCAACATTTTTAAATAAAGAAAATAGTTTTAATTTTGTCTTAGGCTTTCTATCTCTTAAAAATGTCATAGGGGTAGGGATTCCAAGGTGTGAAATCCATCTTGTCTTAGAGTGGAACAGGGAAGAATGATCAGAGTAGAACAGTAGAAGGTGAGACAGGATCAAGATAAGGTAAGTATGGAATGAATCAGAGTAAGGTGAGTGTAGAATGAATCAGAATGAGATAAGTAGGTAAGGGTTGTCCATTTCTATCTAGGTTTCGTCCTACAGTCAACATTCCTCTGATACCACTTCTGTAACACCCGGTTTTAAAGAACAAAGCCGGGTGCATCTCATACATGCGCCAAGAAGACAACATATATAATAACAGAGTGTATAGAGATAAATGTCACAATATAATCAGAGTATTTATTACATAGCGGAAGACTTACAAAAATAATAAAAGATAAATATAACACGAACTAAGGATCGTCGGCGCCAATGTCGACTGAGAAACGCCACCTAGATCAGATCAAACTTCTCGATACTTGACTCCACTTGAAACCACCTGTTCTTCTCCTGTGGGGGGGGGGTGTGAGACAGCAAGAGTGAGCTCACATACGATCATAGCTCAACAAGTCGTGGGGAATAATGTGGCATGAACTCACCAAAGGTGGGAGTTCATGTAGTGTAAGGCTGATCAATGGAATAAAGGCTGAAGCTGAGCATTGCTTTTATAAGTTGGTCAAAATTTTATTAGCAGTTACTAAGTGTAAGTAAATACCAAACCATAGTAATAATAAGTGAAAGTAATAATAAAATAATCCCAGATGCAATGAAATGATAGGTTAAGTTTAAGTTCCATAATTTAATCATGTGAGTGTCCGAGCCGCTCTTGACCGTGAGCACGGCTAGTATACTAGTTTTACACTCTGCAGAGGTTGCGCATCTTTACCCACAAGTCATGTTACCCATCTGCCAAGAGATGGCCAATCCCATACACCTCTACCGAGGAGGCGAGGCAGGGTAACACTACGAGGCCTTTACAAAGTTCCACTAGCTTCAGACTACCCGCTACAGTTTATGGGAAGATCCAGTAAAGGGTTCCTGGCTGATAGCCATCGCAGCAAAATCAACCAGGGACCTCCCCGCACTGACCTCTCCCCTACTGCCCTTGCCCCTTTCGGGTAAGGTAGCCCTCCCCTAGCTTTCCTAGTTAATCAGCCAAGGGCGTCCCATTCCACCCTTGTGGTAGCACTGTTTTCCCGGGTGGTTCTCCATGTTCCCATTAACATAATGATCTTAACATGAACAAAGGATAATAAAACAGATAACAATAAATAGTATAACAATGAGTGATGAATATCTCTATACCCAAATCCACATAAAGCAATAGCATGTACTACCCAAAACTTTAGTAGTAAAACCAGTGGTGAAGCAAGGTATAAAGATAGTCCGAATCTAGGGTATCCTATTGGGTCCCAGCAAAATTATCCTATGCAGATCATTATGAATAATAAGAACATGAATGGGTAAAAGAAGTGATCAAGGGCACAACTTGCCTGGCACTTGAGAATCCAGGTACCAACTTGCTTTTCCGATGACACAAGTCCTCGCGCTAGACGTAGCAATACAAGCAAACATGGTATACACAAAATTAACATCACACCAAACATAAGAATATACTGCATAATAATGATCTACACGTTGCTACGAGACTAACGCAACTTGAACGAATCAAATCGGAGTTAAAACGGAGGAGATACGAATTTCCTAAGGTTTAATGTGATTAAAATAGGATTAGATGATAAATTAATTTTCTAACCGAGTTCATGTCAAAACAGTGATACTAAATGATCAATTTGGACCAAAAATGGAATTTCTATGAATTTTACAAGTTTCTAGATTTGTTTTTGTATTAAAAATGAATTTCTAATATTAATTTCTCTGTTTAAATACTCTCTGGACTGGGCCTCAATTTCTGTAAAATACAGGGGCTGCGGCGCAAATAAACCCAAGACACAGCGAATCCCCATGTGGACGGCGGGTTCAATTTGGGGAAACCTGAGGGGTTCTTACGCAAAAAGTCCACTACGAAGGGGTACGGGCGAGTATTGGCCATCCGATCAGGAATCAAGGGCATAGATTAAATCAGCCCCACTTGAACCGATAAGCAACACGAGCCCTCAGATTACCGACCGACGGGCACGATTTAAAATCCTCGCTATTAAATTTGGGACGTAGGATTACGATCGGATGGATCGGAGCGAGTTCATCGAAACGGTACCCGCGATCTAATCACAGCCGTTGAAGTCCGGATCGATGGTTCACGACGAATCGGCAATCACCGAGCCACCCCTTCACCCAGTATCCCGCCCCGGCGGCGAGCGCACACCACCGTGGCGCCATTGCCGCACTGCTTTGCCTCGGCTCCCAAGCACAAGACTTCGATTCATCCGTAGCCTATGTAGAGGAGAAACAATCGATCCTGGGAGAGAAAGCCTCACCGGAAACGATCGCATGGAGCCCTCTGGCCATGGCGGATGGCGACCTTGCTGCGACGGCGCAGGCCGAACTCCCCGCGGTCGAACAACGACGACACCGCGCAGGCAGGGACGCGAATCGACGGTGGCATCGCACAGCGGCACGGCAGTGAGGTCTCCCGACGCCGAGCAATCACCGGTGGCGGCACCTTTCATTCTCGCTCGGTTTCTCTCTCCCACTCAGATGCTGGTGCTCGACCGAGACGGCAGGGAATGGATCCGCAGGACCCACGAGTTTATGGGCGAACAGGGCGAAGGAGTCGCGGCCGGCGGTTGCGGCACTTCGGTTATAACCCCTCCCTTCCTTCCATAGCGGAGTTCGTTTGGTCATCGCATGGTTCACGGAGGAGCTGCGAAGCGGACCGACCTAGAAGATCTACAGGGCGAGCACCCGACGTGTGGGGCCCACGCGGTGGCGGCTGGATCTTGCTCACAATCGCCAAGGGTGCGAGGAAGACGGCGCTAGCAGCTCGAGCGGGGTCGTCTATCCCGGAGATCCGCACGGCCAGGCGGAGCTCACGCAACGGACCGAGGAAGAAGGGAAGGCTAGCTACGTGGGGCCCATTCGCTAGCGAGGGGAAAAACATCCAGCCAAGCCAGATGCACGGGCGCGGAGTGAGCAGCGCTCGAGCGGTCTTCGCTGCCACCAGTGGCCCACGCGCCATATACTGCAGAAGAGAGAAAGACAAAAAAAAAAAGAAAACAAAGGGGAGGACGTGGGAATGATGGGCCGTAGGCAAAAATAGAATGGGCTAAGGGGGATGAGAATCGGCCCAGGTCGAGGCTGCATGTCTTTCTTTTTACTTTCATTTCTTTTCTTTCAAATTTAAATTGCAAATTTGAATCTGTATGTGTGAAGTTCAAACCTAGGTTAAATATCTAGCATAATATGAACTAAATTTTTAATTCATTTATATTTTTATTTTACCCTATTTGTATAATGTTTTCTTCTCTCTTTTTTTTTCTCAATCCTAGAATCTCCTTTAGGATTTAAATCCCCATTTGGGAATTAATATATTTCTTTTCAAATTATTTTATGTTGTCACAAAATGCACACAAAATAAAATCCCAGCATGATGCATGTTTTTATGGTAAGTCTTTTATTAATTATTTATTTATTTTTTTTTAATATGGTGTTCACATATGATGATGTATAAAGATCAAACTCACAAAAAGAGAGAAATTGTTTTCTCTATTGGTATTTTCTCTAGCAATTACAAAGTGGGTGTTACATCAAAGAAAAAGCATTTGAAACAGGGGGAGGAATTTCAAATCTTAACAATGCTTCTAGAAATCATATTCCTATACCTTTGGCTATTTGCAAAAGATTTTGAAAAAGAATTTTCCAAAAGATTTGCAAAAACAAGCAAGTGGTGCAAATGTGGTCCAAAATGTTAAATAGAAGAAAGCAATCATGTTTATTCTTAGTCTTTCAATTGGTTTAAATCTAAGTAACCTATACACATCAATCATAATTGCAAACTAGTTATATTTCTACACTCTATATTTGCTTTGGTTTGTGTTGGCATCAATCACCAAAAAGGGGGAGATTGAAAGGGAAATGGGCTTAAACATTTCCTATAATCGATTTTGGTGGTTGACATCCATCACGAACCACGTGGACTAATTAGTTTGCCAAGATGTCTTTTATCTCAGGTGCATAAGGTTCAACATAAACCAAGAAAGAAATTGAGTTGGGGACTGAACAAAGTTTGGAGCAAAGAGTTGAGAGTGTGCTGCCGGGGGGGCACCGGACAGTGTCTGGTGCCTCAGGCCGAGCTCCACTCAAACTAGCCACTCTCGGGTTTTCCTAGGGAGCGCTCCGCTATAACAAACCAGACTGTCTGATGTGCATCCGATATGTCCGGTGAGCCAACGGAGCAACGGTCACCTGCACGCCAACGGTCGATTGCGTGAAAAGTAAAAGCGCACAGTGCAGAAGTCAGATGTCAGGTTGCGAAGTCAGAACACACCCGACATGTCCGATGTGCCACCGGACTGTCTGGTGCAGCTACAGGACAAAGGGTTTCAATGGTCGACCGCTCCAAACCCCAACGGCATGCTGACGTGGCACACACTGGACAGTGAACAGTGCTCTGTCCGGAGTACCACCGGACTGTCCGGTGTGCCCATCGACAGCAAAAACAGCCAACGACTAGGAAGTGGTTGGAGGTTATAAATACCCCCAACCACCTCCTTCAATGGCATCCAAGTTTTCTGAACTCAACATTCATTGCAAAAGCAAAAGACTTCACTCCAAGACACATCCAATAGATCAAATCCTCTCCAAGCTTCCAAATCAACTCAATTCTTTAGTGTCTTGAGAGAGGGTGTTTTGTGTTCTTTTGTTGCTCTTGTTGCTTGGATTGCTTTCTCCTTCCCATTCTTACTTCTCTAAGTGCTTTGTAAAGCTAGCAACAGACACCTAAGTGTGTGGTGATCCTTGCGGGGTCTTAGTGACCTAAGTGATTAAGGAGAAGGCTCATACGGTCTAAGTGACCGTTTGAGAGAGGGAAATGGTTGAAATAGACCCGGCCTTTGTGGCCTCCTCAATGGGGACTAGGTTCTTTAGAACCGAACCTCGGTAAAACAAATCACCGTGTTCACTTGTTGATCTTCACTTGATTTGTTTTCCCTCTTCAAAAAGTTCCCTTGCTCATATTGATTTGAGTTTGCTCCCAAAGGTCATCCGCATTGATTGAGCAACTCTAAGCAAGGAGAACTATCTTCCGCACTCGAATTTAATTCTAACGCTAACCCCGGCCTTAGTGCGAGTTCAAGTTTGTAAATCTCAGGTTTTGCCTATTCACCCCCATCTAGGTGACTTTCAATCTTAGAATCTCCTAGAAAAATATGAAGGGAAATGAAGATTACAAGCTAAAGAGGGAAATGAAATGCTAAAAGAGATTGCTAAATGATTCAGCCCTCCTCTCCTATTTATAGAGGGTTATTCCTCTTTCCTAAACTACCCCTAGATACATAGAGTCTATCCACTCAACCAGGGGCAAAATAGACTAACTCTTCGAATTTTGATCTAATAGCCATGCAGTCTTCACGAAGTTACTTAGCCTTGACGCATCCTTGTAACACCTCAAAATCCTATTGTTGGAATCTAGCAAAACTCTCAAAAGGATTTGAATTTGGAATACCTTTTGAACAAAATAAATAAATAAATTCTTAACTTAAAATTACCTCTCCTAAAACAAATATCTTTCCTAATAAAGATTTAATAAAGGATCCCTATATGAATCTAGTCATCTCTTTATTGAAATATATATTTATCAGCACTCTCTAAAAATATTTTATATTAAGAAAGATAAACAATGGGTAATAAGTTTTTGAATGAACCCATAATTAATAACTACATATTTAAAATAATGATTTATTTTTGAATCGTGTATGTATTATGTATTTTGAGCATTCGCTTAAATCGATAATTTATATATAATTAAATAAAACTTGCATTTGCATGCTGGAGTTTATTATGATTGTGCATACTTGAAATTTTAAACCCCCGGTAGGATTCGAATTTGAAATAGGGATTTGAAATTTCAAAAGTAAGGAAAACAGAAAATAGAAATAACAAAAAGAAAAGAATGAGCTAAACAAATTCGGCCCAAGTTCATCACATCGGTCCAGCTTCTTTTCCTCCCTTAGCTGGCCCAATCCTGTTTCCCTCTCCTCACTCGCATGCGCCAGTTTTTGGCCCAGTTGTGTCCCAACCGCGCCCCTCCCTAAGTGGCGCTGCTAGGTGGGCCCCACAAGGCAGACCTATGTGGTCATGCGCCTGTGTGACTGTGGCACCGAAGTCATCGACAGGTGGGCCCCACCTGTAATGCTTATCCCCTTCCCAACAAACTCCGTGAAGCATACGACGAACTCCTAGGATCATGGCAACCGGCCTCGTCTCATCGGCCCTAGTGAGAGCACCTAGAGGGATGGTGAATAGGTGATCGTGTAATAAAAAGCTCAACAAAATAAACTTGGTCTAAAATGAATTAGTGAAACCAAAAACCAAGTTCGAATGAAGAGTGAGAGAGGAGATGACTTCTTCACTTAATTGCTCTTACAAGATGAGTATTAAACTTAGAGCAATATGAAAGTGAAGTAAAGTGCTAGAAGAAATAGAATTGCAATAAAGTAGAGAGACAAGTGACACGATTATTTTTATCTCGTGGTTCGATCAAGCATAAAATGCTTGCCTAATCCATGTTATGGTGTCCCAATGGACGAGGGTTGCACGCAACCCCTCTCAAGTGATCCAGAGATCAAACCTGAGTACCATAGTTCTCTTCCTTATAGCAAATTCCCAAAGTGAGGAATCTCCACAATTTGGAGTCTCTCACGCCTTACATAATCGATCTCAATTAAACGCAAGAGTAAGGGGGAAGTCGAGACACACACAAGAGACAAACTTGTAGCAACACACACACACAAGTCAAGAGAGAGGAGCACAAAAACAGCACAACGAGATTACAACTCAGAATAAGTGCTCAAATCTCTATCTAGCAGAGCAAAAGCAAGAATGTGATGTCTCGACATTCTAAATGTTCAATGGGAGCTTGGTGTTATGCTCCATGCGCTGAGGGGTCCCTTTTATAGCCCCAAAGGACCTAGGAGTCGTTGGAGCTCCATTTGGAAGGCCCTAGTTGCCTTCTGTCCATGGGTGCACCGGATAGTGAACAGTGCAACGACAGATAATCCCCTGATTGGCTACCGTCTGCTTCTGGGGGCACCGGACCGTCTGGTGCACCACTTGACCGTTGGTCTGAGGCCGACGTGGCCACTAGCCGTTGGCTAGATAGCACATTAGACGGTCTAGTGAATTATAGCCGATGCAGACTGGAATTCTCGAGAGCAGGCTATTCGACGAGCTGTGCACCGGATTGTCCGGTGGGTGGCACCGGATCGTCCGGTGCTACGCAGACCAGTCCACTTTCTCCTTTTTCAATCTTAATCTCTTTTGCTCTTTTGGTTTGACTTAATAAAGTCTCTAGCACTTAGACAAATATGATTAGTACCTAAAACAATTGACTAAGTGAGCGGAGCTTACATTTTTCACTTGGTCCCATATAGATTTGTATTTTGTCCTCTTCCAAGCTCAATTTGCTTTTAAGTACCTATGCTCATTTCTCACATTAGATGATGTTAGTCTAAAATGTGCTGAGCATTTAATCACCAAAACAATATAGGAATAACCCAAGGGCACATTTCTCTTTCACCTGGCCTGGGCATAAATAGGAGGGAGCCACCCCATGATTGCCCACGACGTCACCCCACTCACCATCTGCTGCCTCTGCCGCGGTGTTCCCCTCAACAACAGTCGCTGCCTCCTCGTCGTAGCCACCACAGCACCGGAAACGTCCGCGCCTACCCTCGCGCCATCCCAATCGTCGCTTCCCCCAGTTCCTCCTCGCAAGGGCTACTTCCTGAAGTGTGGCGAGACAGTCGAGCTCACCTGCGAGGCACTCGCCTTCAAGGGCAAGGACGTCTATAAGGTCACGGGCTCCATATTTGTCTTGCTCTACGATGGTGCGCTCCCCAGCGAGTGCCTCGTCACCCGTGTCCGTCGCCTGCGCCATGGCGCCTTTGCCAAGGCCACTAAGCCCAGGAACCTCGAGCCACACCACGACGCCGTCGAGGCGCCCTGCCCCCTCATTGCTAACTGCACCAGTTGCAAGACCCAGTCTCGCGTGTATGCCACCGATGGGTCTTCATAGTGGGCCTAGGTGTTCGCTTGAGCACTGGGAGCGTGTTCACGAAGAAACTAGTGTGGAGATCGATCGATGATCGGGTAATTGCTCAATGAAGCAATCGGGTCACCATGAATCCGCCTCGTGTTGTGGACAGAGCCAGCGTCGTCTCGATCCAAGGTGCATGTAACACCATTTTCTAGAGAGATTAGGCGATGGGGCCATCATGTTGCCGCGCTACGGCCATGGCGCCGCCGTTGGTGCCTAGACCACCGTCTGGGGGAGGGAGAAAGACCGTGGTCGTCGATCGGCCGATGAAGGGCATAGATTAACCAGGGAGTATAATGATTTAGGTGAGTAAACCATGGCCGTTGGATCATAAGTACACGTGTTGGATTATATCCGTGGGTAGCGAAGTACAAGCCGTAGATCTCGGAGTGTATGGTTTCGATTAGATCACGCATACCCCTTCACGTGATTTAATCTAGACCGTGGGATCCAGACCGAATTGGGTTCATTGTGTTGGAGTCAAGGGTGACTATAGACCATTGATCAAGGATTCGGTGGCCACGTTTGGACACCTGTTCGACTTAACTTTGATCTAATCTCGAGCGTCCGCTCCTGATCGTGCAGCAAGGAATACATGATACCCCTTGTGCCGTGCGAGAGTGCAAATGAGTCCTCGACTTTTATTTAATTCAACCCACCATCCAACCATAGCGCATGGATATTACTCTAGGTCCCTGGAATTTACATTCTAGTCCTCAGGAGCCTTATTTTCGCATAAAAGTAGCCCCACAACTTGGTTAATCTACCACTTTCTCATTTTAAGTCCGATTTGATCCATTCAAGTTGCCTTACCTTCGTAATAATGTTACCTATGCCTCCATAACATTAATTTATCAAATAACATGTTTTCAAAAATAAATATTAATTTAACCCATGCTTAGTAGATTAATCCTTCTAAACAAAGTTAATATATCCATAACTATAGTTTGACTAAAATATAACCTATAGTCAAGTTATAACCTAAATTAAAAATAAATTCTTTATTTACTTGTCATAACTTTTTTGACTTATATTAATCAATAAAGAATAAAATTTTTACTATTTAATCACCTAAAAACTTTCAAATACTATGTTGTTTTAACTATAACTCCGATTTTAGTGATTCTCGAACCTACAATCTCGTAATGAAGCGAAGAATATTCTTACGCTATTTGTTCTCATGTTTGGTGTACTTTTATTTTTATATACTCTTTGTCTATTTGTATGTATTGCTACAAGTAGCAGTGAGGTCACGAGAAATTCGAAGACCAACTTGGTGAAGTATCTGGAATCTCAAGTCACAGGCAAGTTGTGCCCTTGATTACTCTCATTTACCCAATAATGTTCTTATTAATCATTGTGCCATGCTTAGGCTAATTTTGATGGGATCCAATAGGTCACCCTAGTTTGGTCTACTTTACACCTTGCTTATCACTGAACTTTTGGGTAGTATCTGCTATTTCTCTATGTGGTTTTTAGGTGTTAAGATACATATTATTCATGATCATGTTCTTTATTGTTATTGAATTCTTTACTGTTCATGATAAGACTATTGTGTTAATTGGAACATGGAGCTTAACTTGAGATAACCGTGCTACCACAAGGGTGGAATGGAACGCCCTTGGCTAACTAATTAGGAAAGCTAGTGGAGGACTACCTTACCCGAAAGGGGCAAGGGTGATAGGGTAGTTGCCGGTGTAGGAAGGTTCTCGGGTCGATCATGGTGCAATGGATTTACGGATGAGGGATTCCTACTCCGCTCTCCTCACGAAATCATAACGGGTTTTTGAAGGTAGTGGAACTTTGTAAAGGCCTCGTAGTGGTACCCTGCCTCGTCTCCTTGGTAGAGATGAATTGGAAGTCGCGATCTCTTGGCAAATGGGTAACACAACTTGTGGGTAAAGGGTACAACCTCTGCAGAGTGTAAAACTGGTATATCAACCGTGCTCATGGTCAAGAGCGACTCAGGACTCTCGCATGATTAACTTATGAAATTAAACTTAATCTGTCATATGCATTGCATTGTGGGTTTTGTTATTAATTTTGATCTCTTATTTAATTGGGTTGGTATCTACTTATACCTAGTAATTGCTAATAAAACTTTGACCAACTTTAAAAGCAACACTCAGCTTTAACCATCTTCTTTAGTGAGCCTTACACTCCACATGATCCCCACCGTAAGTGAGCTCATGCACATTATTCCCCACAACTTATTGAGCGATGAATGTATGTGAGCTCACCCTTGTTGTACTCACATCGACCCCAGGTCAAAAACAAGTACCGTCAAGATGAGGAGCATGAAAGATGTCACGATGAGCTTGTGAGAGGTCTAGGCCATCGTCTCCCACTCAACTATGGTTGTGGAGGATCGTTGTCTTTGTATGATGTAATTATTTAGCTATTTTGTATAGAACTCCTACTATATAGTAAAGATGTGACATTTGTTTCTTTACCATGAGCCATCATATGTGTGAGACTTAATCTTAACACATATTTGATTCGCGCCTAGATTTGCCCTTAAATCCTGGTGTGACAATCCTTCACGATGAACACTAGTACCATGTGTCACCCCTGATTCCATCCAGAACCATACCGTCGGGTTTTGAGGCCCAAACCCAACGAATCATGTGAACTGTTGTGCTGGGTGGTTTTGAGGCTCAACCACTGAAACCCATGCGGTACCATACTCCTTTCCCTCGATGGCCAGCATACTCCTTTCCTAAACGACCATGGTTTTCTCCTTTCCCTCGACGGCCAGCAGGCGGTGGTGCTTGACAGCCACGATAGCGCCCTAACCGGCAATGTTGAACTAGCTCTCCGATGTACCAAATTGAGTGTGAAAGTGTGCAGAATAGTGTAGACAAGACGATGAATGCGTGAGGGGTTGATCAGCGACGGTTGTGCAACGATGAGTAGGGGTAATAATGGGTTCTAAATTTTACACTATAAAATTTAAGGATAAGATCGAATTAGGATCGAGCACTACTTCTATTATTTTTGAACTAAAATTTATTTAGAGCCTTGGATCACGATCCATTACCACCCCTAGCGGCAAGGTCTGTCCTTGACGTTTAGCAGCTCAACGGCGATGCACGCAGTCTGCAAGGTCTGTCCTCAACGTTTAGCAGCTCAATGGCGACGCTCACAGTCTGGCGAGCAATTCCGTACACCCTGATGAACTATCTCGCTCAACTAATCCCTCTGCACGTCCTGTGGGATCGGGCGAGTTCTCTCAACCTCCCTATGACATTTTGGAGACGACGTACGCTCGATTTGCTCTCGACATCGATTTCTACCTCACGGCATGCACAACTCAACTGAAAAGGACAAAAGGCTGCAGGTCTCGCTTCTACTTGACCTATGGGTCGAGGGGGAAGCCTCCGAGATCGGCTTATATACTCTGGAGGAGGGAAGAGTCCGAGGGGTTGTCAGCATCACTGGCGGACCGTGCGCTAAGCTGGAGAAAGGAGAACCAAGGCCGGTGGAGGTGGAACCCAGAAGACACAACCAAAGAGTGATTAGGCCTAATGTCAGGATTAGTGGACCTGAGTGGAGTAATTAACTAGAGATTATGCTTTGTCTTGTAAAAGGGGAAAGGGAGTGGAGATATATATATATATATTCCTGTAAGCGGCTGAAAGAGGGACAAACCTAGAGAGAACTCTGTTTTGAACACTGAAATAACACGAAGCGTATAGGGTTCAGGGAGAATACCGGCTATTGCCTAACAATTGGTATTCAAAGCCGACTCTGGAGCACCACCACGAATATTGGACGAGATTCCAGGCGAGGGCGAGTGGGATGGCGCCGGCAAAGACGGAGGATCCATTGGCGCAGTTGTTGGCAAAGATTAAAGAGGGAAACAGGGAGACTCATCGGCGGATGGAGTTGGTGCAGGGCACTTTGGGGAACATGGAGACAGTGGTGAAGGGCGTGATGTCGGAGCAGGGAGATCTGCAGAAGTGGAGGCCGGAGGTTGAGTCGAAGATGAAGGAGATCGCAGACACCATGCGGGGAATCCAGATCCAGGTGGAGAAGTTTGAGAAGAGGCTGATGGGAGTGCCAACCAGTTTTGGCGAGACTGGTGGAGGCAATAAAGTGGAAGTTCTATCATCTGAACCTCCGATGGTGGATTTTGTGAGTGGAGTGAACCAGCTTCGACGCTCCGATCCGAATCGGCGTCCAAGCATGGAAGGAGGGCGAAATTTCACCAACTATGGAGGTATGAACCAAGCCTGGTCCTAAACTCCTTTCCGTTATGATCCGGTAGATAGAAACTCGCCTAGAGGGTGGTCACAAGGGTCTAGATCATTGGTGCCCAACATGGATTTTCCAGTTTTTTATGGGAGTAATCGAAGCTGTGGAAGACTCGATGTGAGACCTATTTTGAGTTCTATCTGGTAGCCAGGGAGATGTGGATCAGAATGGCAGTGATGCATTTTGAAGGATCAGCTATATTTTGGTTACAATCTGTGGAGCATCACCTGAGCATATGAGTTGGGAGGAATTTTGCTCTAACCTGATTAACCGTTTCGGAAGAGATCAACATGGATTGTTGATTAGGCAGTTCTATCATATTTATCAAACTGGATCTATAAGTGAATATGTTGAACAGTTTGATGTGTTACTTCATCAACTGCTAGCTCATGAAGGACAGCTTGCGTCGGCTATGATCACAGCACGCTTTGTGGATGGCTTGAAGGATGAGGTGAGGGTTATGGTGGCCATGCAGAGACCTAACAATCTTGATATAGCTTGTTCCCTAGCTTTATTACATGAGCATGTGTGGACAGGTAGAAGAGAGGGTAGGAGAATTGAGAACCAGGGGATGTCCAAAGGTTACCCAAAGAATTCCTTGGTGGCTGGTAGTTCAGTTCCAGTGGCGAGCCATAGAGGATTACCCCAAAGTGATGAGAGGCAAAGAGCAAATAGTAGCAGTTACAAAGCTGAGGATAGTAAACTTGCTGCTCTTATGGCTTATCGAAGAGCAAAGGGGTTGAGTTTCAAGTGCGGAGAAAGATGGAACCCAAATCATACATGTTCCAGTAGTGTGCCATTACATGTTGTGGAAGAAATGTGGGCGATTACATCTCAGGCGGTAGGAGAAATTGAAGTAGATGGAATTGAGAGTCAGGTGGCACCAGAGGATGAGGAGGTGGTGTTAGCTGTATCAATAGCAGCTGCGAGTGGCAGTGGAACCAACAAAACCATCAGGTTGTGGGCTTCAATACACCACAAACAGATGTTGGTGCTGGTAGATTCTGGAAGCTCAGCTAGTTTTATGAGTCTGTATTTGATGGAAGATGTCAAGAATGTACAGCAGTTGCCTAAACCTTTACCAGTTAAAGTGGCTGATGGTAGGAAACTGTGGAGTGACAGCTGGGCACCCCAGTGTCCCTAGTTGTGTGGGGGTATTACTTTTCATACAGATTTCAAATTCTTACCCCTGAGTGGCTATGATATTATTTTGGGAATGGATTGTGTAACACCCGGATTTTAGGGGTCCAAAACCCGGGGTTAACATAAACACCAGGTATGCTGGGACCAAGTCTCATACATATGATGTATAGTGGCACAGGATCGAATGTCACAACTTTATATATAACAGGAGTTCTATACAAAATAAATAATTACATTATAAGGAGACAACGGTCCAGCAACCCAAAGTTGACTGGGAGACGACGACCTAGACCTCTCACGAACTCTTCGCAGCATCCCCATGAGCATCATCCTGCAGTACCTGTTCTTGACCTGTGGTGTATGTGAGACAGCAAGAGTGAGCTCACATACGTTCATCGCTCAACAAGTTGTGGGGAATAATGTGCATGAACTCGCCAAAGGTGGGAGCTCACGTGGAGTGTAAGGCTTACCAAAGAAGATGGTTAGAGCTGAGCATTGCTTTTAAAGTTGGTCAAAATTTTATTAGCAGTTACTAAGTATAAGTGAATACCAACCCAATTAAATAGTAGAACAAAAGTAATAACAACATCACCTGCAATGCAATGCATATGACAAATTGAATTTAGTTCCATAAGTTAATCATGTGAGGGTCCGAGCTGCTCATGACCGTGAGCACGGCTAGTATACCAGTTTTACACTCTGCAGAGGTTGCGCATCTTTACCCACAAGTCATGTTACCCATCTTCCAAGGGATCGCGACTTCCCATACACCTCTACCGAGGAGGCGAGGCAGGGTAACACTACGAGGCCTTTACAAAGTTCCACTAGCTTCAGAAAACCCGCTACAGTTTATAGGAAGATCCAGTGCAGGAATCCCTTGCAGGACCGCCATCGCAGCAAAATCCTCCCGAGGGCCTCCCTACACTGACCTCTCCCCTACTGCCCTTGCCCCTTTCGGGTAAGGTAGTCTTCCACTAGCTTTCCTAATTAATCAGCCAAGGGCATCCCATACTACCCTTGTGGTAGCACTGTTTTCCCGGGTGGTCGCTCCATGTTCCAATTAACATAATGATCTTAACATGAACATTAAATAACAACTGATAACAAAAAGTGTAATCATGAATAGTGTATCTCCATACCCAAAACCACATATAGCACTAGCAAGTACTACCCAGAAAGATCAGTGGTAAACAAGGTATAAAGATAATCAAACTAGGGTAACCTATTGGGTCCCATCAAATTAACCTATGCAGATCATTATGATTAATCAGAACATGGCTGGGTAAAAAGAAGTGATCAAGGGCACAACTTGCCTGGGCCTTGAGAATCCAGGTACCAGGATGATCCTCAGATGACTCGTGACCTCGCACTAGTCGTAGCAATACAAACAAACAGTGTATAGGCAAAATTAACATTACACCAAACATATATGCCAAAATACATATTAATAATCTACATATTTAAAATAAGATCACAGGGAAAAGAATTATTAATTTTGGAGTTGTAGAATTCAAGTTATGAATTTCCTAAGATTTAAGGTGATTATAATATGATTAAATGATAAATAAATTTTCTGACAGAGTTCATGTCAAAACAGTGATTCTAAATGGTAGAGAATATTAGTACAAAATTTTAGGAATTGGAATGACACAATTTGGAGCTAAAATGAATTAGTTATGAATTAATTAAGTTCTAGCAATTATTTTCATATTAAAAATCTATTTTCTATTCTATTTATTCAATTTAACTGAGTGCTGGACTGGGCCTCAATTATAAGAAAGGTCAGGGGGCTCTGGGTAAATTTTCCGTGACACAGTGAATAGTAACACATGGACGGCGGGTTGGTTTTATGATTCTGCGGGGGCTCTTTAGAAAAACTGCCAGCGCGAAGGTATGATTGGATCTCGGCCGCACGATCTGAACCGAGCGGCCCAGATTAAATCCTGACCTAAGTGAACCGGTACGCGACGATGTCCGCAGGATCCGAGATCAACGGCTACAACTTAATGAAACACGATCTGTTCACCACCGCAGGATACCGATCCGACGGCACGGATCCAATCGCCTGAAGCGATACTCCCCAAACTAATCTCCACCGTCCATCAACAGATCGACGGCGGCCGATCCCTCTTCTCTCCCTTCCCAAATGTGGCAGCGCTGCCCGTGCTCGCGGCGGAGCCATCGCCGGAGCGTAGCGATTCCGGCCCTCCGGTGCCCTAGAGTTCAATCAAAGGCTACTACACTATGCTTAGGGAATAGCGAGTACACTGGAGTAGTTCTTACCGCGGATTGTCGATCGGGTGACGCCGGCCACGGCGAGGTGCGGACCCGCGGTGGAGCACCAACTACGGCGAGGAATCGGCGTTGATGCAGCGAAGCACTACTCAAATTGAGCACCACACCCCAATCCCTGCCCACAGGCGATGCTCCGGTACACAAACGGGGGACGAAAACTCAGGCGGAGGGGTGGAGTCGACGGTGGCGGCGGATCTCTTACCAAGCGAGGAGTCCACGGTGGTCGGCTGGGTTCCAGGAGGGGGCAGCGGGTTTTATAGGGACGCATGGTGGTGGAGTTCGGCCAACCCTGGGATCCAGGGCGCATTTTGCTCCGCGGAGTCCGCGCGCCGAGCTCAGGCGAAGATCCAGCGCGAGTTCGTTCGCGTGAGCTGGATTGAGGAAGAGGAATCCGACCAGTGGGACCCACATGTAAGCGAAACAGAGCGCGAGCGAGTGCGCGAGGATGAGAGGCTTACGGGCGGGGCCCACACGGCAGTGTCCACGGCTGTCGCGCGCGCGAGGAGGAAAGACTGGGCAGGGGGCTCCACCTGTCAGCGAGAAGGCAGGGAGAAGCGAGCGCGGGAGGATGACAGGTGGGACCCGCGTGTCGGCGCCGTGGTGGAGTGGGCTGCGCGCTGCAGTTCCTTAGGTGGGCTGAAATGGGTCTGGCCGGCCCATGAAGACTTTTATTCTTTTTCTTTTTATTTTCTATTTTCTTTTCTTCATTTTCAAATCCAATTTGAATTCAAACTTAAATTCAAATCTCTATGGCTCATCATTTCAACTTATTTTTGTGAAGTTAGGGATATTAATTCTGAATATACTTATTTATATATATATTATTTATATTTTTGTTTTATATCCCTTCTCTTTCTCTTATTTCCCTTTTCTTTTAAATTTTGAATTCAAATTTAAATTCAAGCTTGTGACTAGTTCATTTGCAAACCATATCTGTGCAAAAACATATTTTATATATTTCTTTATTTATTTTAGTTCTTTTAGACAAGCTTTCAATCATATGGTAGAGAATAATCCATACCTTATTACTTCTAGGGAAATCAAATTTACATTGTAGACTATATATATTAAGAAATAGCTTAATCCTAATTCTTTTATATATCCTAACCCAAAGGCAATTTAGATTATCTAAGTATCTTTAATTATGTATTTTTAACATATACATGAGTGGAAACTCCTAAATTATGATTATCTTTAAGGAAAGGTGTTTTGATTTAAAATCTTTGAGAATTTTTCTTTGTCTTCACAAGATTGAACTTTAGGGTGTTACAAATCCTACCCCCCTTAAAAATAATCTCGTCCTCGAGATTTGTAAGAAAAGGGATGTATACTCGGAACATATGCACAAACAAAGAGACCTCGGCATGATGCATCATCCTTTAACATAACATGGGGTCAATAGACCTTATTGTTCCTTCTAGAATAATATCATATCATCTACTAACTAAAGTAACATCTAGATCTTACAAATCATCATAATCTATATCTATGTAGCTTGGTGAAGCTGGTGGTGGTGGGGGTTGTTGTTGTTGTTGTCTCTCCAACCGTGCTTGTCTTATTTCTTGGCGGGCCTGACGTATTTCCTCGCGTTGTTGTCTTATCTGATTCTGCATCTCGGTCACCAGGTCTGTTAACTGTTGTATTACCAGTCTTTGGGTAGCAACCACTTGATTGATTTCAACAGGTGGAGGATTTGGAGGATTCATTTTCTGTTTGTTGTTACGTGATAATCTTTCCTTTCCTGGTATTGACCATGAAAGTTAGAAGCATATGGTAATAGTTTTGCAAAGGAAATTATTCACTAAGCGGAATGAATAAGCTAGTAGTTGGTTATAATTTATAGATTCTTTGGTAGGGCTTAATTTATGTCCAGATTGGGGTAACCCATCATATAAGGTGAATATCCAAGGGTAAGATAGAATCTGTCAAGATGAGAGATATACATGGGTGAGATAGACTACCAGATGTAGGTTAAAAGATTGTTTGTTGTTAGGTGGGAATAAAAAGGTTATACCATTCATCATGGCTCTAGGTTAGGTTAATGCATGGCTAGTAGGGTTTAATCACTTCTACTAGTATTACTAATATGTTTAAGTAGACCACTTTAGATTAGATCATATTAGATTGGATGGGATCTAGATTAGATTGGTATGACCAGTTTGACTAGATGAGATCTAATTAATTTGTATTAGATCATGGTTGTTTAAACTAGGGTGGGTAAGTATGCTTATTAGGATAAGATGGATCCTTAAAGATAAGATAGAATCTTTTGAGATCAGTTAGATCTATCAAGATGGGATAAGTAAAGTGGTTAGGATAAGGTGAATCCTTCAAGATAAGATAAATCTATTAAGATAAGAGAAAAACCTCTTAAGATAAGATGGATCTATATACATTAGGATAAGTTAAGACCTTTTGAGATAAGATAGATTTATGAGATAGAATTTCTTAAGATGAGATGAATCTATTAAGGTAAGAAGAGTCTTTTAAAATGAGGTGGGTCCAGCAAGATAAGAGAGAATCTTATGAGATACGATGAATCTATTAAGGTATGGGAGAGTCTTGTTAAGATTAGAGGGATCTCTATGAGATAGATACATTTTAATGGAGGGTAATCTAAATTGCTTAGTTTTCTTATGAATTCTATTTAAGCCTATACGTATATGCAGATGTAATTGTGGACATTACTCCACAACACATCACACTCAATCAAAAATCCAAATCAGACAAATATCATAAGAACAAACATTCAAGTGCATAGATAACCATAAAAATAATTTTGTTTTTGTCCCTAAGAGTAGGTCTCCTATTCCTAAAGGTCACTTTAAGCACAGGATTTCAAAGTTGTGAAATCCAAGTTTGTCTTTAGAAGGAAAAAGGTAAGAATAATCAGAGTAAAGCGGAAATAGATGAGAAAAGATTAAGGTAAGCTTAGAAAAGAACCAGAGTAGCAGAGGTAAGTAGGCAGGGGTTGTCCAGTTCTATCTAGGTTTCGTCCTACAGTCAACATTCCTCTGATACCACTTCTGTAACACCCGGATTTTAGGGGTCCAAAACCCGGGGTTAACATAAACACCAGGTATGCTGGGACCAAGTCTCATACATATGATGTATAGTGGCACAGGATCGAATGTCACAACTTTATATATAACAGGAGTTCTATACAAAATAAATAATTACATTATAAGGAGACAACGGTCCAGCAACCCAAAGTTGACTGGGAGACGACGACCTAGACCTCTCACGAACTCTTCGCAGCATCCCCATGAGCATCATCCTGCAGTACCTGTTCTTGACCTGTGGTGTATGTGAGACAGCAAGAGTGAGCTCACATACGTTCATCGCTCAACAAGTTGTGGGGAATAATGTGCATGAACTCGCCAAAGGTGGGAGCTCACGTGGAGTGTAAGGCTTACCAAAGAAGATGGTTAGAGCTGAGCATTGCTTTTAAAGTTGGTCAAAATTTTATTAGCAGTTACTAAGTATAAGTGAATACCAACCCAATTAAATAGTAGAACAAAAGTAATAACAACATCACCTGCAATGCAATGCATATGACAAATTGAATTTAGTTCCATAAGTTAATCATGTGAGGGTCCGAGCTGCTCATGACCGTGAGCACGGCTAGTATACCAGTTTTACACTCTGCAGAGGTTGCGCATCTTTACCCACAAGTCATGTTACCCATCTGCCAAGGGATCGCGACTTCCCATACACCTCTACCGAGGAGGCGAGGCAGGGTAACACTACGAGGCCTTTACAAAGTTCCACTAGCTTCAGAAAACCCGCTACAGTTTATAGGAAGATCCAGTGCAGGAATCCCTTGCAGGACCGCCATCGCAGCAAAATCCTCCCGAGGGCCTCCCTACACTGACCTCTCCCCTACTGCCCTTGCCCCTTTCGGGTAAGGTAGTCTTCCACTAGCTTTCCTAATTAATCAGCCAAGGGCATCCCATACTACCCTTGTGGTAGCACTGTTTTCCCGGGTGGTCGCTCCATGTTCCAATTAACATAATGATCTTAACATGAACATTAAATAACAACTGATAACAAAAAGTGTAATCATGAATAGTGTATCTCCATACCCAAAACCACATATAGCACTAGCAAGTACTACCCAGAAAGATCAGTGGTAAACAAGGTATAAAGATAATCAAACTAGGGTAACCTATTGGGTCCCATCAAATTAACCTATGCAGATCATTATGATTAATCAGAACATGGCTGGGTAAAAAGAAGTGATCAAGGGCACAACTTGCCTGGGCCTTGAGAATCCAGGTACCAGGATGATCCTCAGATGACTCGTGACCTCGCACTAGTCGTAGCAATACAAACAAACAGTGTATAGGCAAAATTAACATTACACCAAACATATATGCCAAAATACATATTAATAATCTACATATTTAAAATAAGATCACAGGGAAAAGAATTATTAATTTTGGAGTTGTAGAATTCAAGTTATGAATTTCCTAAGATTTAAGGTGATTATAATATGATTAAATGATAAATAAATTTTCTGACAGAGTTCATGTCAAAACAGTGATTCTAAATGGTAGAGAATATTAGTACAAAATTTTAGGAATTGGAATGACACAATTTGGAGCTAAAATGAATTAGTTATGAATTAATTAAGTTCTAGCAATTATTTTCATATTAAAAATCTATTTTCTATTCTATTTATTCAATTTAACTGAGTGCTGGACTGGGCCTCAATTATAAGAAAGGTCAGGGGGCTCTGGGTAAATTTTCCGTGACACAGTGAATAGTAACACATGGACGGCGGGTTGGTTTTATGATTCTGCGGGGGCTCTTTAGAAAAACTGCCAGCGCGAAGGTATGATTGGATCTCGGCCGCACGATCTGAACCGAGCGGCCCAGATTAAATCCTGACCTAAGTGAACCGGTACGCGACGATGTCCGCAGGATCCGAGATCAACGGCTACAACTTAATGAAACACGATCTGTTCACCACCGCAGGATACCGATCCGACGGCACGGATCCAATCGCCTGAAGCGATACTCCCCAAACTAATCTCCACCGTCCATCAACAGATCGACGGCGGCCGATCCCTCTTCTCTCCCTTCCCAAATGTGGCAGCGCTGCCCGTGCTCGCGGCGGAGCCATCGCCGGAGCGTAGCGATTCCGGCCCTTCGGTGCCCTAGAGTTCAATCAAAGGCTACTACACTATGCTTAGGGAATAGCGAGTACACTGGAGTAGTTCTTACCGCGGATTGTCGATCGGGTGACGCCGGCCACGGCGAGGTGCGGGCCCGCGGTGGAGCACCAACTACGGCGAGGAATCGGCGTTGATGCAGCGAAGCACTACTCAAATTGAGCACCACACCCCAATCCCTGCCCACAGGCGATGCTCCGGTACACAAACGGGGGACGAAAACTCAGGCGGAGGGGTGGAGTCGACGGTGGCGGCGGATCTCTTACCAAGCGAGGAGTCCACGGTGGTCGGCTGGGTTCCAGGAGGGGGCAGCGGGTTTTATAGGGACGCATGGTGGTGGAGTTCGGCCAACCCCGGGATCCAGGGCGCATTTTGCTCCGCGGAGTCCGCGCGCCGAGCTCAGGCGAAGATCCAGCGCGAGTTCGTTCGCGTGAGCTGGATTGAGGAAGAGGAATCCGACCAGTGGGACCCACATGTAAGCGAAACAGAGCGCGAGCGAGTGCGCGAGGATGAGAGGCTTACGGGCGGGGCCCACACGGCAGTGTCCACGGCTGTCGCGCGCGCGAGGAGGAAAGACTGGGCAGGGGGCTCCACCTGTCAGCGAGAAGGCAGGGAGAAGCGAGCGCGGGAGGATGACAGGTGGGACCCGCGTGTCGGCGCCGTGGTGGAGTGGGCTGCGCGCTGCAGTTCCTTAGGTGGGCTAAAATGGGTCTGGCCGGCCCATGAAGACTTTTATTCTTTTTCTTTTTATTTTCTATTTTCTTTTCTTCATTTTCAAATCCAATTTGAATTCAAACTTAAATTCAAATCTCTATGGCTCATCATTTCAACTTATTTTTGTGAAGTTAGGGATATTAATTCTGAATATACTTATTTATATATATATTATTTATATTTTTGTTTTATATCCCTTCTCTTTCTCTTATTTCCCTTTTCTTTTAAATTTTGAATTCAAATTTAAATTCAAGCTTGTGACTAGTTCATTTGCAAACCATATCTGTGCAAAAACATATTTTATATATTTCTTTATTTATTTTAGTTCTTTTAGACAAGCTTTCAATCATATGGTAGAGAATAATCCATACCTTATTACTTCTAGGGAAATCAAATTTACATTGTAGACTATATATATTAAGAAATAGCTTAATCCTAATTCTTTTATATATCCTAACCCAAAGGCAATTTAGATTATCTAAGTATCTTTAATTATGTATTTTTAACATATACATGAGTGGAAACTCCTAAATTATGATTATCTTTAAGGAAAGGTGTTTTGATTTAAAATCTTTGAGAATTTTTCTTTGTCTTCACAAGATTGAACTTTAGGGTGTTACAGATTGGCTGGAGGGTTACAGTCCCATGTCTTTGTACTAGGCAGAAAAGAAGTTAGAATTCTATCATCAAGGGCAGACAGTGCAGCTGCAGGGAATTCAACCAAAACTAGATTCTTGTATTCCTTTGTCTGACAAGCAGCTGAGGGGTCTACTAAGTAAAGAGGCTGTGGAACACATGTTTGAGCTCAGACCAGCAGAAGCATTGGAGGGTAGTGCAATACCAGAGCAGATAACCGAACTGTTGGAGCACTATCAGGAGTTATTTCTGCCGCCACAAGGATTTCCTCCAAAAAGAATGTATGACCATTCCATACCTCTGCTACCAGGAGCCACACCTTTCAGGCTTCGACCATATAGATACACCCCACAACAGAAGGATGAAAATGAAAAGCAGATAAAGGAGATGCTGAGTAATGGAATTATACAACAAAGTTCAAGCCCTTTCTCATCACCTGTGCTGCTTGTAAAGAAAAAAGATGGTGAATGGAGATTATGTGTGGATTATAGGAAGTTAAATGCTTATACGGTGAAAAACAAGTTTCCTATGCTAGTTTTTTATGAGATAACTGATGAGTTGAGTGGGGCAGCTATCTTTACCAAATTGGACCACAGAGCTGGTTATCACCAAATCTGAATTCAGGAGGGAGAGGAGTTCAAAACGGCATTTCAGACCCATAATGGACATTATGAGTATAAAGTGATGCCATTCGGACTTACAGGAGCTCCTGCCACTTTTCAAGACTTTATGAACCATATTTTGAGTCCATTATTGAGGCAATGTGTTAGTTTTTCTTGATGACATATTGGTGTATAGTGACACATTGGAGAGACATATTGGACACCTAGAGCAGGTGTTCCATATTTTGCAGCAGAATCAGTTGACGCTTAAATTGTCAAAATGCAAGTTCGCCCAAGATAAACTAGAGTTTTTGAGGCATATGATCAGTGCTAATGGAATAGCAACTGATCCCAGCAAGGTAGCAGTGATTAAAGATTGGCCTATACCTTCTAGTGTTAAGGAGATTCGTAGTTTTCCTGGGAATTGCTGGGTATTATCGAAGATTTGTGGCTGGTTTCAGTATAATCTACAACCCTTTGACTAACCTGTTGAAAAAGGATCAGCTCTTTGTGTGGACTAGTAGTACCCAATAGGCTTTTGGTGCACTGAAAGATGCCCTCATTCATGCTCTAGTTTTAGCTATACTGAATTTTACCAAAGAGTTTGTTCTTGAAACTGATGCAAGCGGAGTTAGAATAGGAGTTGTGTTACAACAGGAGGGGCACCCGATTGCTTTCATTAGTAAAGCATTGGGACCAAAAAATTTGCGACTATCAACTTATGAGAAGGAATGCCTCGCTATTTTGTTTGCAATAGAACACTGGAGACCTTATCTGCAACATGCTGCCTTTGTCATCAAAACAGACCAGCAGAGCCTCATTCATCTAGATGATCAGAGGGTAACTACTCTTTGGCAGCAAAAAGCATTAACCAAGCTTATGGGGTTGAATTTCACTATTGTTTATAAAAAAGGAGTAGAGAACAAGGTGGCTGATGCTTTATCTAGAAGACCAAATCTGCACTGTGATGATATAACCTTGCAGCTACATGCTTTGGCCAATTCCTCTGTAGTGCCAAGTTGGTTGGCTGAGGTTACCAAAGGGTATGAGTCTGATGAACAAGCTAAGAAGTTATTGCAATCTTTGGCTACTAGACATTCTATGGACCCTTTCACATTGACAGCTGGGGTTATTTAACATAAGGGAAGAGTGTGGCTGGGACATGACTCTGCATTATAGTTGAAGGTGATGACCGCCCTTCATGACAGTGCAGTCGGGGGTCACTCAGGTTTCCCAGTTACCTATCGACGTATTAAGTCTGTGTTCAGTTGGCCTGGAATGAAAAGTCAGATTAAGGAGTTTGTGAGTACTTGTTCTGTTTGTCTCCAGGCAAAACCAGATAGGAGCCGCCATCTTGGTTTATTGTTACCCTTGCCTATACCGGAGCATGCCTGGCAGGTGGTGACCATGGATTTTATTTCAGGTCTACCTACATCTCATCAGTATAATTGTATCATGGTAGTGGTGGATAAGTTTTCAAAGTATGCTCATTTTCTGGCACTAGCCCATCCATTTACAGCTTTGACCATGGCCAAGCTATATTTTTCAGAAGTCTACAAACTCCATGGATTACCTTCTTCCATTATTTCAGACAGAGATCCTATCTTTACAAGTAAACTTAGGCAAGAGCTATTCCGGCTTGCTGGTACCAAACTGTGTTTGAGTAGTGCTTATCATCCACAGTCCGATGGACAAACTGAGCGCGTGAACCAATGTGTGGAAGCTTATCTCAGATGCTTTGTCCATGCCTATCCTCGACAATGGTATTCGTGGTTGTCACTTGCAAAATTTTGGTATAACACCAGTTACCATACGTCTCTTGGCAAATCCCCATTTGAGGTCCTTTATGGTCACACGCCTTCTCAGTTGGGAATCGAATCAACATAGCAGTACTCAGTACCTGATTTATCGACTTGGCTGCAGACTAGACAACTTATGCTTCAACAAGTTAAACTTCATCTGCAATGTGCCCAAGATTGGATGAAAAAACAGGCCGACAAAGGGAGGGTGGAGAGAGTTTTGCGGTGGGAGACAAGGTATTCCTGAAGCTACAACCATATTGCCAGAAAATAGCTGACGATCGTGCTGTTCAAAAGCTTGCTTTTCGGTTCTTCGGACCTTTTGAAATCATTCGTCAAGTGAATAGTGTTGCTTATGAACTTGCGTTACCAGCGGGCAGTTCAGTTCTGTTCACCCTATTTTTCATGTCTCATAGTTAAAGTCAACAGTGGGAGCTTGTACACCAGTAAGTGACTCAGTTCCAGATTTGTCCACAGGGTTGCAGGTACCTGAGGAGGTGTTAAACTCTCGCTTGTTTCAAAAAGGCAACAAGGTGGTCACACAATTGCTGGTCAAGTGGTGGGGTTGGCCAGATTCTCTAGCAACTTGGGAAGATGAACATGCTACCAAACAACGCTTTCCTATGGCACCAGCTTAGGGTCAAGCTGCTACTGAAGGAGGGGGATGTCAGCATCACTGGCGGACCGTGCGCTGAGCTGGAGAAAGGAGAACCAAGGCCGGTGGAGGTGGGACCCAGAAGACGCAGCCAAAGAGTGATTAGGCTTAATGTCAGGATTAGTGGACCTGAGTGGAGTAATTAACTAGATATTATGCTTTGTCTTGTAAAAAGGAAAGGGAGTGGATATATATATATATATATATATTGTATATTATGAGCCCTGGGCTTCCAATAACTAGAGGAAGCCTGGGCTAGACAGTGCAATCTGGTCGACCCGGACCAGGTCCAGACGTCTATAAAAGAAAATCCGTAGTGTTAGGTTTCAGTTTTTCACGCCCCATCTTGAATCATTAGTGACGGCGGTTGCCCGATAGCGTGCGCGACGGTGGATCTCCGGCCGGTGGCTGCGGTGGCCGTGGCTCCCCGACCTCGACATGCGGTGGCGGCGGTTCCCAGGCCGGCGGCGGCGGCCCCCGATCCAGAGGGCGAGCGACGGCAGTGCCCTTGTGCGGTGGCGGCGGTTCCCAGGCCGGTGGCCGCAACTCCATTACCTCGACGCGCGGTGGTGGAGGTTCCTCGATCCGGAGTAGTGGTGGTGTTTCCCTGATCCAGAGGGCGAGCGACAGCGGGGCCCTTGTGCGGGCAAGCGGCGGCGTCCCCGAAGCCTTGAGGAGGCGGCACTTCCAAGGCCGGCGAGCAAGCGACGCCCGTCGACGTGCGAGTAACGACGGCGACGCATGAGGCGCGATGTTCGAGCGAGCGACGTCACGGAAGGCGCGAGATGCGCGCAGCGATGATCGCGCGTGACATCCTCCGATCCGGCGCAGTTTTCTTTTCGATTTTGTGTTTTATGCCTACCACATGTATTATTTACGCTAAAAACTGTACGATTTTATGCTTGAACACAGAGTTCGTATATCAGTTTACTACATGCACATTGGAAAGGCAATTCATTGATTTATGCTTTTCGTAATTTTCGCGCATGCAATGGAAACTCCCACGATTTTGCCATAAATTTTGGATCTGTATAAAAATAAAAACCGCATGCATGCGACTGCCATGTTTTTCGGATCTGTCATAAAAATAGGATCGTAATAACAACCTACTAAAGCTATCAACCTCTCATTGACTCGGTATTTACGCTTATAATTGAGGGATTTTATGCTCAAAACTTAAGGTTTTTACGCTCCACCGGGAGATGCGTCCACTAGTGAACAACATGCCAGATTTTTTACGCAGTGTAAGGAATTGCATAAATACCTACACCGTGTAGTATAATTTGTTTCAGTATACATCATAAACTAGTTCTAATGCGTTTAGCTGCATGGCTGTTGGAGGGATCCTATATTTATGAAGGAAATAAAACATTAAATGCGATTTTTTGTTTCTATGCATGCAATTCATTTCCTTTCATTGCATATTCTTTTCATCATAAATTCGTGTGTATGCAGCTGGTAGCAGATTTTTACGCAGTATATCGAATTGCATAATTATCTACACATTGTAGCATATTTAGTATCAGTATATATCATAAAATGGTCATTACGAGTTTAGTTGCATGTCTGTTGCAGCGATCCTAAATTTATGGAGGAAATAAAACATTTAAAATAGAAACCGCCACACATATCTTTCCTAAATTTACGCGCATGCAAGGAAACGTGTTTGACTCATGCATGCATTTTGCCATAATTTTTGGATCTGTATAAAAATAGAAACTGCATGCAGCGGCTGCCATATTTTTCGAATCTGCCATAAAAATAGGATCGTAATAACAATCTACCAGAGCTATCAACCTCTCACATTGGCCAGGTATTTACGCTTATAATTAGAGATTTTATGCTTAAAACTTAAGGTTTTTACGCTCCAACCTGGAGATGCGTCCACCAGTGAACAACATGCTAGATTTTTTATGCAGTGTACCGAATTGCATAAATACCTACACCGTGTAGTATAATTAGTATAAGTATAAATCATAAACTAGTTCTAATGTGTTTAGCTGCATGATTGTTGGAGGGATACTATATTTATGAAGCAAATTAAACACTAAATACGATTTTTTGTTTTTATGCATACAATTCATTTCCTTTTATTGCACATTATTTTCATCATAAATTCGTGCACATGCAGCTGGTAACAGATTGCAACTTATGTGAAGAAGTTGAGCCGTTCGCGGAGGAGCCGTTCACGGAGAAAGAGGGGCGGGGGCGAGGAAGTGAAAAGGTTCTGTCAGGAGCGTGCGGGAGGGACGAAGACGGCCTGGGTGGGGCAGTTGGCTCGGACCTGACGCGTAGGTTCGGCCTGGGTGCATTCTCTATATTGAATGCACCCAGGTGTAATATATAAAAACATATATAAAAGCGGCTGAAAGAGGAACGAATCCGGAAAGAACTCTGTTTTGAACACTGAAATAATACAGGGTTCAGGAGAATACCGGCTGTTGCCTAACAGGGGTGAGCTCGGCCACGAAATCCATGCACTGATGGGACTCGGTGGCTGTGTTCTAGACAGACACAAGGTGGAAGAAAGTTCTGGCAATCGGGGCCCAATATCGTCGTTAGAGTAACGGTGAGCAGGCGCGACTATCTTGCTGTGTAGTGGCTAGTAGGTGAGGAGCGGAGGCGCGGGCCCCACCTGTCTATGAAACAAGGATCGTGGGTCATGCGGGGGAGGTGGGCCGTGGGGAGTAATTTGGCCCGATTGGATGTTTCTCTTTTTTTTCTTTTTCTTTTTTGTGTTCCTTTTTAATCCAAATCAAAGTCAAGTTTCAAAATTCAATTTCAAATGCGAATTCAAACAACCAAAAGCCATACTACAAAAATGGAGTGCACATCACAGTTATCTTTATATGTATTTCTTTTATTTTTGTCTCATTATTTATTTTAGAAAACTATATTAAATGCACAAAAAATACCCTAATTTGATCATTCCTTTTTATAGTTTTCTTTTCTAGCTCAAGTTTTAAATTCAAATTCAAATAAGAATGTATATTTCAAGTTTGCACTTGAAATACAACAATTAAAAATCCAACATGCCATGCAAAATATTTTCAATCACCATTTATTTATTTCAATTCTAAATTCATGTAAAAGGGATAATTAACTCAAATAAAAAATAAAAAAATATTGAACTCCCAAATTGGGAATTTGGGGTGTTACATTAACCAACCGAGCAAGAGCTTCTGATTATCTAGATGAAAGAGGCTTAAACTAGACAAACAATAGCCTTAAAAGCGGTAACAATCTACCATGAGTCCATGACTAAGACAACTGAAAAAACAACAACACGCTCGAAACATTTTCAAGCACCGCACAAAAACGTTAATGTAAAATATGAACTGAAAAATATGGGAGGCTATCAAAGCTCACAGCTATATGTCTTGCTATTTCAAACACGTTCGACATATACTTGCAATATCGTTATATGAATCGACAAACATATAGAATAAATCAAATTATGATAGTACCCAACCACACGCACAGCGTGACTTGCAAACTCGTCCACATAAGAGCGTCTGGATTTCTCATCATTTCTTCTTACTCGACTCTTTCTTTGAGTTCCTCTCTTGCTCCAACCTTTCAAACAGGCTGCCATCGTAGACCGCCCTGACAGTGTCTTTGTGGAGAAACCCGTCCTTGTCTTTGCACAGGGAGTACAGCACCTTCCACTCTGTGAAGCCACCCAGCCTGCGGTAATTTTGCAGAAGAAAAAAAAACATTCAGATCGAAGGGAGCAAGTATATTGCTTGTCAAGTACTGTAGAGAACTTACCATCCTTTCAAGTCCTTGGGTTCTCTGTTTGCTTTCATCATCTCCTGTAGCTCTTTGCCTGTAAGGGCATCAGGCCTCGTGTGGGCATACTTCTTGAAAATCTCCTCAAACTTTTCAGGAACAAATCTGCAAGTTGATAGATACTGTAGTCAGATATTATTTTCAGGCTATTTACTGATTTTTTGTACTCGTTTATGAGAGACCTGTTTTTTTAGCAAGATAAGACATGAGGTCATGTTTCTCTGTATCTTGACTCGTCTTGGCAAAAGGGCCAATAATGATAATTTACAAAATGAAACCAAACACATCCAATTCCTTAGTATATCTTCACTTAGGTCTTAGACTCGTAATACCCTTTTCTTTAACTAGCCTTAGGCAACACTGATACTTTTTTTTCTTAAACGACGTAAGGTAGCTACGTGTCATTTCATTAAGAAAGAAAGATAATAATACATCACATGAGGGGAGGCATGTGGACTGCCCCTCGCCACACCAACACTCTAAAGAACAAACGCGCCACACGCAATGACAACAAACGACCCTACATGATCAATCTTGTCCACATTTTTGCCAAGTTGGTCACAAAGCTCTTAGCCAATCGTTAGGCGTCCCGGCTGCCAGATATGGTGTCAATCGATCAAAGTGACTTTGTCAAGGGGAGAAGCATACAAGATAATTTTTTGTTTGTGCAACAAATGGCTAGATTATTTTACAGGAAGAAGGAACCTCACATCCTCCTCAAGTTGGATATTACTATAGCGTTTGATTCGGTTTCTTGGGTTTTTTGTTAGAGGTCTTACAATATTTGGGTTTCAGTCGTAAATGGTGTAACCTCTTATGTCTTCTCTCCACCTCCTCCACTCGTGTCCTGGTTAATGGTGAGCCAGGAAGTCCAATTTTGCATCATTGGGGGTTGAGGCAGGGAGACCCTTTGTCACCAATGTTATTTCTACTAGCCATGGAGGTCTTAAATGCTTTATTTACCAAAGCTGCCCATGAAAATTTCCTAGAACCATTGGCTGTTCTTCAAGCAAAGCGCACCGAATTTCTTTATATGCTGATGATGTGATTTTGTTCCTCAGACCAACTCGAAATGATTTATCTCTCATATCTCAGCTGCTAGATGCTTTTGGTCATGCCTACGGACTAATTTCAGTAAAAGCTCGGTGACTCCCCATAACTGTAACCAACTCGAAATGATTTATCTCTCATATTTCAGCTGCTAGATGCTTTTGGTCATGCATCTGGACTACGGACTAATTTCAGTAAAAGCTCGGTGACTCCCCATAACTGTAACCAACTCGAAATGATTTATCTCTCATATCTCAGCTGCTAGATGTTTTTGGTCATGCCTCTAGACTACGGACTAATTTCAGTAAAGCTCGGTGACTCCCCTTAACTGCACTGATGCTGATTTGCTGCTCCTTTCTGGGCTCATGGATTGCGAGATCAAGGGCTTTCCTTGCATATACCTTGGATTGGAATACCTCTCACAATTCAGAAACCAACAAAGGCTGATCTGCTGCCATTGATAGACAAAATAGCAGCTAGCCTCCCAATTTGGAATACTTCTCTGTTGAGCCGTGTTGGGTGTCGTTGCGGTCTGCGCTGTCTTCACTGCCATTCCTATCCAACATATGATGGCTATGGATCTCCCCAAGTGGGTCATTAGAGTAATTGATAAACTTTGGCGGGGATTCTTATGGGTAGGCCGCCAAAATAATAGTGGAGGTAATTGCCTTGTCTCGTGGGAAAGGTTTAGAGGTCGTTACAGTATGGTGCTCTTGGGATGTACTCAACCTTGAATCAATGGGATGGACCTTGCGCATCCGTTGGTTGTGGCTAAAAAAACAGATTCTTCTCGACCTTGGATGCCCGTGCTCACTTCGATGTTGCCCTGGAAACCAAGGTTGGGGATGGTCAGACCACTAAATTCTGGACAGATCGTTGGCTGCACGGTTGCACTGTAGGTGAGCTGGCTCCTAATCTCTTTCAAGTAATTCCTAAACGAGCAAGGAGACAAAGCACTGTTTCTCAAACGTTGGGCTGCAGGTCTTGGACTGCTGATATCCAAGGTGCCCTCACTCTACATGTGCTTGTCGAATACCTGAAGCTCTAGGAAGTAGTTGATGATTTTACCTTGCAGCCTGCTGTTACAGATCAACACATATGGAAGCTAACAAATTCAGGGTTGTACACTTCTAAATCTGCTTACAACACCTACTTTTTGGGTTTAGTTAAGTTTACACCTTGGAAAAGGATTTGGAAAACATGGCCCCTTATTCGATGCAAGTTCTTCATTTGGTTAGCAATCAAGAACAAGTGTTGGACAGCAGATCACCTATCAAAGCATGGGCTGCCGCACCACTGTCTTTGCCTCCTCTGTGATCAAGATGTGGAGAATATACAACACATTCTTGTGTCTTGTGTCTTCTCCTGGGAGGTTTGGACCAAAATCCTTATGTGTGTTGGTCTGCATGCAGTTGCTCCCCAACCTGATGTGCGATCTTTCTCTGCCTGGTGGTGTTGGGCAGCCAGCAGTTTGCCAAAGGAGAAGAGAAAATGGTTTAGTTACCTAGTTATCCTTATGGCCTGGACTCTTTGGAAGCATAGGAATGTGTGTGTGTTTTAGGGTCTTAATCCTAGTGTCCCTTTAGTCTGCCAAGAAGTTGGTAAGGAGACCGAGCACCGAGCTTTGTTGTCTTGCAGGTAACGCGACACTCAAGGAGCTGCTCGGTGGGGCGCGTAGGCTGGTGCTACATGATACTTGTCTCGGACAGTCTTTCCTAAACCGTGGCCATCACTGTAAATAGTGGAAGAGGTTGGTGCTTCTGTAAAGAGTGGAAGAGGCATAGAGAAATACGCCATTCATTTAAAATTATTAAACGTTTTAGTTTTTTCTAGATATATATAGCTTTTGCTATACACTTAAATACATGTTAGATATAAAATACGTCTTATAAACAATATATCTAAAAAAATAAACATCCTACGATTTGAAACGAAGGGAGTAAATAACTCTTCCTCTCACTTTTCCTCTGTCCTTCATCGGTTAGCCGAATGATCGATGTTACCTGGTCCCGAGTAAAATATAGTTCAATAATAACAAGTGACTGATGGTGAAACATTTGACGTTAAATTGGAAAGATATATATCTTTGTGTTTATAGTAGTCGAGATTAAAAGCTGGATTGGAAAGATATATATCTTTGTATACAGTAGTTGTTGCAGCCGTTGCTTTAAGCCGCTGACTCTGATTATGACTCTGTGTTAAAAATAGAGATGGATACAAAATATATATAGAGATAAGAGTCAATAGACATAGAATAGATCTAAACTAATAAAGATGTGTCTTGTAGTCCAAGTCTACCCATATGCATCCATATTTATAGAAACGCAAAGAATCAATCCATCAGTATTTTCAACATGGTAACAGAGCCATAGAGTAGCGTCATTCGATCCTATCTTCCACTAGCGCCGCCCCGGGAAGATTCAATCTCACCTCGAGCCTTCGTGGGGCGCCGCATGAGTTAAAATTAAGTTAGATTAGAGTAGCTTTTTTTCTCTCGTCGTCTTGTTGATCTGAACCACAACAAAGAGTATCACAATATCAAACTATCGGGGACCATAATTAGGGGTACCCTCAAGGCTCCTAATTCTCAGCTGGTAACCCCCATCAGCACAAAGCTGCAAAGGCCTGATGGGTGCGATTAAGTCAGGGATCAGTCCATTCGAGGGACACGATAACGCCTCGCCCGAGCCTAGCCTCGGACAAGGGCAGCCGACCCCGGAGGATTTCCGCCTCGCCCAAGGCCCCCGTTCAGCGGCGAACATATTCCCGGCTCGCCCGAGGCCCTGCCTTCGCTAAGAAGCAACCCTGACCAAATCGCTGCACCGACCGACCAAGTCGCAGGAGCATTTAATGCAAAGGTGGCCTGACACCCTTATCCTGACGCGCGCCCCCCAGCCGGCAGAGCCAAAGTGACCGCCGTCACTTCGCCACTCCACTGACCGGCCTGACAGAAGGACAGCGCCGCCTGCGCCACTCCGACTGCAGTGCCACTTGACAGAGTAAGACTGACAGGTAGTCAGGCCCTGTCGAAGGCACCATAGGAAGCTCCGCTTCGCCCGACCCAGGGCTCGGACTCGGGCTAAGTCCCGGAAGACGGCGAACTCCGCCCGACCCAGGGCTCGGACTCGGGCTAAGTCCCGGAAGACGGCGAACTCCGCTCCGCCCGACCCAGGGCTCGGACTCGGGCTAAGTCCCGGAAGACGGCGAACTCCGCCCGACCCAGGGCTCGGACTCGGGCTAAGTCCCGGAAGACGGCGAACTCCGCCCGACCCAGGGCTCGGACTTGGGCTCGGCCCCAGAAGACGACGATCTCCGCCTCGCCCAGGGCTCGGACTTGGGCTCGGCCCCAGAAGACGACGATCTCCGCCTCGCCCGACCCAGGGCTCGGACTTGGGCTCGGCCCCAGAAGACGATGAACTCCGCTTCGCCCGACCCCAGGGCTCGGACTCCGCCCCGGCACCGGCCGGCAATCTTCGCCTCGCCCGACCCGGGGGCTCGGACTCGACCTCGGCTTCGGAGGAGCTTCCACATCGCCCAACCTAGGGCGCAGACCAGCCACGTCAACAGGAGGCGCCATCATCACCCTACCCCGAGCTGACTCGGGCCGCAGGGAACAAGACCGGCGTCCCATCTGGCTCGCTCCGCCAGATAGGCAATGATGGCGCCCCACATGCTCTGTGACGACGGCGGCTCTCAGCCCCCTTACGGAAGCAAGAGGACGTCAGCAAGGACTCAACCGCTCCGACAGCTGTCCCTCCGCCAAGCTCCATCGCTCCTCCGACGGTCACGACATCACACCAGCTGGGTGCCAAGATCTCTCCGGCTGCCACAACGGCATGTACCTAGGGCGCTAGCTCACCTCCGCTAGACACGTAGCACCCTGCTACACCCCCCATTGTACACCTGGATCCTCTCCTTACGCCTATAAAAGGGAGGACCAGGGCCCTCTTAGAGAAGGTTGGCCGCGCGGGGACGAGGACGAGAACAGGCGCTCGCCGGAGGCCGCTCGCTCCCTCTCCCGCGTGGACGCTTGTAACCCCCTACTGCAAGCGCACCCGACCTGGGCGCGGGACGAACACGAAGGCCGCGGGATTCCCACCTCTATCACGCCGGTCTCCGGCCGCCTCGCTCTCCCCCCTTCGCGCTCGCCCTCGCGCTCGACCCATCTGGGCTGGGGCACGCGGCGACATTCACTCGTCGTCCCAGGGACCCCCCGGTCTCGGAACGCTGACAGTTGGCGCGCCAGGTAGGGGTCTGCTGCGTGTTGACGAACAGCTTCCCGTCAAGCTCCAGATGGGCAGTCTCCAGCAACCTCTCCAACCCGGGACGGTGCTCCGTTTCGGGAGTCTTGAGTTCATGTCCCTCGACGGCAGCTACGACATGATACTCCTTCCACCGCCGTGCGACAACAACAGTGGTGGCCGACAACCCGCCTGCCGACAGCGGAATCGGCGACGTCTTCCCCGCATGGTGGAAGAGCAACCTTCGAGCTCACCCCGTCCTCTCCCCCGCCAACGGAGGAGGAGGCGGGGCAACCAAGGCCAAGCAGGAGACAGCGCCTCGTCGGTTGTCGAGCGAGTCGACGGCCCCGGCACCCCAACGGGGGGCGCACCGGGCGTCGACCTCGCGTTTGAGACGAAGGCGAGCGCCGTCTCCCCGCGACACGCCAAACCCGAGCAAGCGGACGACGCCAGCACGCTCGCGAAAAGCTTGCTGGACGTCACCCTCGTACCTGAGACGACGGCGCAGTCAGTCCCCGACGCGACCTCATCGCCGCCCGTCGACCAAAAGGTACCGACCGATTCCCATCCCACGTCTTTCGGATCCAGCCTCAACCCGCCTAGCGACTTCGCTTTGGCGGGCGCACTCGTAGAGGCAAGTCCAATCCCTCTGGGGTTTCGTATGCGGTCACCTTGGGACCGGCTGACGGACGTCTCGACCTACGGGCCCTCTGGGTCCGAGGAAGACGACGAGCCCAGCGTCTGTTGGGATTTCTCTGGACTTGGCAACCCCAGTGCCATGCGGGACTTCATGACCGCATGCGACTACTGCCTTTCCGACTGTTTCGACAGTAGCCGTAGCCTCGGCGACGAGGACCGCGGCCCAAGTCGCGAATGCTTCCACGTCGATCTAGGGGGTCCCCCCGAAGGCAACCATCTCGGCATGCCGGAGGACGGTGACCTCCCTAGGCCGGTGCCTCGCGTTGACATCCACGGGAGCTAGCTGTGGTCCCCGTTCAGGCGGGGGGTCATGACCCACAGCTCGAGCAAATCCGCGGGGTGCAGGCCAAGCTCGACGAGGGAGCAGGAGCGCTTGAGCCGATCCGTCGGGACATCGGGCAGGCATGGGTGGGCCAACCTCCGGCCGGAGAAATACGTCATCTACCCCAGGGCTTCCAGCACCGCATCACCGACGACGTCAGGCTCAGGCCACCACCCGCATCCAGTGGGGTCGGCCAGAACCTGGCGGCAGCGGCAATGCTTCTTCGCGCGATGCTAGAGCCATCAACCACCGAGGGGCGGCGAATCCAGGGAGAGCTCAAGAATCTCCTGGAAGGCGCCGCGATCCGACGGGCCGAGAGCTCTGCCTCCCGAAGGCAGGGGTACCCCTCGGAACCTCATGCCGCGACTTCCCGATTCATGCGGGAAGCCTCGGTCTACACCGGGCGCACGCGCAACACCGCGCCTGCGGCCCCGGGTCGCCTCGGCAACGAGCACCATCACCGCGACCGTCGGGCCCACCTCGATGAGAGGGTGCGCCGAGGCTACCACCCCAGGCGTGGGGGACGCTACGACAGCGGGGAGGATCGGAGTCCCTCGCCCGAACCACCCGGTCCGCAAGCCTTCAGCCGAGCCATCCGACGGGCGCCGTTCCCGATCCGGTTCCGACCCCCGACTACTATCACAAAGTACTCGGGGGAGACGAGACCGGAACTGTGGCTCGCGGACTACCGTCTGGCCTGCCTACTGGGTGGAACGGACGATGACAACCTCATCATCCGCAACCTCCCCCTGTTTCTCTCCGACTCCGCTCGCGCCTGGTTGGAGCACCTGCCTCCGGGGCAGATCTCCAACTGGGACGACCTAGTCCAAGCTTTCGCCGGCAATTTCCAGGGCACGTATGTGCGCCCCGGGAATTCCTGGGACCTCCGAAGCTCCCGACAGCAGCCGGGAGAGTCTCTCCGAGACTACATCCGGCGATTCTCGAAGCAGCGCACCGAGCTGCCTAACATCACCGACTCGGATGTCATCGGCGCGTTCCTCGCTGGCACCACCTGCCGCGACCTGGTGAGCAAGCTGGGCCGCAAGACCCCCACCAGGGCGAGCGAGCTGATGGACATCGCCACCAAGTTCGCCTCCGGCCAGGAGGCGGTCGAGGCTATCTTCCGGAAGGACAAGCAGCCCCAGGGCCGCCCATCGGAAGGTACTCCCGAGGCGTCAACTCAGCGCGGCGCCAAGAAGAAGGGCAAGAAGAAGTCGCAAGCGAAACGCGACGCCGCCGACGCGGACCTTGTCGCCGCCACCGAGTACAAGAACCCTCGGAAGCCCCCCGGAGGTGCCAACCTCTTCGACAAGATGCTCAAGGAGCCGTGCCCCTATCACCAGGGACCCGTCAAGCACATCCTTGAAGAATGCGTCATGCTTCGGCGCCACTTCCAAAGGGCCGGACCACCCGCGGAGGGTGGCAAGGCCCGCGACGACGACAAGAAGGAAGATCACCAGGCAGGAGAGTTCCCCGAGGTCCGCGACTGCTTCATGATCTATGGTGGGCAAGCGGCGAACACCTCGGCTCGGCACCGCAAGCAAGAGCGCCGGGAGGTCTGCTCGGTGAAGGTGGCGGCGCCAGTCTATCTAGACTGGTCCGACAAGGCCATCACCTTCGACCGAGACGATCACCCCGACCATGTGCTGAGCCCGGGGAAATACCCGCTCGTCGTCGACCCCATCATCGGCGACGTCAGGCTCACCAAGGTCCTCATGGACGGAGGCAGCAGCCTCAACATCATCTACGCCGAGACCCTCGGGCTCCTGCGTGTCGATCTGTCCTCTGTCCGGGCAGGCGCTGCGCCCTTCCATGGGATCATCCCCGGGAAGCGCGTCCAACCCCTCGGACAGCTCGACCTTCCCGTCTGCTTCGGAACACCCTCCAACTTCCGAAGGGAGACCCTGACGTTCGAGGTGGTCGGGTTCCGAGGAACCTACCACGCGGTGCTGGGGAGGCCATGCTACGCGAAGTTCATGGCCGTCCCCAACTACACCTACCTGAAGCTCAAGATGCCGGGCCCCAACGGGGTCATCACCGTCGGCCCTACGTACAAACACGCGTTCGAATGCGACGTGGAGTGCGTGGAGTACGCCGAGGCCCTCGCCGAGTCCGAGGCCCTCATCGCCGACCTGGAGAGCCTCTCTAAGGAGGTGTCAGACGTGAAGCGTCACGCCGGCAACTTTGAGCCAGCGGAGACGGTTAAGTCCGTCCCCCTCGACCCCAGCGGCGACACCTCCAAGCAGATCCGGATCGGCTCCGGGTTCGATCTCAAATAGGAAGCAGTGCTCGTCGACTTTCTTCGCGCGAACGCCGACGTCTTCGCGTGGAGTCCCTCGGACATGCCCGGCATACCGAGGGATGTCGCCGAGCACTCGCTGGACATCCGAGCCGGAGCCCGACCCGTCAAGCAGCCGCTGCGCCGATTCGACGAGGAGAAGCGCAGAGCCATAGGCGAGGAGATCCACAAGCTAATGGCGGCAGGGTTCATCAAAGAGGTATTCCATCCCAAATGGCTTGCCAACCCTGTGCTTGTGAGAAAGAAAGGGGGGAAATGGCGGATGTGTGTAGACTACACTGGTCTCAACAAAGCATGTCCGAAGGTTACCTACCCTCTGCCTCGCATCGACCAAATCGTGGATTCCACTACTGGGTGCGAAACCCTGTCTTTCCTCAATGCCTACTCAGGGTATCATCAAATCAGGATGAAAGAGTCCGACCAGCTCGCGACTTCTTTCATCACACCCTTCGGCATGTACTGCTATGTCACCATGCCGTTCGGCTTGAGGAATGCGGGCGCGACGTACCAGCGGTGCATGAACCATGTGTTCGGCGAACACATTGGCCGCACGGTCGAGGCCTACGTCGATGACATCGTAGTCAAGACAAGGAAAGCCTCCGACCTCCTTTCCGACCTTGGAGCGACATTCCGATGTCTCAAGGCGAAAGGCGTCAAGCTCAATCCCGAAAAGTGTGTCTTCGGGGTGCCCCGAGGCATGCTCTTGGGGTTCATCGTCTCCGAGCGGGGCATCGAAGCCAACCCGGAGAAGATCGCAGCCATTACCAGCATGGGGCCCATCAAGGACTTGAAAGGCGTACAGAGGGTCATGGGATGCCTCGCGGCTCTGAGCCGCTTCATCTCACGCCTCGGCGAAAGAGATCTACCTCTGTACCGCCTCTTAAGGAAGGCCGAGTGCTTCACTTGGACCCCTGAGGCCGAGGAAGCCCTCGGGAACCTGAAGGCGCTCCTCACAAAGGCGCCTATCTTGGTGCCCCCAGCTGCCGGAGAAGCCCTCCTGGTCTACGTCGCCGCGACCACCCAGGTGGTTAGCGCCGCGATTGTGGTCGAGAGGCAAGAAGAGGGGCATGCATTGCCTGTTCAGAGGCCAGTCTACTTCGTCAGCGAGGTACTGTCCGAAACCAAGATCCGCTACCCACAAGTTCAGAAGCTGCTGTACGCAGTGATCCTAACGCGACGGAAGCTGCGACACTACTTCGAGTCTCATCCGGTAACTGTGGTGTCATCCTTCCCCCTGGGAGAGATCATCCAGTGCCGAGAGGCCTCGGGTAGGATTGCAAAGTGGGCGGTGGAGATCATGGGCGAGACAATCTCGTTCGCTCCCCGGAAGGCCATTAAGTCCCAGGTCTTGGCGGACTTCGTGGCTGAATGGGTCGACACCCAGCTACCGACGGCTCCGATCCAACCGGAGCTCTGGACCATGTTCTTCGACGGGTCGCTGATGAAGACAGGAGCCGGCGCAGGCCTACTCTTCATCTCACCCCTCGGAAAGCATCTACGCTACGTGCTACGCCTCCACTTCCCGGCGTCCAACAATGTGGCCAAATATGAGGCTCTGGTCAACGGGTTGCGGATCGCCATCGAGCTAGGGGTCCGACGCCTCGACGCTCACGGTGACTCGCAGCTCGTCATCGACCAAGTCATGAAGAACTCTCATTGCCGCGACCCGAAGATGGAGGCCTACTGCGATGAGGTTCGGCGCCTGGAAGACAAGTTCTACGGGCTCGAGCTCAACCACATCGCTCGGCGCTACAACGAGACTGCGGACGAGCTGGGTAAAATAGCCTCGGGGCAAACGACGGTTCCCTCGGACGTCTTCTCCCGAGACCTGCATCAACCCTCCGTCAAGATCGACGACACATCCGAGCCCGAGGTAACCTCGGCCCAGTCCGAGGCACCCACGGCTCAACCCGAGGCGCCCTCGGCTCAGTCCGAGGCACCCTCGGCTCATCCCGAGGCACCCTCAGCTCGGCCCGAGGCGCCCTCGGTTCAGTCCGAGGTACCCTCGGCCCCCGAGGGTGAGGCACTGCGCGTCGAGGAGGAGCGAAGCGGGGTCGCGCCTAATCGAAACTGGCAGACCCCGTACCTGCAATATCTCCACCGAGGAGAGCTACCCCTCGACCGAGCCGAGGCTCGGCGGGTGGCGCGGCGCGCCAAGTCGTTCGTCTTGCTGGGAGATGAGAAGGAGCTCTACCACCGCAGCCCCTCAGGCATCCTCCAGCGATGCATCTCCATCGCCGAAGGTCAGGAACTCCTGCGAGAGATACACTCGGGGGCTTGCGGCCATCACGCAGCGCCTCGAGCCCTTGTCGGGAATGCTTTCCGGCAAGGCTTCTACTAGCCGACGGCGGTGGCCGACGCTACCAGAATCGTCCGCACCTGCGAAGGGTGTCAATTCTACGCGAGGCAGACCCACCTGCCCGCTCAGGCTCTGCAGACGATACCCATCACCTGGCCTTTTGCGGTGTGGGGTCTGGACCTCGTCGGCCCCTTGCAGAAGGCACCCGGGGGCTACACGCACCTGCTGGTCGCCATCGACAAATTCTCCAAGTGGATCGAGGTCCGACCCCTGAACAGCATCAGGTCCGAGCAGGCGGTGGCGTTCTTCACCAACATCATCCATCGCTTCGGGGTCCCGAACTCCATCATCACCGACAACGGCACCCAGTTCACCGGCAGAAAGTTCCTGGACTTCTGCGAGGATCACCACATCCGGGTGGACTGGGCCGCCGTGGCTCATCCCATGACGAATGGGCAGGTGGAGCGTGCCAACGGCATGATTCTACAAGGGCTCAAGCCTCGGATCTACAACGACCTCAACAAGTTCGGCAAGCGATGGATGAAGGAACTCCCCTCGGTGGTCTGGAGTCTGAGGACAACGCCGAGCCGAGCCACGGGCTTCACGCCGTTCTTTCTAGTCTATGGGGCCGAAGTCATCTTGTCCACAGACTTAGAATACGGTTCCCCGAGGACGAGGGCCTACACCGACCAAAGCAACCAAGTCAGCCGAGAAAACTCGCTGGACCAGCTGGAGGAGGCTCGGGACCAGGCCTTGCTACACTCGGCGCGGTACCAGCAGTCCCTGCGACGCTACCACGCCCGAGGGGTCCGGTCCCGAGACCTCCAGGTGGGCGACCTGGTGCTTCGGCTGCGACAAGACGCCCGAGGGCGGCACAAGCTCACGCCCCCCTGGGAGGGGCCGTTCGTCATCGCCAAAGTTCTGAAGCCCGGAACATACAAGCTGGCCAACAGTCAAGGCGAGGTCTACGGCAACGCCTGGAACATCCAACAGCTACGTCGCTTCTACCCTTAAAATGTTTTCAAGTTGATCATATACCTCGCACCCACGCAAAGTTTAGTCATCAAGGAAGGGTCGGCCTCGCCTCGGCAAAGCCCGACCCTCCCTCGGGGGCTAAAAGGGGGGGGGGAACCCCCTCTGCGTCGAAATTTTCCTCGAAAAAAGATCTTTTCTGCCAGAATGTCTTTCGCGCTTTTTGGCTACTTCGAAAGTGGATCCTGAAAACGACGGAGTACACATAAGCAGCCAAGGCTGACCGAGCCGAGGGACTCCTACGCCTCCGGGATACGGATACCTCACTCATCACCTTCTGCGATAAGTAACTCACGTTCGGATAAGTGATTCTGCGGACCGAACAAGTCTTCACGCTCGAAAGCTCTTCTGCCGAAGCGATCCTTCGAGTCTTCTCGACTGCGTCGGTGACAGAGCCCCATGGACGGGTAAGAGTGCGCGTAAGCGGCAAGGCCGACCGAGCCGAGGGACTCCTACGCCTCCGGGATACGGATACCTCACTCATCACCTTCCGCGAGAAGCAACTCTTGCTCGCACAAACATTTCTGTTACCGACAAAAAAGTCCAGATACTCGAAACGAAAGGAAAAGAGACGCAGCTTTACAACATGGCGAGGGTGTGTTTAGGCCTCGGCGGCCGCAGGAAACACACGCTACAAGACAATCCGATCCTGCAGGCTCGGATCTTGACGGCTGAAGGGAGCAGCAGCACCCTTGGCATCGACGACACCTTCGGCGAGGGCTGACCTAGCCTCGGACGGCGACGCGGTCCGAGGATCTCCACTCTGGAGGACGACGTCATCACCACGCCCGGGCCATCGCCGCCAGGGTCTTCTCCGGGAATCCGGCCCGAGCAGGCGGCTCGGCCGGTCACCCCGGGGCCTCGGCCAGTTACCTTCCAAAGACGTCAATCCGGCCCGAGCAGGCGGCTCGGCTGGTCGACTCCGGCGTCGGTCCCGCTAACGGACGACCCGGCCAGGCTCAGGCCAACCAGGTTTTCTTTTCGAGCCAACTCTGCCTCTGTTCATGTTGACGCCGCTACCCCTGGCCTCGGCTCATCGAAGAGCGGCCGAGGGGTTCCTTTAACTAAGTGAGAGAAGCCTCGGACAAAAGGCCGACCGAGCCGAGGGACTCCTACACCTCCGGGATACGGATACCTCACTCGTCACCTGTACACGGGGCGACTCTCGCTTGGTGAAGCGGTTCAGACAACCAACAGGCGAGTCTTAGTGCTCGAAAAGGAGGAAAAACACGGCTCCGTGCCGAAATCACCTACATGTTCAGGCCCCGACAGCCACGATGAACAAAAACCCTGGCATCCAAGGTGCCATTACAAACGGAACCCCGTTTCCGTCTCCGCGGGTACGAACAACCCCACAAGATTGGGGAACCCGCGGAGCGACCGCGGGCCGACGGGCGGCTCGCCGCCGCCCGATCCGTCAACAGCGACAACAACCCCCGTCCCGGGCGACGAAGCAGCTTCAGCAGCGGCTTCGGGGCGGGTGCTACGGCAGAAGGACTCTCACCCACCGAGGACGAGAGCCAGCCATTCAGGCCGGGAGACGGAGACCCAGGGCTACTGGCGGAGTTGGCAATCTCATCGGTAGAGAAGCCATCTCCGGCTGCCGACGCCTCGAAGCGCGCCGGCAGGTCTTCGCCCTCGCCAGAACCGCCCAGAACATGGGCGCCGCCCTCGCGGTACGCGGCGCAACCGTCGTCCGGACGGAGGACGTAATGCTGCGCCCTGGCTGAGTGGCGGCGGTCCGCCTTTCCCGGCATGGCTGGAGGAAGCCTCCGCGAGGCTGGAGGATGCCCTTCTCCCCCAGACGCCAGGGGAAGAAAAGGGTAACCGACCCACGCGGAGGCAGCCCCCCGACTCGCCTCATCCTCCACCTCAGTCTGGATGACGAAAATCCTTGAGGCTGAGGGAGGGGCAGAGGCCGCAGCCCGGCTCGCTTTCCCCCACCATCAAACTGGAGGTCACCATCTTGGGTGACCGCCGGTGGAGGGGTGCAGCCGGGCTGCATGATGAAAATCCTTGAAGCCGAACGATGGCTGAAAGGTACCAACTCCCGCGGAGTTGCATTCCCCCAACGACGAGGCGGAAAGACGGCGGATCTCCCCCATCCGGGGACTTGGAAGGTGGAAAGACACGATGCATAAGGGAGCGCGAAGACATGGTCGCTTTCCAAGGGGGTCACCCTCCTTTTAAGGGTGGTTCTCCCTACTCGCGTCCCCAGCCGTCACGGGCTGAGTCTTCTTCAACACACTCCAAGGTCCTCCCCTGCGGCGCGGGGGCTGGGTCCCACACGTCATGCAAGCCGGCTCAGAGCAGAAGAAGCCAAACCGCCGCGCGCGGTGCGCACAACCGCCCAGCGGTTACAAGCGACCCTCCACTTTTGCCCAGACCAGCGGGCGAAAGGGTGGGCGGCCATGCAGGCGGCATGCAACCGCGCCAAGTGGGCGCGCTTCTCCGACTCCCAACACGCCCGGCATGGAGGCCCAGGCCCACGCGTCATGCAACCGGCGCGCCGAATGCTTCGTGCATGCAACTGCACCGCCACTTGCACCACTACCGCGCCTCCTCGACTGCGGAACCAATACCGCGACTCGAGGCGACCCGGCGTGCGACCCAGCAGCACCAGCCTGGCGCGACGGTCAACGCGGCCAAAAGTGGGCCGGCAGTAATGGCGGTCGCAGGCGGGCAGGAGCAGCAGCCACGTCGTCAACCAAGCTTACGTCCCATCCGGGGGCAGCGAGAGAACCCTCTCCCACGGCGTGAAGACAACGCGCCCGTGATCCGTTCCTCGAACGGCTCGCGCACGCGCAACGGTCGCCCCTCCAACCACTCGCCCCGTCGCATTAACTCCGTGGCGGGACACGCGGCGCCTCTGGCAGGAGAAGCGGGCGAAGCTTCGCCTTCGCCATAATGACCGCGTCCAAAAAGGTACGCCGCGTCGTTCAATTTCGTATCCTTTTCCGTTTTTCCTCTTTCTCTCTCTTGCAACAGGGACCGGGAAAGGGGGATACCCCGAAAAGGATCCTTCCCTGAGAAGGAACCAGGCTCCGAGCCCCCCCTACTGATCAGAGGTTCGAAGGCTGGCCCCCCGGAAGGGTTCAACAACCGCCTCAGATCGCGTGGGCCCTACACCCACTACTGGTCAGAGGTTCGAAGGCCGGCCCCTCGAAAGGGTTCAACGACCGCCTCAGGCTACTCGGGCTCCGCGCCCAATACTGATCAGGGGTTCGAAGGCTGGCCCCCGAAGGGTTCACAGCCACCTCAGACGCCGAGCGAGGGATGACCATGGGTACGTTCGATACATAACCAAGGCTCGGGCTGCGCTCCCGAGGTACCCTAGGACATTTCCGAGACCAGTGGGAACGATCTTGTAACAGAATCCCATCAGAGGGAGGCATCGAGCCCTCGGACCCCGTCGCCAGGGGACCGGGTCTGGCAGATCACCCGCAGGTACTTTTGGGCGTGCCTCTGGGCCCCTAGCCAAACCCTAACGAACGGGGCACGGACGTCCACTCGGATCACCCGCTTGCAGCTCAACGGAGACACCATGTTCGATGCCCATCGAGGGCAACATGGCGCTTTCCCCCCTCCTCCTTGCGGAAAGGCGACGCAGGGGCGTATGTAAAAAAAGCCGAGTCTGTCCCTGATCGCCCTCTCGCCCTGTGCAGAGGCTCGTGGGCTGCTCTCGCAAACCCGGCTCCGGCCGAACCGTTGACAGCGTCAACATACCAGCCCAAGAACTTGGGACCCGACCGTACACCCGGGCTACGGCCAGCTCGCATGAGGGAACGACCAGACCAGCCGAAGCATTACACGAGGCATTAAGACCTCAAAGGAGTGAAACCACTCCTCCGAGGCCTCGGGGGCTACACCCGGCGGGTGCGCTCGCGCGCACCCACCGGAACAAAACGCAACCGAGAAAGGCTGGTCCCCTTGCAAAAAAGTGCGACGAAAGCCTCCAAGCGAGTGCAAACACTCCCTTCGAGGCTCGGGGGCTACTGTCGGGGACCATAATTAGGGGTACCCTCAAGGCTCCTAATTCTCAGCTGGTAACCCCCATCAGCACAAAGCTGCAAAGGCCTGATGGGTGCGATTAAGTCAGGGATCAGTCCATTCGAGGGACACGATCACGCCTCGCCCGAGCCTAGCCTCGGACAAGGGCAGCCGACCCCGGAGGATTTCCGCCTCGCCCGAGGCCCCCCTTCAGCGGCGAACATATTCCCGGCTCGCCCGAGGCCCTGCCTTCGCTAAGAAGCAACCCTGACCAAATCGCCGCACCGACCGACCAAGTCGCAGGAGCATTTAATGCAAAGGTGGCCTGACACACTTATCCTGACGCGCGCCCCCCAGCCGGCAGAGCCGAAGTGACCGCCGTCACTTCGCCGCTCCACTGACCGGCCTGACAGAAGGACAGCGCCGCCTGCGCCACTCCGACTGCAGTGCCACTTGACAGAGTAAGACTGACAGGCAGTCAGGCCCTGCCGAAGGCACCATAGGAAGCTCCGCTTCGCCCGACCCAGGGCTCGGACTCGGGCTAAGTCCCGGAAGACGGCGAACTCCGCCCGACCCAGGGCTCGGACTCGGGCTAAGTCCCGGAAGACGACGAACTCCGCTCCGCCCGACCCAGGGCTCGGACTCGGGCTAAGTCCCGGAAGACGGCGAACTCCGCCCGACCCAGGGCTCGGACTTGGGCTCGGCCCCAGAAGACGACGATCTCCGCCTCGCCCAGGGCTCGGACTTGGGCTCGGCCGCAGAAGACGACGATCTCCGCCTCGCCCGACCCAGGGCTCGGACTTGGGCTCGGCCCCAGAAGACGACGAACTCCGCTTCGCCCGACCCCAGGGCTCGGACTCCGCCCCGGCACCGGCCGGCAATCTCCGCCTCGCCCGACCCGGGGGCTCGGACTCGACCTCGGCTTCGGAGGAGCTTCCACATCGCCCAACCTAGGGCGCAGACCAGCCACGTCAACAGGAGGCGCCATCATCACCCTACCCCGAGCTGACTCGGGCCGCAGGGAACAAGACCGGCGTCCCATCTGGCTCGCTCCGCCAGATAGGCAATGATGGCGCCCCGCATGCTCTGTGACGACGGCGGCTCTCAGCCCCCTTACGGAAGCAAGAGGACGTCAGCAAGGACTCAACCGCTCCGACAGCTGTCCCTCCACCAAGCTCCATCGCTCCTCCGACGGCCACGACATCACACCAGCTGGGTGCCAAGATCTCTCCGGCTGCCACAACGGCATGTACCTAGGGCGCTAGCTCACCTCCGCTAGACACGTAGCACCCTGCTACACCCCCCATTGTACACCTGGATCTTCTCCTTACGCCTATAAAAGGGAGGACCAGGGCCCTCTTAGAGAAGGTTGGCCGCGCGGGGACGAGGACGAGAACAGGCGCTCGCCAGAGGCCGCTCGCTCCCTCTCCCGCGTGGACGCTTGTAACCCCCTACTGCAAGCGCACCCGACCTGGGCGCGGGACGAACACGAAGGCCGCGGGATTCCCACCTCTCTCACGCCGGTCTCTGGCCGCCTCGCTCTCCCCCCTTCGCGCTCGCCCTCGCGCTCGACCCATCTGGGCTGGGGCACGCGGCAACATTCACTCGTCGGCCCAGGGACCCCCCGGTCTCGTAACGCCGACACAAACCTCTCTCGATCCACGGCTCCACGGTTCTATTTTTTCTTGGGTGCATCAGACATCTGGCACGCGGACAGGCACTTGCCAAGTCCATTGAGAGGTGAAAGGAATCAATCGTTTGTACTCATGAGCTAACACAACTACTACCAACATCATGAAGGATGGGCTTCTCGTTGCGCTCGTGGTGGAGCTAGATGTGACTGACTTCACGGACCCTGTGGATACGATCAACGTTCTAGTCGAGGAAGCAAGCCACACCTGCTTATGATGAGCACACATGCAAAGCGTACCTTGCAAAGGTTGCCTCCAGCTCCATCAAGTGCATCAACCTATGTTCATCATAGCCGATGATCTTCATCAACATGATTTACAAGCCGCTGGTACTCCATCCACAAGATGGACATATCTCGAGTCCTATGACAAATACATCCGCAAGACGCTTCATCGATGACGACATCGTCTGCGTCATCTATGACGATAAGATTGCATCAACAATTGTCCTCTAACATATCCAAGACACAAGAAGACAACAGAAGCAAATGGCTTCGAAACTAGTATCAGACGTAACATTTGCAAGACGCCCCAACAGCACATGCAAGGTGCATATTCTACAGTTGCAGCTTCGTTAATGAAATTTTTTTGCCTTCAACTTTGTACGGCTACATCATCCATGAAAATTACATCGACATCGACAACTAAAGGCTAAGTTTATAGCAAATCATTAGCAATAACTCCAATCGAAGTGCATTTGTGTCATTACCATCGCACCCCCGCTATGACTATGGGAGGGAATAGAGGAGAGACAAGGGACTGCACCAAAAAGGGATGCAGGTAAGGGACACAGGCACCGTCCTATGTGATGAACCATCCAACACAAACACAGCCGATAATGGAGACGAAGACGGTGGAAGTAGGGCCATCTATCAGAGACACAGTTGATGATGGGGAAGCGACGAAGATGGCAGAAGCACACCACACTCCCCATATGACTAAGGGGGGATGTTAGAAATAGAGATTTCGGATACAAACTCTAGATATAGATAAGAGTTCTATAGATAGAATAGGTCTAAACTAATAAAGACTTGAGTTGTGCTCCAAGTCTAGCTAGCCTAAAGGCATACATATTTATACGACTAAAGGGTTGGTGTAATCAATAGATAGCAACACATAGAGAATCCATCCATCAGTATCTTCTACACTCTGAAGTCTAAATATAGATTATTGGTTTGATATAGGCTATTGTACTTGGACTCTTCGACCAAGTTTAATAGTTGAGACAAGCCTTTGGTTATTAGAGCATCTATGTCATCTTGAACAAGTTTAGAAGACCAATTGTGCAATATATTAACTATCACTTGCTCCAATGTATAATATTTTATTAAACTTGGCCACTTTTCATTCTCTACCTACCCACACCTTTCATTTTTCACAAAAATCAAAAACATGCATATGCATGTGAGGGTAAAGAGTGTTGGGTCGCGTGTTTAGTCGGTAATAATATAGTCTGGCATTATTTGTAAGGATCTTTATACTCTATCTCTTAGTATACTTACATAATAGTTCTACCTCTTAGTCTACTCATATAATGGTTAGCTCTTCTCGCTATCTGTACTACTACATTAAGAACCTAATGTGGGCATCTGGTGCTAACCACGGACCTACGCGCTGACACTATGGGCCCACCGCACGCCCAGCGCCCACGTAAAAAATAGTGCAGAGCGAGCACTTGAACTCACGCGCCATGCTTTAGAATTTTGGGGCTAACCATCAGACCACACATAACTTAGTGTTTAGAATTAAATAATTATATTTACATCCTAGGCGCCACTCCCCCGCCTAGGTATGTGCCCGTGATTGGATTAGATCAATTCATATCTCACACCAATCTAATTTACGCTCGTGACAACGCACGAGCACATACCTAATTAATATATAACTACTTATTTACCCTTCTTATAAAATTTATTATTTCTTACATCTAAACTGGTCGTAAGCTTATAGTATGTTTTCTCTCTCTTCATCAGCTCAGTATGCAACTTATTTACAGTTTTTATTATACTTTTAGGGCTAGTTTGGCAACCCTGTTTTCCAAGGGATTTTCATTTTTTTCAAGAGAAATTAGTTCACTTTCACTTGATAAAATGAGAATCCTTTGGGAAAATAGAGTTGCCAAAGTAGCCCTTAGATAAGATAAGAGCGACATTTTACATTACAGAGCAGGGGAGCTGTCTGTCAAGTTGTGTCTGCGTGGGGACTAGTGACGAAAACCCCTCGGATCTATAGCCCGCCCTCATTTGTTGTAAAACCATGATCCAATACAACTCTAACATGTGTTGAGGGAGTTTCAGGTTGTGTATTTGATAACTCCATCCTGCACACTTAGAATGACTAAGGCACTAGGCCATAAGTTTCCATGTGTGCCTCAAATAGTAGAATAGGAACAAAGATCTCAAGTTTCAGATTCTAACTAATGTACCGATGTAATAAGATAATATCGTTTTCTCCAATTCTAGGTTCTGATGCCTAACCAAATGAAGACCACATGAGGACAAGTATTTGCGAACATAAGATTGACTTGTCCCTTATGATTCAGGTTGATGATGAGTGATTGTCAACGGGTAGCACTCTGGGTAGTCAGTGGACTAACCAGAGTGTGAGATTATGCTTGTACAACCATGTCGACCGGCTTGTGGTGTGCAGGTGTGGAGCACAGGGACAGTGGTCGACGGCTGAGGTGAAGGTCATGCAGGCTCGTGCTGATGGACCGGGAGCGGTGAAGGGCGAGTGCTGGGTCTTGACTGATGGATCAGAGCAGCCAGGTGACCAGTCGCGGTGCGCCGCTGACACCTGGGACACGCACTTGCGCGAGAACGTGGTGGAGTGGACCGTGTTGCCGGCGTGGTCGAGGACTAGCGGGGCATGCGTTTGGTCATAGAGGACATGCACGAGGTGTGGTGCTCACGGCAGGTTTGGTGGTTTGGGCCTCAAAACCACCCAGCGCTACGGATGGCAGGTTTTGCTAAGTTTGGGCCTCAAAACTCGGCGGTGACGGTTCTGGAGGGAACTGGTGGCGGCACGTGGCGTGATCACGGTGACGGTTCTGGAGGGAACTGGTGGCGATGACGGTTCTTGGAAACATATTTGTTAAGGTGTGTGTAAAATTCCATCTCAATCGGAGTACGTTTGGTTCCGTTTTGGATTGAAGAACATAATTTAGTACTGCTGAAAACAACACTTGTTGACGATACTGTTTTGGACCGTTCCGGACTTTTTGGTGTCTGATTTACGATCCGTTTGTTTTGCTGGTCTTATGTGAGTATGAGGAACATTTTGTAATCATGAGATCACTCGTTCACTGATGTGTTCATGGTTTGAGCACTTGCTTCGTCTCAATTGAAGTGGAGTGTTCATTTTCAGTGTTTGGAAGCAAAATCTGATTGGCTCCCATTCACCCCCTCTCTAGTCGCCTCACTGGTCCTACAATATTAAAATATAATGGAGTCCCCACCCATCACCAGCTTAAGCTTTAACTGAACTGTTTCTGCAGTGCATTGTCAACCCATCCTCCCCATATATCCTATAGATTATAGGGGTACAAATGATACGGATGTTTTTCGACCGTATTCGAGTCTAAACCGTTATAAAATGTTTAGATCCATCTCTATTCACAACGGAGACGTATACGTGTCTAAATACTCAAATCACATATTCATGATGTCGTTCACTGGTACCTTTGCAACCTAGCTGATACTATCTGTATTCGAATCCCTTTGCGTCTCTGAGATCCAACTTTCCTTTTAGCCTCGTTTGGCTCATGGTTCAGTTTAACTAACGCAGTAGGTACGCTCTTTCCAATGTTATGTTTTCTGCCATCCTTGCTTTTTTTTTGCATATTTATAATCAAGGAGACGCAGTAGTTGACAGGTGTGCTGCTTTTGGCTTTGCAAACGACACACAGCACAGACCTTTGTATCCCCCAAAGCTGTAAGCTTTTTTCTAGTGAGAAACAAAGAACGCAACTCAAACAAGAAAAGTGCAACAATTCACGCGTCTCGTCAGTCAGCGCTATGAAAATTTAGTTTGCTTATGGTTTGCCTTGCTGGCTAAATAATGATCCGTGTTTCTTTGGCTTGGTTTCGGTTCCAGTAAAGTTAGAAGTCACACCGACAAGAATACCAGATTTAGATGGCAACTATAGAAATAGATAGATAGATACCTTCCGTTGGAATCGTAGACGCCCGAATCGCTGCCGTGCTTGCCCCTGTGGATGTTCTTCACGTAGATGGGGAACTTGAAAGGCGCAGGCTTCTCGTTCTCCTTCAGCGCGCGACGCCAGAAGGCATGCACGGACACGTACGAGTCAGAGTCAGCTTCATCAGGGGGAGACGATAGAGAAATATCAAATGTGACATTAAATATTGAAAAGATGCCCCCCCAAAAAAAAAAGAATCTCGCGTGGATGAATGCACGTAGCTATACTGCTATACGCCATACGACACGGCAGGTAGCTTTTACGCCTGCCTTTTTTTTCTTTTCTGAAGAAAAAAAGGTGGTGTAGTGGTATCTCTCTGTCAACTTTCAAGGTGTGTTATGGGTTGCTTATCTGATCAGGTGCCATTGCATTGTTTACGACTCTAGAATTCTAGATGATGCTGTTAATATCACTTCATTCGATCTTCTGAGGTTTTGAGATTACGTCACGTCTTCCGTCTACTGCAGACGCTGGCCGGCGAAACCAAACCGAACCAAGCAGGCAGGCAGGCAGGTAGGCTCTAAGGATGATTCAGATTTTTTTTTTCAATGCAAATATCAAAGCGACTCAAGCTCTGGTACCGGTACGGTCTTGGGTCCAAGTCCACCGTTGACGAAGATGGCAGCAGCAGCAGACAGGGCGACGCCACACCCGATAGCTCGGAACCCTGCAGCAATGAATGATTGGTCACCAGTATCCTGTTATTTTCACTGTACCGGCGGACAGAGGCCTGGAGCAGTTTTCAACCGATGATGTGATCAGGAAGAGACAGACACTGTCGGAAGACGACGTACCTTGGTATGTCTCGGAGGGGTAGATGACGCCGTCCTTGTTGCGGTCGAAGAAGGCGACGTGCCTCTGCAGCGGCGTGAGCTCGCCTTTGTACACGACCGCCATGGAGGAGGAGGAGGAGGAGGACCCCTCAACCTCAACGACTCGGTCGTTGCTCCCTGGTCCCAGCACAGAGAGGAGCACGGCGGTTACAAGAGCGACACTTGCGCCGCGAAGGACATGCCGCATCCGCATGGTCTCTCGATCTTTCTGTCTTCTTGGCGGCCTACTACTTACCAGTGTCTGCAGCAGCTTTGCCAGCCATGGAGGTTGCAGGAGGCCGAGATCACGCGACGACGCCGACGACGACGAAGGCCGAGAGGAGAGAAGGATCTGTAGAGAAACAGGGAGCGGAAGTTGGAGGAGCCTTGCCTCGGAGGAAAGAGGAAGGAACTCGGAACAGAGATGCTCCAGCTCCAAGCCCCCTCAAAGCGGTGTGGTGTGTCAGCGACGTAGCGGGCGACAGAGAGGACGGGGTGGAAAGGAATCGAGGGCAGTTTCGGTTTCGATTTCGATCGGTGGAAACTGACGCTGTCTGCGGATGCGTTGGTGGCGTGGCGTGGCGTGGCGTGAGGAGGTGGGAGTTATCTGCATGAATGCCGCCGCCCTGCCTCTGCCTGCGCGTACGTGCAGTGCAAAGCGAAAAGAAACCAGTCGACGCCGGGTTCGTGTCTCGCGGGTCGCGGCCGTGCTGCTCCAGCCGGTCCAACCTTCTTGTTGGCGATCGAGGTTGTTAAGACAGGTACGTGTTACTAACGCTTCTATATTCAGAATATTTGAGCTATTGCTCCAGCGGTATCATCGTCACGAAGTAATGGCGAGCCGATCTGAACCAACACAAGAGCATCCTACCTTCAGAGGCTGAAGCACACTCGAAGGCTAGGGTACTAGGTGTTGTAAGTTTAGAGAAATAAGTGACATGCTTCCATCATATTTAAATATATTAAATATTTTAATTTTAAATAAACAGACATATAACTCAGATAAATGTCATATGTAATTATAATAGCAGCGAACAGTAGCAATTGCATTAAATGAAAACATGAAACATAACTACTAAGGTCCATTTGTAAATTAAACATAACCTGTAGATGAAGAAGACAGATTAAACACATAAACATAATTATTTATATTAAAATATTGCTCTCAAAATAGCGGGTTGCTGCACTAGACAGCTTTCCAACGCTAAGTGGTGATCAGAGATCCTCGACTAACGTGATAGTCCTACTTTACCAAATCAGGGTTTTAGATCAGATGTAATAAGCCTAATAATCAAGTATAAATACTAATAGTAAGGAGATGTGTACTAAATAATATAACAGAATTTAACACAGGTAAACAGCCTCAACAAATAGAGATATAATTAGGCACAAATAATATCAATGCTGAAAATAACAACACACTAAAACCCAGACTGTCACGTCGTCTCACTACACCGCTATCATCATCGAGCAATCAACTCTGCCCACAAATTGTGCAATCGCACCCAAGTAAATTATACTAGCAAATTGCACAAAATTACTTAATAAATATAGAGAGGTAAAGGGTAACTCACAACACGTAGATTGTCTACGTGGGAAGACCAGCTTAGCGAACACAAGGTTCTGTCCCAGAAAACCAATTCCATCGCCCACGTCCGGACCTACACGGCGGGAGGTTGACGGAGATACTAGAGCCGCTGTCAAAGCTAAGGGAGACATCCACGGCACCAGCCCGAAAAGAGGAACACCGCGCAGCAGGGAGCCCAAGCACCAGGCCATGGTGGACAGAGACCAGACAGAGTGCACGGCACCACACAGGTACCCAAGAACAACAACAGAAAGGAACACGGTACGCAACCGAGCACAGTGCCACCTCCAGATCCAATAGAGAGGATGAAGTCCTCCACACTGCAGCAGCCACAGCACAACCAGCAATGGCGGCGGCAATTGGATCAACGAGCAGGGAGAGAAAAAGGTGGAGCAGCGAGTCTCACAGTGCGATCCAGGGAGGGAGAGAGCACTTCACCGAACTTCCAAGCATCACGGCCAACATGCCATCCAAATCGGTGAGCAGGTGAGGGCGTCGCCACTCTCCTCCAGCCCTAGTCGCTCTGCTCCCACTGGCTGCTATCTCACGCAAGGCACGAAGTGCCCTGCCTTTCTTCCAACCGGCTCGGTTGGGCTGCTCGGCCTTTGGGCCTTGTAGCGCCCCAGACCGGCTGGCCATTTTTTTAAGAAAATAAAATGGAATACCTGAAATGAACAGCAATCCCCACCTATTTCACTCTTATTTTCTGATCAATGTCATTGAGCTCCTGTACTGTTTATATACTACTTTTCGGTACAGGTACTTGTTAGGTTTGAACCAAAGTCTATCCCAGTGTACTCCAACCCTGCACGAGTAAGCGGAGGACTACGCCTTGATCCACAAACCCTAGTGTGAGAATCTTCGCACAAAAGGCACATAGTACTTGGCAGATTATCTGCTTCTCTTACGGGGCAGGGCGTTACTGTCGGGGACCGTAATTAGGGGTACCCCCAATGCTCCTTAATCCAGCTGGAAAACATCTTCAAAACAAACCATAAACGACTGATAAAGCGCGGGCTTCGTCTACCAAGGGACGCGACCTCATCCGAGCCCAGCCTCGGGCAAGGACGGTAGTCCCGGACGGATTCACGCCTCCACCGAGGGTCCCCTCAGTCAGCAGATGCACCCTCGGCTCGCCCGAAGCCCAGCTCGGGCAGACTTTGTCGTGCAGCGACCTCGCCCAAATCGCCTTACCAACCGACCATATCGCATGCGCATTTAATGCGGGGATCGCCTGACACCTTATCCTGACACGCGCGCCTCAGTCGGCAAGGTCGAAGTGACCGCAGTCACTTCGCCCCTTTACTGACCGTTCTGACAGGAGAACAACACTGTTCACCCTGCCCCGGCTACTGTGCCAACCACCAGGGTAAAACTGAGCCACGATCTCCCACGAGTTTGGCCTCGAGCGCAACAAGGAGCTCCGCCTCGCCCGACCCCAGGCCTCGGCTTCAGCTTCGGTCTCGGGAGAAGGACTCCGCCTCGCCCGACCTCGGCCTCAGGAGAAGGACTCCGCCTCGCCCGACCACAGCCTCGGCCTAGGAGGAGTCACCACCTCACCCGACCTCGGCCTCGGACCGACTACGCTACAGGGGATACATCATTACCCTACCCCTAGCTAGCCGCTTCAGGCTACGAAGGAACAAGACCGGTGTCCCATCTAAGTTACTCCGGTAACAGGTAATGATGGTTCCCCACGTGCGCCCATGACGTCGGATTACTCCCAACCTCCTACGGAAGCAGGGGAACATCAACAGCATCCATGGCGCACCGCCAGCTATGCTTCTACAGGACTCAAGGCACTTCTCCGACGGCCACGTTGGTATATGTACAGGGCTCAAGTCTCTTCCCCGCCAGCCACGTTCGCACGTAGCAACACCTCCATTGTACAGCTGGGCATCTCCTTGTATCTATAAAAGGGGATGTCCAGGGCCTTCCTAAGGCACGGGAAGAAGACGGGGGAAAACGGGGGGAGACGAAACGTACGTGCTACGTACGAATAGGCGAAGGCAGGCGAGCAGAGGCAGACAAAGTAGGAGAGACGCGGTAGAGGCAGACTCATACAGCTCACCTCAAGGCCGAACCCTCTCTTTCTCTCTCTCTCTCTCGCTCTCGCTCCCTCTCAACGCTTGTAACCCCTACTACGAGCACCCCGGTGCAAGATAACATAAGCCTCATTCCCCTCTTGTGTTCCATCTTGCATCAACCCATCTGGGCAGGGACACGCAGCAACAAATTCACTAGTTGGTCGAGGGTCCTCGCGGGTCCAAAACGCCGACAGTTGGCGCGCCAGGTAGGGGCCCGCTGCGTGTTAACGAATACTTTCCCGTTGAGTTCCAGATGGGTAGCCTTCAGCAGCCTCTTCAGCCCGGGACAGTGCTCCGCTTCGGAAGTCTCGAGTTCATGTCCCTCGACGGTGGCTGCGACATGGTACTGCTCCCCTCGCAGCACGACAACGACGACGGTCGTCGGCTCGCCCGACGGAGACGAACTCGAGGATGGCGACGACATCCCCATGTGGCAGAAGAGGAACACTTGGGTCAACCCCGCCACCCTCCTCGCTGGAGGAGACGGAGACGGGGCAACCGTGGCCAGGCAGGAGGTGGCACCTCATCGACTGTCGAACCAGAGCAAGTCGACGACACCGGCACCCCTGCGGGGGACATGTCGAGTGTTGTCCTCGTACCTGAGACAACGACGGGTGTCGCTTCCCCGCAACGTGCCAACCCCAAGCGGACTGATGTCGCCAGCACCCTCGCGAAGGACTTGCTGGGCGTTAGCCTCGTACCCGTGATAGCGGTGCAGTCCGTCCCCGACGCGACTTCGCCACCGTCCATCGACCAAAAGGTACCGTCCGTTTTCCACCCTGTCCCTTTTAGATTCAGCTTTGACCCACCTAGCAACCCCGCTTCGGTGAGCGCGTTCGTGAGGGCATATCCTGACCTTCCGGGGTACCATATGTGGTCAACTTGGGACCGACTGACGGCCGTCTCAACCTCCGGACCCGCGGGTTCCGAGGAAGAGAACGACCCCGACGTCAATTGGGATTTCTCCGGACTCCGTGATCCCAGTGCCATGCGCGACTTCATGTCCGCATGTGACCACTGCCTCTCTGGCTGCTCTGATGATGGTCACAGCCTTGACGACGAGGGTTGCGACCCAACTCGCGAGTGCTACCACATCGATCAGGAAGATCACGACGGAGAAAACCACCTTGGTATGCCAGGAAGTGACGACGCCCTTGCACCTGCGCCTCGCGCTGAGATCTCGCGGGAGCTAGCTGTGGTCCAAGTCACTGCGGGGGGTCAGGACACACAGCTTGAGCAACTCCGCGAGGCGCAGGCCAAGCTCGATGAAGAAGCGGGGCGACTTGTGCAGCTCCGACAAAACATCGAGCAGGAGTTGGCAGGCTAGGCACTCGCCGGAGGAGCGCGTCAACAGGCCCGGAATGTCTAGCGCCGTATCATTGACGATGCCAGGGCAGGGCTGCCCCGGCCTTCAGCGGGGCCGGCCAGAACCTAGCCGCAGCGGCGATGCTACTTCGAACGATGCCAGAACTGTCCACCACCAAAGGGCGACGTGTCCAGGGCGAGCTCAAGGGCCTTCTGGAAGACGCCGCTGTCCGACAAGCTGAGAGCTCTGCCTCCCGGAGGCGAGGAGACCCCTCGGAGCATCACGCAACGCCCTCCCAACGCATGCGGGAGGCCTCGATCCACACCGGGCGCACACGGGACGGGACGCCTGCGGCCCCGGATCGCCTCGGCGACGATCAGCGCCACCGCGACCGTCAAGCCCGCCTCGAGGAAAAGGTGCGCTGAGGCTACCACCCCAGGCGCGGGGGACGCTACGACAGTGAGAAGGATCGAAGTCCCTCGCCCGAGCCACTAGGTCCGCGAGTCTTCAGCCGGGCCATACGACGAGCGTCATTCCCGGCCCGGTTCCGAGCCCCGACCACCATCACCAAATACTCGGGGGAGACAAGGCCGGAGTTGTGGCTTGCGGATTACTGGCTGGCATGCCAGTTGGGAGGAGCGAACGACGACAACCTCATCATCCGCAATCTCCCCCTTTTCCTCTTTGACGCTGCCCAGGCCTGGCTGGAGCATCTGCCTCCTGCGCAGATCTTCGACTAGGATGACCTGGTCAAGGCTTTCGCTGGAAACTTCCAGGGTACGTATGTGCGCCCTGGGAACTCATGGGATCTCTGAAGCTACCGCCAACAGCCAGGGGAATCCCTGCGAGAGTATATCCGGCGGTTTTCGAAGCAGCGCACCGAGCTGCCCAACATCACCGACTCGGACGTCATCGGGGCATTCCTCGCTGGCACCACTTGCCGAGACCTGGTGAGCAAACTGGGACGCAAGACTCCCGCCAAGGCGAGCGAGTTGATGGACATCGCCACCAAGTTCGCCTCTGGTTAGGAGGCGGTCGAATCCATCTTTCGGAAGGACAAGCAGCTTCAGGGAAGATAGAAGGAAGACGCCCTCGAGGCGACCGTCCAGCGTGGCACGAAGAAGAAGGCCAAGAAGAAGGCACAAGCAAAGCGCAACGCCGTTGACGTGGATCTCGTCGCTGCTGCCGAGCACAGGAACGCTCGGAAGCCTCCCGGAGGGGCCAACGCGTTCGACAAGATGCTCAAGGAGTCATGCCCTATCACAGGGGTCCCGTCAAGCACACCCTTGAGGAGTGCGACATGCTCCGGCGCTACTTCAACAAGGCTGGACCCTCGGCAGAAGGTGGAAAAGACCAAGGCAACAGCAAGGAGGGCGACAAGGAAGAGGAGTTCCCGGAGGTCCACAACTGCTTCATGATCTACAGCGGACAGGTGGCAAACGCCTTGGCTCGGCATCGCAAGCAGGAGCGCCAGGAGGTCTGCTCGGTGAAGGTAGCGGCAGTCTACCTAGACTGGTCCGACAAGCCCATTACCTTCGACCAAGGCGACCACCCCGACTATGTGCCGAGCCCAGGGAGGTACCCTCTCATCGTCGACCCAATCATTGGCAACGTTAGGCTCTCTAAGGTCCTCATGGATGGAGGCAGTAGCCTCAACATCATCTACGCCGAGAACCTGGAGCTCTTGGGGGTTGATCGGTCCGAGATCCGGCCTGGTGCAGCACCCTTCCACGGGATTGCACCCGGAAAGCGTATCCTGCCCCTCGGACAGATTGACTTGCCCGTTTGCTTCGGAACTCCCTCCAACTTCTGAAAGGAAACCCTCACCTTCGAGGTAGTTGGATTCCGAGGGGCCTATCACGCGGTGCTGGGAAGACCGTGCTACGCCAAGTTCATGGCCATCCCCAACTACACTTACCTCAAGCTCAAGATGCCTGGCCCCAAGGGAGTCATCATCGTCGGACCCACGTACCGCCACGCTTACGAGTGCGACGTGGAATGTGTGGAGTATGCCGAAGCCCTCGCCGAGTCTGAAGCCCTCATCGCCGACCTGGATTGCCTCTCCAAAGAGGCGCCCGACGTGAAGCGGCACGCCGGCAACTTCGAGCCAGCCGAGGCAGTTAAGTCTGTCTCTCTCGACCCCAGCGATGACGCCGGCAAGAAAGTCAGGATCGGCTCCGAGCTCGACCCCAAATAGGAAGCCGTGCTCATCGACTTTCTCCGTGCAAATGCCAAAGTCTTTGCGTGGAGTCCCTCGGACATGCCGGGCATACCGAGGGATGTCGCCGAGCACTCACTGGACATCCGAGCTGGAGCCCGACCCGTGAAGCAGTCCCTACGCCGTTTTGATGAAGAAAAGCGCAGGGCCATAGGCGAGGAGGTCCACAAGCTGATGGCTGCAGGGTTCATCAAAGAGGTATTCCATCCCGAATGGTTAGCTAACCCTATGCTTGTAAAGAAAAAAGGTGAGAAATGGAGGATGTGCGTAGAATACACTGGGTTAAACAAAGCATGTCCAAAGGTTCCCTACCCTCTGCCTCGCATCGATCAAATTGTGGACTCCACTGCTGGGTGCGAAACCCTGTCTTTCCTCGACGCCTATTCAGGTTATCACCAAATCAAGATGAATGAGTCCGACCAGCTCGCGACTTCTTTTATCACACCTTTTGGCATGTATTGTTATACTACTATGCCATTTAGCTTGAGGAATGCAGGTGCAACCTACCAAAGGTGCATGAACCATGTGTTCGGGGAGCACATCGGCAGAACGGTCGAGGCTTACGTCGATCATCAACATGGGGCCCATCAAAGATTTGAAAGGAGTACAAAGGGTCATGGGATGCCTTGCGGCTCTGAGCCGCTTCATCTCGCGCTTCGGCGAGAAAGGATTGCCCTTGTACCGCCTCTTAAGGAAGGCCGAGCGCTTCACTTGGACTCCCGAGGCCGAGGAAGCCCTCGGAAACTTAAAGGCACTCCTTACTAATGCGCCCATCTTGGTGCTCCCACTGCGGAAGAAGCCCTCTTGATCTACGTAGCCACAACCACTTAGGTGGTCAGCGCCGCGATCGTAGTCGAGAGACGAGAAGAGGGGCGTGCACTGCTCATCCAGAGGCCGGTCTACTTCATCAGCGAGGTGCTATCCGAGACCAAGATCCGCTACCCACAAATCCAGAAGCTACTGTATGCAGTGATTCTGACACGGCGGAAGCTGCGACACTACTTCGAGTCTCATCCGGTTACTGTGGTGTCATCTTTCCCCCTGGGAGAGATCATTCAGTGCCGAGAGGCCTCGGGTAGGATAGCAAAATGGACAGTGGAACTCATGGGCGAAACACTTTCATTCGCTCCTCGGAAGGCCATAAAATCCCAAATCTTGGCCGACTTCCTAGCTTAATGGACTGACACCCAGTTGCCAACGGCCCCAATCCAGCCCGAACTTTGGACCATGTACTTCGATGGGTCGCTTATGAAAACAGGAGTAGGTGCTGGCTTGCTCTTCATCTCGCCCCTCGGGAAGCATGTGCGCTACGTACTGCGCCTCCATTTCCCGGCGTCAAACAACGTGGCCGAGTACAAGGCCTTGGTTAATGGATTGTGTATCGCCGTCGAGCTAGGGGTTCGACGCCTCGACGCTCGTGGCGACTCGCAGCTCGTTATTGACCAGGTCATGAAGAACTCCCACTGCCGCGATCGAAAAATGGAGGCCTACTGTGACGAAGTTCGGCGCTTGGAAGACAAGTTCTATGGGCTAGAGCTCAACCATGTTGCTCGACGGTACAACGAGACTGCGGATGAGCTGGCGAAAATAGCCTCGGGGCGAACGACAGTTCCCCTGGACGTCTTCTCCAGGGACATGTATCAACCATCCTTCAAACTCGACGGCGTGCCCAAACCTGAGGAGACCTCGGCCGCCGAGGATGAGGCCTTGCGCATCGATGGAGAGCGGAATGGGGTTGCGCCAAATCAAAACTGGCAGACCCCGTACCTAGAATATCTCCTCCGAGAAGAGCTGCCCCTCGACAAGACCAAAGCTCGGTGACTGGCTCGGCGCGCCAAGTCGTTCATTTTACTGGGTGATGAAAAAGAGTTATACCACCGCAGCCCCTCGGGCATCCTCCAACGATGCATATCTGTCGCCCAAGGACAAGAGCTATTACAAGAAATACACTCGGGGGCTTGTGGTCACCATGCAGCGCCTCGGGCCCTTGTGGGAAATGCTTTCCGACAAGGTTTCTACTGGCCAACCGCGGTGGTCGACGCCACTAGGATTGTACGCTCCTGCCGAGGGTGTCAATTCTACGCGAGACAGACGCACCTGCCCGCTCAAGCCCTGCAGACAATACCCATCACTTGGTCGTTTGCCGTCTGGGGTCTAGACCTCGTCGGTCCCTTGCAGAAGGCACCCGGGGGCTTCAAGCACCTGCTGGTTGCCATCGACAAATTCTCCAAGTGGATCGAGGTCCGACCCTTAACCAGCATCGGGTCCGAGCAAGCGGTGGCGTTCTTCACAAATATCATCCATCGCTTCGGGGTCCCGAACTCCATCATCACCGACAATGGCACGCAGTTCACTGGAAAAAAGTTCCTGGACTTCTACGAGGACCACCACATCCGTGTGGACTGGGCCGCCGTAGCTCACCCAATGACAAATGGGCAGGTGGAGTGCGCCAACGGTATGATTTTGCAGGGACTGAAATCGAGGATCTACAATGACCTCAACAAGTTTGGCAAGCGGTGGATAAAAGAACTACCCTCGGTGGTTTGGAGTCTGAGGACGACGCCGAGCCGGGCCATGGGCTTCTCGCTGTTTTCCTAGTCTATGGGGCCGAGGCTATCTTACCCACGGACTTGGAATACGGATCCCCGAGGACAAAGGCTTACGACGACCAAAGCAACCAGACCAGCCGAGAGGATTCATTGGACCAGCTGGAAGAGGCTCGGGATGTGGCCTTACTACACTTGGCACAGTATCAGCAGTCTCTGCGATGCTACCACGCCCGAAGGGTTCGGCCCCGAGGCTTCGAAGTGGGAGACTTGGTACTTCGGCTGCGACAAGACGCCTGAGGGCGCCACAAACTTACTCCTCCCTGGGAAGGGCCGTTCATCATCGCCAAGATTTTGAAGCCCGGGACATACAAGCTGGCCAACGATCAAGGCGAGGTCTACAACAATGCTTGGAACATCGAACAGCTACGTCGCTTTTACCCTTAAAATGTTTCAAGTCGTTCATGTACCACGCTTTCTTTACATGCATCAATAAAGTCTAACCATCAAGGAAGGATCGACCTTGCCTCGGCAAAGCCCGACCCTCCCTCGGGGGCTAGAAGGGGGGAACCCCCTCTGCGTCAAAATTTTCCTCAGAAAAGTCTTTTACTAGAACGTCTTTTCGCGCTTTTCGACTGCGTCGATAACAGAATCCTAATGACAAGCAAGAGAGACCTTGAGCGGCAAGGCCGACCGAGCTGAGGGATTCCTACGCCTCCAGGATACGGATACCTCACTCATCACCTTCCACGAAAGGTAGCTCATGCTCGGATAAGCGATTCTGCTACCGAACAAGTCCTAACGCTCGAAAACTTTTCTACCAAAATGACTTTTCGTGCTTTTTGACTATATCGATAACGGAATCCTAAAAACAACGAGAGAACACGTAAGCGGCAAGGCCGACAGAACCGAGGGACTCCTACGCCTCTGGGATACGGATACCTCACTCATCACCTTCTGCGAAAAGTAGCTCACGCTCGGATAAGCGATTCTACTACCGAACAAGTCCTAACACACGAAACAAGAGGAAAGAAAACGCAGCTTTATAATCCAACGATTAAAATGTTCAGGCCTCAGCGGCCGCAAAAAACATATGCATACTTAAAACAAACTGTTCCTACAGGATCAGACATCGGCAGGGGGAGGGGCAGCACCCTCGGTGTTGTTTCGACCCTCGGCACAATCTGGCCCGACCTCGGACGGCGACACGGGCGGAAGGATCTCCACCTCGAAGGAGGAAGCCAGCGCCGCGCTTGGGCCCTCGACAGCCGCGTCAAGCCTCTGGACCTCGGCTAAGGCAGCCTCCTCTTCGTCAGGTAAGCAGTACCCCTCGCTGACCCGCTCTAGATCCACATCATAGTGGGAAGCGAGCACGACGAAGGCCCGCCTAACGCCGTGGTGCAGCGCCCCGCGGAGTCTGCTACGCACATGGTCGCCCAAGGCCGCAGATGACTTTGGGGGGAGCTACCCGAGGGGACGTCGTCGAGGACAAAGGCCTGGTAGAAAGCCGAGATGGCCCCAAACATGGCCACACGATCGGCCTCCTTCTGCTCAGCCGCCTGGGCAAGCGCCTTGCAGTTCTTGACGGACTCGTTAAGAGCTGTCTCGAACCCTGCAGACAGCAGGACAACATTCTTCAGACGCAAGGAGAAGAATGGAGACATAAACAAAGCAGGCTAAAACATACCTTTGGCCTGGGCATGCCGCTGCGAGGCCATGGCTCGGGCAGACCGGGCAGACCCAACGACCACAACCAGGCCCTTCGCAAGGGTCCCGGCCTGAGCGGTCGCCTCAGGTCTAGAAAGAAGGGAAGAAGGGGGAAACCCCCTCTGCCTCAAAATTTTCCTCGAAAAAGTTTTTCGCCAAAACAACTTTCGCCTTTCGACTGCGTCGATAACGAAATCCTAATGACGAGCGAGAGAAACCTTGAACGGCAAGGCCGACCGAGCCGAGGGACTCCTACGCCTCCGAGATACAGATACCTCACTCGTCACCTTCCGTGAAAGGTAGCTCACGCTCGGATAAGTGATTCTGCTACCGACGAACAAGTCCTAATGCTCGAAACAAGAGGAAAGAAGCATGGCTTTATACCCAAATGTTCAGGCCTCAGCAGCCACAAAGAACAAACACACGTACTTGGGGTAACAATGGTACCTAGACTTAGACGTCGGCAGCGCCCTCGGCAGTTGTCCCGACCTATGGCAGATGTCTTAGTACTTAAAGCTATTACATCTCGCTTTCAAGAGGGTACCATTACAAATGGGACTCTGGGTCCATTCCCGCAGGAATGAACAACCTCCACACCAGAAGTCCTGCGGGATAACAAACCCCAGGTGGCTCGCCGGCAACCACTGCACCAGCAGCGCGACAACGACCTCCGCCTCGGGCGGCTAGACAGCAGCAGCAATGGCCTCAGGGCAAACGCCACTGCTGAAAGGCCCTCGTTCACGTCCCCTCACGGGGGACGAGAACCAGCCATTAAAGCCAAAGAGCCGGAGGTCCGGAGCGCAGGTGGCACCGACGGTCTCATCGACGGAGGCAACCGCTTCGGCAGAGGAAGCCTCACCTATGGTGACTACCACCTCAGCACCGGCGACAGCAGCCACCTGTGCACGGCACGACCATCGCTTGGGTGGAGGACGGATAGCTACACCCTGACCAGGCAGCAGCAGTTCGCCTTCCCCCGCATAGCTGGAGGACGTCTCCTCCGCAGGGCTGGAGGATGCCCTTCTCCCCCGAATGCTGGAGGAAGAAGCAGGTCACCGGCCCACATGGAGATGGGCCCCAACTCGGCACGCCCTCCTCCCTAGCCCGGATGATGAACATCCTTGAAGCTGAGGGCGGGGCGGAGGCCGCAGCCCGGCTTGCTTCTCCCCAACACAAGGCTGGTGATCATCCCTATGGATGACCATTGGTGAGGGACTGCAGCCGGGCTGCATGATAAAAATCCTTGAAGCCAAGCGATGACTAACGAGCGCCAACCCCCACGAGGTCGTGCTCCTCCAATAGCAACAAGAAGAAGAAGGCAAGACCACCGACATTGCCACGGGCGCAAGTTCTTCGGCGGTGAAGTCGCCAGAAGACACCGGCACACCTCATCTGGAGGCCCGGAAGGCGGAGGGGCGCGATGAAGTCGAGAGGAGCAAGGCATGGCTACCTCCTAGGGGGTCGATCCTTTTTAAAGGCAGATCTCCTCACTCGCACCCCCAAGCGTCACGGGCAAAGTCTCCACCGACATGCGCCAGGGTTCCCACCTCACGACATGGGGCTGGGTCCCACACGTCATGCGAGCTGACCCGAAACGCGAAGAAGGCAAACCGCTGCACGCGAAGCACGTAACCGCCCCGCGGTTATAAGCATTTCCTCATCCTCGCCAAAACCAGCAGTCGAAAGGGCGGAGCGCCGCGCAAGAAGCATGCAGCCACACTACGGTTGTGTACCCTTTCAGCTTCGCCGCATCCAGCGGTCCAGCCTGGAGGCCCGGTCCCACATGTCATGTAACCGGCGCGCCGGTCACTACGTGCGAGAAAACCGCACCGCCACTTGCGCTAATGCTGCGTCTTCTCGACTGCAGAACCAGTGCAGCGACTCAAGGCAACCCTGCGCGTGACCCAACAGTGCCCATTAAGTGCGACGATCACGGGTCACTCAGCCGCGGAGATAGGCACGACAGTCAATATGATCAGAGGCGGGCCGGCAGTAATTGCAGCAACAGGCATGCAGAAGCAGCGGTCCAATCACCTACAGGTTCGCGTCCTCTCCCGAAACGACAGGGGAGCCCTCTCCCACAGCATAAAAGACGACGCGCCCGTGTTCCGTTCCTCGAACGACTCGCGCACGCGCAACAGACGCCCCACGAATCGCCCGTCCCATCGCATTAACTCCTTGGCAGGAGAAGCGACACCTCCGGCAGGCGAAGCAGGCGCCGTTTCGTCTCCGTCATGATGACCACGTCAAAAAAGGTGCGCCACATTATTTAAATTCATATCCTTTTTCTTTTCCTCTCTCTCTCTCTTGCCACAGGGACCGGGAAAGGGGATATTTCGAAAAAGGATCCTTCCCAGCAAAGAAAATGGGCCCCGAGCCCTCCTACTGATCAGGGGTTTGAAGGTTGCGCCCTCCGGGGTTCGGCAACCACCCCAGAGCACTTGGGCTCCGAGCCCGCTACTAATCAGGGGTTCGAAGGCTGGCCCCTCGGAAGGGTTCGACAGCCGCCCCAGGGCACGCAGAGTCAGGGATGACCCTGGGTACATACGTTACATGGCCGAGGCTTGGGCTACGCTCTCGAGGTACCCTAGGACATTTCCGAGACCAGCGGGAGCGATTTGTAATGGAATCCCACTAGAGGGAGGCATCGAGCCCTCGGACTCTATCGAATAGGTCCGGGTCCAGCAAATCACCCGCAGGTACTTTTGGAGCGTGCCTCTGGGCCACTAGTCGACCCTTATCGAACAGGGCTTGGGCGTCCACTCGGATCACCCGTTAGCAACTCACTGGAAACACCGTGTTCGGTGCCCTCCGAGGGTAACACGACGCTTCCCCCCCACTTCCTCCTTGCGGAAAGGCGACGAAGGGGCGTACAATAAAAGTTGGGACGGTCCTTGATCGTCCTCTCGCTCAGTGCAGAGGCTCGGGGGCTGCTCTCGCACCAGGCTACGGCCAAATCATTGACCACGTCAACAAACCAACTTGAAAACTCGGAGCCTGACAGTGCACCCGAGCTGCGACCAGGCCGCATGAGGGAACAACGAGGCTGACCGAGGCATCACAAAAAGGATTAAGACCTCAGAGGAGTCAAACCACTCCTCCAAGGCCTCGAGGGCTACACACGGCGGGAGCGGTCGCGCGCACCCACCGGAACAAAATATAACCGAGAAGGGCCGGTCCCCTTGCAAAAAATCCGGCAGAACCTCCAAGCGAGTACCTACACTCCCTTGAAGGCTCGGGGGCTACTGTCGGGGACCGTAATTAGGGGTACCCCCAATGCTCCTTAATCTGGCTGGAAAACATCTTCAAAACAAACCATAAATGAGTGATAAAGCGTGGGCTTCGTCTACCAAAGGACGCGACCTCATCCGAGCCCAGCCTCGGGCAAGGACGGTAGTCCCGGACAGATTCACGCCTCCACCGAGGGTCCCCTCAGTCAGTAGACGCACCCTCGGCTCGCCCGAAGCCCAGCTCGGGCAGACTTTGTCGTGCAGCGACCTCGCCCAAATCGCCTTACCAACCGATCGTATCGCATGCGCATTTAATGCGGGGATCGCCTGACACCTTATCCTGACACGCGCGCCTCAGTCGGCAAGGTCAAAGTGACCGCAGTCACTTTGCCCCTTTACTGACCGTTCTGACAGGAGAACAACACTGTTCACCCCGCCCCGGCTACTGTGCCAACCACCAGGGTAAAACTGAGTCACGATCTCCCACGAGTTCGGCCTCGAGCGCAACAGGGAGCTCTGCCTCGCCCGACCCCAGGCCTCGGCTTCAGCTTCGGTCTCGAGAGAAGGACTCCGCCTCGCCCGACCTCGGCCTCGGGAGAAGGACTCCGCCTAGCCTCGACCGTAGCCTCGGCCTTGGAGGAGTCGCCGCCTCACCCGACCTTGGCCTCGGACCGACTACGCTACAGGGGATACATCATTACCCTACCCCTAGCTAGCCGCTTCAGGCTACGAAGGAACAAGGCCGGTAACAGGCAATGATGGTTCCCCACGTGCGCCCATGACGTCGGATTACTCCCAACCTCCTACGGAAGCAGGGGAACGTCAGCAGCATCCATGCCGCACCGCCAGCTATGCTTCTACAGGACTCAAGGCACTTCTCCGACGGCCACGTTGGTACATGTACAGGGCTCAAGTCTCTTCCCTGCCAGCCACGTTAGCACGTAGCAACACCCCATTGTACAGTTGGGCATCTCCTTGTATCTATAAAAGGGGATGTCCAGGGCCTTCCTAAGGCACGGAAGAAGACGAGGGAAAACGGGGGGGAGACAAAACATATGTGCTACGTACGAACAGGCGAAGGCAGGCGAGCAGAGGCAGGCAGGGTAGGAGAGACGCGATAGAGGCAGACTCCTACAGCTCACCTCAAGGCCGAACCCTCTCTTTCTCTCTCTCTCTCTCTCGCTCTCGCTCCCTCGCAACGCTTGTAACCCCTACTACGAGCACCCCAGTGCAAGATAACATAAGCCTCATTCCCCTCTTGTGTTCCATCTTGCATCAACCCATCTGGGCAGGGACACGCAACAACAAATTCACTAGTTGGTCGAGGGTCCTCGCGGGTCCAAAACACCGATAGTTACGGTCATGCCCTTTAATATCTACTCATGAGCTCACTAGAGAGAAAACCCATTCTCTCCCGGACTGCGACCCCACAGTCAGCTCATATAGGTGAAATCATTAAGGAAATTCTATAGGACAATTTCCCTGCTTATAGCATTGACTTCATTAAGAGCATATCACTCAACCTGCCATACAGATAGAGCACAACAGCTCATGGGACTCTTTATCTTTTGTGCTCTTGGTTCCACAGTGCTTCGTTTCCTGGAGCCTGGATCTCAGGACCTCCGGTCACACAGGACAGTTATTCGCAGTTGAAACCGCTAACAGGGTATGAGTCCCATTCCCATGCACGCTGCTTGGATTGGCTTTTGAGCCAGTCCTTTGGTGAAAGGATCAGCAAGGTTCCTTTCAGACTTGATGTAATCTACGGTTATTACACCCGTCTCTCTAGCATGCCGACATGAATCAAGTCGTCTTCTGATATGCCTCGAGGATTTTGGTTGTCCTTTCTACTGTTCACTTTCAGCAACACAGAAGTGTTGTCACAATATACTAGGACAGCCGATATCGGCTTTGCTAGCATTGGAAGGTCTGATAACAGGTCTCTCAACCATTCAGCCTCCAATGCTGCTGAATCAAGTGCAACTAATTCAGCCTCCTTGGTGGAACATGTCGATACTGTTTGTTTAGACGATCTCCACGACACAGCCCCACCAGCTAAAGTGAACACATAGCCACTTGTAGACTTCATTTGATCTGAGTCAGAGATCTAGTTTGCATCATTGAATCCTTCAAGTACTGATGGAAATCCAGTATATTTAATACCAAGATTCATCGCTCCCTTCAAATACTGAAGCACTCTATACAAGGCTACCCAGTGTCTATCTCCTGGACTGGCCGAATAACGAGCCAGTCTGCATACTGCATATGAGATATCTGGTCTAGTTGCACTCCTCAGGTACATGAGAGATCCGATGATCTGCGAATATAGTAGCTGGTTCACAGGCTCGCCTTCATGTTTACTAAGCGTGTAGGATGGATCATAGGGCGTGGTGACTGGTTTACAGTCCATATGTCCAGAGCGAGTCAGGACCTTTTCCACATAATGGTATTGTGACAAAGTAATCCCATCCTCACCCTTTATTAGCTTGATGTTCAATATTACATCAGCTTCACCCAAGTCCTTCATATCAAAGTTCTTGGAGAGGAATACTTTTATCTCCATGATAGCCTCTAAATCGGTCCCAAATATCAATATGTCATCAACGTATAAACACATGATAACACCTTTGCCCCCAGAGAAGCGATAATACACACACTTGTCGGCTTTGTTTACACAAAACCCGACAGTGGTCAGAGTATTATTAAAATTCTCATGCCATTGTCTGGGAGCTTGCTTAAGACCGTATAAGGATTTAATCAAGCGACACATTTTGCTCTCTTGTCCTTTAACCACAAATCCTTCTGGTTGCTGCATATAAATTTCCTCTTCCAGCTCTCTATTTAAGAATGTTGTCTTTATGTCCATTTGATGAACAAGAAGTTTATAAGCAGCCGCCAGCGCTAAAAGCACACGGATTGTGGGCAATCGAGCCATCGGAGAATAAGTATCAAAATAATCCTCCTCTTTCTTTTGAGTAAAACCCTTAGCCACAAGACGGGTCTTGTACTTTTCAATAGTACCATCGGGTCTCCTCTTCCTCTTAAAGATCCATTTGCTGCCCACAGGCTTGCAACCAACTGGGAGATTAGTTATCTCCCAAGTTCCATGTTGGGGACTTGTTCTCAAATGCTATGAATTAAGAACAAGGCAACACACAAGAAAAATGTTAAATGTTAATGTCCTTCATCCTTCGAAGCATTACTTCCCTTAGGACATAATGTTCTTCAGACAAAGGTTATAAAAGACATACCTTCATAAATATGACACGTAATCAGAGGATGAAGGTTATGAAACATAAGACGACATAAATAATTACATGGTACCAAAATATGAATGTTTATTGCCAAATAATCATGAATACATAAAAGTCAAATTAAATTACACTTATACCTTGAGTTCAATTGAATACGAAGATTCAGATGTGATGTCCAAGCGTGAATAGTATGGCGGTACTGTTCACCTATTTATAGGCACAGGGCGCAGCCTATGTAAATTTACATTCATGTCCTCTACAAATGATTACAATCATTACACAGGTTATCATGGGCTGATTAGTCATCTCATCTTTAAGTCGGTGCCTTTTGAAATATACTACGAAGCTCCCTAACTAGTAGCTTCGGCATCGTCCCTGTTCTGGCCTTCCGAAGGTGCTTCTTCTCACAGGACCTTCAGCGATGAAGAAGACCCCCAACAGTAGCCCCTTCACGGTGCCAGATCGTTTTTCGTAACGAGCTCGACCCGTGAAAAATTCTTTTATGCTTCGGAATGCTGAAGGTCCAAAAAACACCTTCCCTGAGCTCGTTGCCAAGAAACGATTTAAATATTCCGAGTGCAAGGCAGTCCCAACATAGGATGGGTTCACTCGATCTGGTGATTCGTCTCCTCGGGCGGTATGGTCCACCGTTCAGCGGGTGTGGGCGGCTGTTCAGCGGGTGCAATCGTCCTATCGATTTACCTTCCCACCTGCAACACTATAAATACAGACGGGTAGGTGTGAAGTTACCACAACATTTACTACTATTGTACTGTTGTGCTGCCGAAAAATTCGACCACAGCCGAAGCTTATTCACCGTACTCCAAACCAAAGCTTCGTCACAAGAGGGAGCTTCGGCAAAGATAAAAATTATTCAACTTCGCAAGAAATTCAATCATCATATGGCTAGGGTCCATTCAACGGCTAGGGTTACACGCGACGAAGAGGAGTCCGAAGCTGCTGGAACTGCCCCGATCTCTGAAATAATGAGGCAGTCGGGACTGGTTATGCTAGAGGGTACTGCTGACAAAGATGCACCTGCTGCCGAAGCTGAGCAGGCAGATATTGCAGAAAGTGAGCCTGACGAGGAAGATATAGATGATTATTCCGCCGTGCCATCTAAGCCCAGTCACTTGAATTTTGGAAAATCGACTGTCTCCGAAGCTGATATGCCGATGATGATAAAACTAGGTTACTTCGGGGAAGTCGAGAAGAAGCTGGTTCGCTTTGGCAGGGAAGAGACAACCCCAAAACCAGAAAACAATGAGGTGGTAGTCTTCAGAAGCTTCTGTAAAGCAGGATTAAGGTTTCGTCTGCATGGGATGATTGCAGATGTTTTGGAAAATTTTGAAGTTTATCTTCATCAGCTGACTCCTAACGCTATTGTTAGGCTCAACGTCTTTATCTGGGCTCTCCGAAGCCAAGGAGCGGAGCCAGTTGCCGAAGCCTTTTGCCGGGTACACGAACTTCACTATCAGACGAAGGCTAGAGAAGATGGATTGCACGAGAACTTTGGCTGCTATAATTTTGCTTATCGCAAAGACATGAAGACACCGGTGGTTAGCTACCGCACCAAATGGCCGACCGGTTGGAAAACTGAATGGTTTTATGTTAAGATTGATGAGAAAAAGGAGAAGTTAGTTTAGAGCCCGCTAGAGCTAACCTTCGGGTTGACTAGGCCTCAGTGCAATATGACGCCGGGGACAGCATGCCCAGATGTTGTGGGTGATTTTAGAGTTGTGTCTGAGCATATTGGTACTAGGGATCTAGTTCAGGAATATTTAGCCAATAGGGTATTCCCAACATTAAAGGAATGGGATATGTTGAAGCTTAAGGGAGATAAGAAAAAGAATGAACTCGTTCGGTTGCCTTATCATTTCAAGTTTAAGAAACACTTCAAAGAACCCTGCCAGGAATGGTTGGATACAATTGAAGTTTTGTGCAATGAAATCTTGGGCAATTATACGAAAAAGGAAGATCAACTGATGACAGCAGCCTTCGGCACCCGGCCGAAATGAAGGTTAAACCGAGTAATGGACGCTTTGAAATTTGAATACCCAGACTATGAAAGGTTAAGCAAAGGTGCCGAAGGGCCAAAACGAAGAAGGGTTGTTAGTGTTGTACAAAGGCAAGCTGCCAGGATGATTAAAGAGGATGAAAATTTAGCAAAAAAGAAAAATCTAGTCCTGAGCCAAAGGTAGTTGTGTCGAAGAAAAGAAAGGCTCCAGCTTCGAAGCCGAAGGTTGATTTAGAAGAAGAAGCTCCCTCAACGCCTTCTGTCACTGACGCAGAAGAAATTTTAAAGATAATGAATCTCTACCTAATAAGCTAAGTCCGCTGGGACCGGAACTGATGAAGCTTTTACAGAAGAAGAAGAAGCCTTCGGCTGCCGAGAAGCCTGCTGAACCAAAAAAGCGAAGAATTATCACTGCCATTGAGGCTATTGAAGAAACACCGCCACCGGCCTCAGCACCGAAAACAACAGCAGCCGAAGCTGCTCCTCCTAAAGCTGCTACTTCCGAAGCTGCAGTAGCCGAAGCCACAGATTTGGAAACCACACTCGATGACATTGATGAAATGATTTTGAAAATGGCTGAGGAAGAAACTGTTGCAGCTGCTGAGGAAACCCCGGCCGCAGTGCCTGAAAAAGGGGAAAATGCCTGAAAAAGAGAAGGAGCCTATCGAAGATACTTTGGAAGAGGAAAATTTTAACTTTCAAAACATAATTGGGCAAGAATTGTCAAAGGCTGAAAAAGAAGAACTGAAGGACTATGCCATATCATGCAGGTATCAGCCAGGGGCACTACTCTTCGGCGGTGTTGCCGAAGAGAGTTTAGGATGCCTTCGGGACCGAATTGGGGCAAAGGTTGTCAGCACTTTATCGAAAAGTGTTGGTTTTCCGAAGCTCAAATTTGATCTCAGTAGATACCGGCGACAGCATATCGCCGATAGCCTGTTTTATTCTAACTTTAAGGTAAAATTTTTCCCTTTACTTTTTATTGTTTTGATATGAAGATGTTTTTTTGATGAAGATTATTTTGCCAGAGCCTACTGCTAAGTAAAGCCTTAAGGATGCAATAAGACCTCGAGGACAAGAAAAACGAAGTTATAATTGAGGGTTTAGAGAAGAAGATTGAAGATCATGAAGCTACCCTAGAAAAGAAAGACTTCGTGCTTCAAACGATGGAAGGTTCACTGGCAGAAGCTCAAGCTGAGATCGCTAAATTAAACGGTGAACTTTCCCTACAGTCAAAAAACTTTGAGCAAGAGAAGAATGATTTCCAAACAAAACTCGAAGCTGAGGCTGAAAAAAAGTTCAAATCTTCAGAAATCACTCAAAGATCTTCAGGAAAAATGCTTAGGCTTCGGCACCCGGTGCGTTCAACGACTGAAACAGGTCTTTAACTCAGTTGGGGCCAGCTCTGAAAAGTTTAAACCTTCGGTTGAAGACCTGTCGGGGACACTTGATCATATTGAAGGTGAAGTTGATGCTCTCGACGAAATTATAGCTGGACATGGTGACTTTTGTGCCCTGTTAGCTTCTCGAGGCACAGTTGTCGCTTTCATGAAGGCTAGCTGTACACATGGAAATATTGTAAACAGACCAAACTTCAGCCTGTCACTGGCAGACTTGAACGACATCCCCGGCCTGGCCCGAAGCATTGGAAACAGATTCGTTACTCAAATCTGGGCAAAGGGCGGGCGAGACTTGGCTGGTGACGAAGCTCGAAGTCACCTTAAACCGGTAATAAACTCATACCTTGTGCTTACCTTTTTCCTTGAAACTTGAATTTACCTTATAATGCTTTGATATGTATAGGATGACGAAACCGAGGAGCATTGAGCTGAAGCCTAGCAGATGATCCAAAGCTTAGCAAATGATGATGAAGCTGAAAACCTAGCTGTGAAAAAACTCGAAAAACTCTTGTATCATCCTATGTAAAGAATATTGTAATTTGAGAATCAGACTCTACTCTGTAAATTTGTCCAAACCTTGTAATATATTTTTACCTTTCTGTCAATGTGTGAACTGCTTTGATGTGGACGAAACTTGTATTTTTTGAGTCGAAGGCGAAAAACACCTTCCCTTCTTTTCGTACGCAACAAAGCATTGATCTGCTTCCGAAGCCATATTCTTGGAGGCGAAGCAACTGTCTATCTGTATGATATGATGATGATCCTATGTATGCCTAAATGAATGTTTATGAATGCAATGTATGATGTAATGTATCGTGCAAGTGAATGCCCAGTCACACACATACGAAGCTTCATCCATAACCTTCATTCCCTTAGGAATGACTGAAATCTCTTTGCCGTTTATTTTTCGGCTGCACCGCTTATTTTTCGGTGTAAGTTCTGCATCCCCTTAGGAACGTCTTTTGAACTTCTTCACCTTCTATTTCGGCGGTATTCAGGTTGACTTTTCGCGCTTCGCCTTCTATTTCGACGGTATTCGCGTTGACTTTTCGCGCTTCGCCTTATATTTTGGCTGTATTTGGCTCTGCATTCCCTTAGGAATGACTTTTGAGCAGAAAAACTTATGCTGCGTTCCCTTAGGAATGACTTTTGTAGCTTCGTCATGCTCTGCATCCCTTTAGGGACGACTTTCGAGCTTCTTCCTATTTTTTTCTTTGCACTCGATGGTGCATGCTCAGATTTTACATTTACATATCTTGGGGGACTTTGCCCTCGTAGGGCTGAATTAAAAAGGAAAAATTACAGACTATGGCCCCATTAAAAACCTTTCTCCCCCTTTGGAAAGGAAAAGGGTGCCATAAAAAAATGAAAAAGATTACATCAATTTATACATAATATCGCTGAAATTCATCCGCATTCCAGGATCTACGAATGTCGTTGCCGTCCATGTCCTTTAACCTATAGGAACCGGGTCTTGACGAAGATACTACCAAAAAGGGTCCTTCCTACTTCAGCTAAAGCTTGCCTACTGTGTCAGGGTTGGCCACTCTCTGAAGCACCAAGTGTCCTGGCTTAATGGCTTTCAATCGAACTTTTCTGTTGCGCCATTTTATTGTTTCGGCTTGATATTTGTTGATGTTTTCCACAGCCTGAAGTCTGGTCCCTTCTATAGTATCTTTTGTCACAGAATAATTAGCTTCGTCTTCGGCCAAAGCTACTGTTCTTATTGACCCTGTTTTAGCCTCTTCGGGGGTTATGGCTTCGTCACCGAACAATAACTTAAATGGTGTGAAACCTGTTGATCTTGATATGGTCGTATTGTGGCTCCACACCACTTTAATCAATTCATCTGGCCACTTTCCTCTGGGCTGATTAAAGATTAGCTTCATTATTCCTGTCATTATAATACCATTTGCTCTTTCGACGAGTCCATTTGACTCTAGATGTCTGACTGACGCAAAATGGATCTTCGTGCCAATTTGATCACAGAATTCCTTGAAAGCTTCGGCATCAAACTGTGTTCTGTTATCCACAGTTATAGCCTTCGGCACACCGAAGCGACAAACAATGTTTTGCCAAAAAAATTTCTAGATTGTGACCGAAGTTATAGTGGCCAAAGGCTTCGCCTCAATCCACTTGGAAAAATATTCTATAGCCACCACAACATATATTAAATTGCCTTGTGCTGGTGGAAGTGGACCTAACAAATCCAGGCCCCATCTTTGCAATGGCCAGGTTGGTTGTATTAACTAAGTCAAAGACGAAGGTTGTTTCTGATTTCTTGCACATTTTTGGCAATTTTCACACTTTTGAACCAAATCTGCTGCGTCCGAAGCTGCCTTCAGCCAATAGAATCCTTGTCGAAAAACCTTTCCCAGAAGAGGTCTGGACCCAATATGAGATCCACACAATCCTGCATGTATCTCCTTCATCAGTTCTATACCTTCAGTTCTGGATAAGCACTTGAGAAGTGGGGAACAAACTCCATGTTTATATAATTCCCCTTCTATTATGACATATGGTCTTGTTCTTGCTTCCATTCTTTTGTTATAAACCTCATCATCCGAGAGATGATTACCTTGGAGGAAAGATATAATCTCAGTCCTCTAGTCTTCACTATGGACAGGAGATATTGTGAGCACTACTCTTTCGAGAAGTTCTACCAAAGGTGCTCTTATTGTCTCGAAAAACACTTCCGAAGGTAGGGGAAGCCCCTGTGCTGCTGACTTGGCTAGTAGATCAGCATGCTCATTTTCCCCTCTTGGAATATTCTTAATAGAAAATCCTTCGAAAGAAGCTTCAAGTCTTCGAACTGTATCCAAGTATCTCTCAAGCTTTGGATCTCTTGCCTTGCAACTCTTGTCAACATGTCCAGAAATAACTTGAGAGTCAGTTTTAAGGACTGCCCTTCTTATTCCCATTGCCTTTAACTTTCGAAGTCCCAAAAGTAATGCTTCGTATTTAGCAATATTATTTGTACAACTGAAATCAAGCCTTGCTACATAACATGTTCTTACTTTAGAAGGTGCAACTAAGACAGCAGCTGCACCTGCACCGAAGGTTCCCCAGGAGCCGTCGCAGAACACTGTCTAGGCTTCGGCATCTTTATTTGCTTCTTCTTCTTCTTGAGGACCTATGCACATAGTCAATACTGAATTCATTAAGCTCCGCGGCCCACTTTCCAATCCTTCTAGTAGCTTCTCTGTTTCTCATAATATCCTTCAAAGGCTGTGATGAAGAAACAATTATGTGATATGCTTGAAAATAATGCCGGAGCTTCCTGGAGGCCATTAGCACAGCATACAACACCTTCTCCAACTCTGTATAGTTTTTCTTTGATAAACTTAGAACTTCAGAGACAAAATATACTGGAGCTTGCTTCTTAATTTGGCTTTCAAGCTTCTCCTGTACAAGCGCCACACTTACTGCAGAGTGCGAAGCTGCCACATACAATAGTATTGGAGCCCCTGGCGCAGGTGGAGTTAATGTTGTTAGATCAATCAAGTACTGCTTCAACTCTTCGAAGGCCTTCTGCTGAGCTGGGCCCCATTGAAAAACTTCGGCTAACTTTAGTATTTCAAAGAATGGCAAATTTCTTTCTGCTGATCTAGATATAAATCTATTCAATGATGCCAGTCTTCCTGTCATCCGTTGGGCCCCCTTCTTTGTGCTTGGTGGTTCCATCCGAAGGATAGCTTCGATCTTGCTTGGATTAGCTTCAATCCCCTTCGTTGAAACTAGGCAGCCAAGGAACTTACCCTTCTTCACTCCAAAGACACATTTTTCTGGATTTAATTTCAGGCCAGCTTGCCTGAAGTTAGCAAATGTTTCCTGTAGATCAGTAATGTGATTTTCTTGCTTTGTGCTTTTTACTATGATGTCATCAACGTAGGTTAGCACATTTCTGCCTATCTGAGAATGAAGGACCTTAGCTGTCATTCTGCTGAAGCTTCCTCCAGCATTCTTGAGCCCCTCATGCATCCAAAGATAGCAATAGGTGCCACTGGGAGTTATGAAGCTAGTCTTCAGCTCATCCTCCTTCTTCATCCATATTTGATGATATCCTGAGTAGCAATCCAGCGGACTCATAAGTTCTGAAGAAGCTGCTGCATCTACAAGAGAGTCTATTCTTGGTAATGGAAATTCGTCCTTTGGACAGGCCTTGTTAAGATCTGTGAAGTCAATACACATTCTCCATTTGCCATTGGCCTTCTTCACCATAACAGTATTGGCAAGCCACTCTGGATATTTTACCTCTCTGATAACACCAGCACTGAGAAGCCTTTTTACTTCATTTCGAGCACCTTCGGCTTTATCATCAGACATTTTCTGAAGCCTTTGCTTTCTTGGCCTGAAGGATGGGTCGACATTGAGTGAATGTTCAATGACATCTCTGTTGACACCACAAAGGTCATTGGCTGACCAAGCAAAGTCATCTTTGTTGTTGAATAGAAACCTTATCAAAGTTTTCTCCTGCTCTTCAGATAGTTGAGACCCCAGCAGTACCTTCTGCTCTACTATATCTTCACATAGAAGCATGGGTTTCTGCTGATCAGCCGAAGCAGCCTTCTCTCTTCTGTACTTATACTGTTCACAAGCTTCGACTCCATCTATATTGTGGATTGCTTTTGAGTCTGTCCAATTTCTTCGGCTTTTCTGGCAGCCTCTTGACTTCCATGAATAGCAATGGGCCCTTGTTCCAAAGGTATCTTCATGCATAGATATGCTGGGTAAAGTATTGCTTCGAAAGCATTAAGTGTCCCTCGACCAATGATTGCATTGTAGGGGTATTCCATGTCAACAATGTCAAAAACAACCTGTTCAGTCCTTGTATTATGAACAAAGCCGAAGGTAACTGGCATTGTGATTTTGCCAAGTGCTACGATTTGCCTTCCTCCGAAGCCACATAGGGGATGTGTAGCATCGTGAATCTTATCTTCTGGCTCTTGCATTTGTCTGGAGGCCTTAGCAAATATGATATCTACAGCACTGCCTATATCAACCAGAACATTGTGGACCAGAAAACCCTTGATGACACAAGATATGACCATAGCATCATTGTGAGGATAGTCCTTGAGCTGAAGGTCCTCCTGGGAGAAGGTGATTGGGATGTGAGACCATTTTGACTTGATGAAGGGCCCCTGCACCCCAACATGCTGCACCCTTCTCTATGCTTCCTTCTTCTGCTTCTTGTTAGCCGGTTCTGAACTTGAACCGCCTGTTATCGGGAGCACTAGCTTCGTAGACGAAGGTGCTTCAGCTTGGTTGTTGAACGAAGCCATCAGCTCAACAGTGGAAGTGAGTTCACTGGAGGTGGGCGCCAATGTTGGGGACTTGTTCTCAAATGCTATGAATTAAGAACAAGGCAACAGACAAGAAAAATGTTAAATGTTAATGTCCTTCGTCCTTCGAAGCATTACTTCCCTTAGGACATAATGTTCTTCGGACGAAGGTTATACAAGACATACCTTCATAAATATGACACGTAATCAGAGGATGAAGGTTATGAAACATAAGACGACATAAATAATTACATAGTACCAAAATATGAATGTTTATTGTCAAATAATCATGAATACATAAAAGTCAAATTAAATTACATTTATACCTTGAGTTCGATTGAATACGAAGATTCAGATGTGATGTCCAAGTGTGAACAGTACGGGGGTACTGTTCACCTATTTATAGGCATAGGGCGCAGCCTATGTAAATTTACATTCATGTCCTCTACAAATGATTACAATCATTACACAGGTTATCATGGGCCGATTGGTCATCTCATCTTTAAGTCGGTTCCTTTTGAAATATACTACGAAGCTCCCTAACTGGTAGCTTCGGCATCGTCCCTGTTCTGGCGTTCCGAAGGTGCTTCTTCTCACAGGACCTTCGGCGATGAAGCAGATCCCCAACATTCCATTCGAGATGATTGAATCCATCTCGCTACGGACAGCCTCCCTCCAGTACTCTGCATCCGGAGATGTATATGCCTCTGTGAGGGAGCGTGGTTCTTCATCCACTAGATAAATAATATAATCATCACCCAAAGACTTTTCAGTCATTTGTCTCTTACTCCTCCTTAACTCCAAATCTGGAGTCTGGTCATGGACACTCAAGGGCAGAGAATATGTCTGAGATGGACCATCTGGGGCTACTACTTCCTTATCTCGCATAGGGAAGATGCTCTCAAAGAATGTCACATCCCGAGACTCCATTATTATATTTACAGCGACTTCGCTTGTCTCAAAATGGACCACTAGAAATCTATAAGCTGCACTGTTATGTGCATAACCCAGGAAGACACAGTCTACGGTCTTAGGGCCTAACTTTCTCTTCTTCGGCAACAGGACATTCACCTTCGCAAGGCAGCCCCAAGTCTGAAGATGCGAAAGATCTGGCTTTCTTCCTTTAAATCCTTCATAGGGCGTGGCCTCACGGTTGCAAGGCGGTACCCTATTCAGGACATAGCATACCATGAGTACTGCCTCGCCCCACCAGATGTCATGCATCCCCGAACTTTGCAACAAAGCATTAGCTAAGTCACACACTGTTCGGTTCTTCCTTTCAGCTACCCCATTTGACTAAGGTGAATATGGAGCGGTGGTTTCATGAATGATTGCACACTCTTTGCAGTACTCATCAAAAAGGTTGGAAAGGTATTCACCTCCTCTAGCAGACCGCAGCCTTTTAATTTTCTTGTCTAGCTGGTTTTCAACTTCAGTCTTATAGATCTTAAAGTGTTCTAGTGCCTCATCTTTGGTTCTGAGTAAGTAAATATAATAGAACCTAGTAGCATCATCTATCAAGGTAAGAAAGTATCTTTTACCGCCTTTTGTGATTATACCATTCATCCCACATACATCTGAGTGAATTAGTTCTAAAGGAGTGGTACTTCTGCCTTCAACCGTATGAAACAGTTTTCTAGGCTGCTTAGCTTGCACACAAATACCACATTTTACACCTTTAACATGTTTATATTCAGGAATTAAAGACATGTCACTTAATCTCTTAATGGCCTAAAAATTCACATGACACAAACGGGAATGCCATATATCATTAATGGAATCGTTATTACAGACCACATTAACATGGTAAGAAGAATGATTATTCAAAACAGAAAGATGGAACAAACCGCCTGACTCATATGATTTTCCAACAAAAGTACCAAACTTAGACAGGACCACTTCATTAGACTCAAATACTAATTTGAGACCATGTCGACATAGCAGCGACACTGATATGAGGTTCCGACTCATCGAGGGCATATAGAGCACGTCCTTCAGCACGAGCGTCTTCCCTGAAGTTAACTTTAGGTAGACCTGTCTAGTACCTCGAACTGCTACCGGAACACCATTTCCCATCAAAACTGGTGCGCTGTTGTCGGCGTTCCGAGACCGGGGGGTCCCCGAGCCGACGAGTGAGTGTGCCGCGTGCCCCAGCCCAGATGGGTCGAGCGCGTGGGCGAGCGAGAAGGGGGGAGAGAGAGCGAGAGCGAGGTGGCCGGAGCCGGGTCGTGAGGGAGTCGGAGGTTCCCGCGGCCTTCGTGTTCGTCCCGCGCCCAGGTCGGGTGCGCTTGCAGTAGGGGGTTACAAGCGTCCGCGCGGGTGAGGGGAGCGAGCGGCCCCGAGAGAGCGCCTGCCCCTGCCCTCGTTCCCGCGAGGCCAACCTTCTCTAAGAAGGCCCTGGTCCTTCCTTTTATAGGCGTAAGGAGAGGATCCAGGTGTACAAATGGGGGTGTAGCGAGGTGCTACGTGTCTAGCGGGGGAGAGCTAGTACCCTAAGTACATGCCAAGGTGGCAGCCGGAGAGATCTTGGCGCCCAGCTAGTGTGGCGTCGTGGCTGTTGGAGAAGCAATGGAGCCGGGCGGAGGGACAGCTGTCGGAGTGGTTGGGCCCTTGCTGACGTCCCCCTGCTTTCGTAAGGGAGCTGGGAGCCGCCGTCGTCATGGTCCAGCGGGGCGCCATCATTGCCTATCTGGCGGAGCTAGCCAGATGGGACGTCGGTCCTGTTCTCTGCGGCCCGAGTCGTCTCAGGGTAGGGTGATGATGGTGCTTCCTGTCGACGTGGCGGACTCGTGTCCTAGGTCGGGCGACGTGGGGGCTCCTCCGAAGCCGAGGTCGAGTCTGTCCTGCATGGCCGAGGCCGAGGCCGAGGCCGAGCCCGAGCCCCTGGGTCGGGCGAGGCGGAGGTCGTTCAGCAGAGGTCGGGGTGGAGTCCGAGCCCTGGGTCGGGCGAAGCGGAGTTCATCGTCTTCTGGGGCCTTAGCCCGAGTCCGAGCCCTGGGTCGGGCGGAGCGGAGTTCGCCGTCTTCCGGGGCCTTAGCCCGAGTCCGAGCCCTGGGTCGGGCGGAGCGGAGTTCGCCGTCTTCCGGGGCCTTAGCCCGAGTCCGAGCCCTGGGTCGGGCGGAGCGGAGTTCGCCGTCTTCCGGGGCCTTAGCCCGAGTCCGAGCCCTGGGTCGGGCGGAGCGGAGTTCGCCATCTTCCGGGGCCTTAGCCCGAGTCCGAGCCCTGGGTCGGGCGGAGCGGAGTTTCCTCTGGCGCTTTTGGCCAAGCCTGGCTGCCCGTTAGTCTTATTCTTTGCGTTAAAGGCCCCAGTGACTTGGTCGGTCGGCGCGGTGATTTAGTCAGGGTTACTTCTTATCGAAGGCAAGGCCTCGGGCGAGCCGGAGATGCGTCTGCCGTGAAAGAGGAGGCCTCGGGCGAGACGGAAACATCTCAGGGTCGGCTGCCCTTGCCCGAGGCTAGGCTCGGGCGTGGCGTGATCGAGTCGCTCGTATGGACTGATCCCTGACTTAATCAAACCCATCAGGCCTCTGCAGCTTTATGCTGATGGGGGTTACCAGCTGAGAATTAGGCGTAATGAGGGTACCCCTAATTATGGTCCCCGACAGTAGCCCCCGAGCCTCGAAGGGAGTGTTAACACTCGCTTGGAGGCTTTTGTCGCACTTTTTTGCAAGGGGACCAGCCTTTCTCGGTTGTACTTTGTTCCGGTGGGTGCGCGCGAGCGCACCCACCGGGTGTAGCCCCCGAGGCCTCGGAGGAGTGGTTTCACTCCTTCGAGGTCTTAATGCCTTGCGTAATGCTTCGGCTGGTCTGGCGGTTCCCTCATGCGAACAGGCCGTAGCCCAGGTGCACTGTCGGGGCCCAAGTTCTCGGGCTGGTATGTTGACGCTGTCAACGGTTTGGCCGGAGCCGGGATTGCGAGAGCAGCCCCCGAGCCTCCGCACAGAGCGAGAGGACGATCAGGGACAGACTCGGCTTTTTTACATACGCCCCTACGTCGCCTTTCCGCAAGGAGGAGGGGGGGAGAGCGCCATGTTACCCTCGATGGGCACCGAACATGGTGTCTCCGGTGAGCTGCAATCGGGTAATCCGAGTGGACGTCCGTGCCCCGTTCGTTGGGGGTCGGCTAGGGGCCCGGAGGCACGCCCAAAAGTACCTGCGGGTGATCTGCCGGACCCGGTCCCCTGGCGACGGGGTCCGAGGGCTCGTTGCCTCCCTCCGATGGGATTCCGTTACAGAGTCGTTCCCGCTGGTCTCGGAAATGTCCTAGGGTACCTCGGGAGCGCAGCCCGAGCCTTGGTTATGTATCGAACGTACCCCTGGTCATCCCTCGCTCGGTGTCTGAGGCGACTGTGAACCCTTCGGGGGGCCAGCCTTCGAACCCCTGATCAGTAATGGGCGCGGAGCCCGAGTAGCCTGAGGCGGTCGTGGAACCTTTCGGGGGGCCGACCTTCGAACCTCTGACCAGTAGTGGGTGTCGGGCCCACGCGATCTGAGGCGGCTGTTGAACCCTTCGGGGGGCCAGCCTTCGAACCCCTGATCAGTAAGGAGGCTCGGAGCCTAGTTCCTTCACGGGGAAGGATCCCTTTGGGGGTATCCCCCTTCCCGGTCCCTGTTGCAAGAGATAGAGAAAGGGGAAAAAGGGAAAAAGGATACGAAATTGAACGACGTGGCGTACCTTTTTTGGTGTGGTCGTTTTGGTGAAGGCGAAACGTCGCTAGCTGCTCCCGCCAGTAGCGCTGCCCGTCGAGCCGCGGAGTTAATGCGCCGAGGCGAGTAGTTGGCGAGGCTGTCGTTGCGCGTGCGCGAGCCGTTCGAGGAACGGGTCACGGGCGTGTCGTCTTCACACCGTGAGAGAGGGGGTTCTCTTGCTGCCTCCGGATGGGACGTGAGCCTGGCTGATGGCGTGATCGCTGCTCTTGCGCGCCTACCACTGTCATTACTGCCGGCCCACTTTTGACCGCGTTTGACCGCTGCGTCAGGCTGGCGCAGCTGGGCCGCGCGTTGGGCCGCCTCGGGTCGTGGTATTGGTTCCGCAACCGAGGAGGTGCGGTGGTGGCGCAAGTGGCATAGTGGCTTACATGCAGCATCCGGCGCGCCGGTTGCGCGACGCGTGGGCTTGAGCCTCCGCGCTGGCCTGTCAGGAGTCGGAGAGGCGTGTCCACTTGGCGCGGCTGCATGCCGCCCGCATGGCTGCCCACCCCCTTCGCCCGTTGGTCTGGGCAAAAGTGGAGGGTCACTTGTAACTGCTGGGTGGTTGCGCGCGCGTCGCGCGCGGCGGTTCGGCTTCTTCTGCTCGGAGCCGGTCTGCATGACAGGTGGGCCCCAGCCCCCGCGCCGCAGGGGAGGGCTTTGGAGGCGTGTTGGAGAAGACTCAGCCCGTGACGGTTGGGGGCGCAAGCACGGAGAGTTGCCTTTAAAAGGAGGGCGACCCCTTTCGTAAGGCGACCATGTCTTCTTCCTCCCTTATGCATCGTGTCTTTCCGCCTTTCAAGCCCCCGGATGGGGGAAACCGCCGTCTCCGTGCCTCATCGTCGGGGGACACCACTCCGTGGGAGCGGGTACCTTTCGGCCATCGTTCGGCTTCAAGGATTTTCATCACACAGCCCAGCGGCTCCCCTCCGCTGGTGATCACCCAAGACGGTGGCCTCCAGCTCCCGAATGGGGAGGGGCAAACCGGGCTGGGGTCCCGGCCCCGCCCTCAGTGTTGAGGGTGTTCGTCATCCTCGCCGGGGCGGGGAGCGAGGCGAGCCGGGGCCCCACCTCCTACGCGGGTCGGCGGGCCACCTCATTTTCCAGCTTCTGGTGGTGGCAATCGCCTTTTAGCCCCACGGCGGAGACATCCTCCAGCCATGCCGGGGAAGGAGAACTGTTGCTGCCCAGCTAGGATGCAACATTCCGTCTTCCTCCTCGCATTCGCGGCGAGGACGGCTGCGAGGATCTGCCGGGGTGCTTAGGGGCGTCCCGCGTTTGCTGGTGATTCACCCAGAGCTTGTCGCTCCTCGGGCTTCCCTGGCGGGGAGGTTGTCCGTACCCGCGGGGGCGGAACCGGAGTTCCGTTTGTAATGGCACCTCGAGTGCCGGGTTTTTTGTTCATTTTGGCTTTCGGGGCCTGAACATGTATGTAATTACGGCACGGAGCCGTGTTTTTTCCTCATTTCCGAGCACTAAGACTCGTCCGCTGATTGTCTGAACCGCTTCACTAAGCATGAGTCGCCCCGTGTCAAGGTGACGAGTGAGGTATCCGTATCCCGGAGGCGTAGGAGTCCCTCGGCTCGGTCGGCCCTGTTGTCCGAGGCTCCTCTAGCTTAGTTAAAGAGACCCCTCGGCCGCTCTTCGACGAGCTGAGGCCGGGGGTAGCGATATCAGCATGAGCAGAGGCAGAGTTGGCTCGGAAATGAAACCTGGTTGGCCGGAGCCTAGCCGGGTTGTCCGTTGGCAGGATTGACACCGGAGTCGGTCAGCCGAGGCCTCGGACCGGGCTCGTGCCCTCGGAAGGTGGTTGGCCGAGGCCCCGGAGGTGGCTGGCCGAGCCGCCTGCTCGGGCCGGATTCCCGGAGAAGTCCCTGACAACGATCGCCCGGGCGTGGTGATGACGCCGTCCTTTGGAGCGGAGGCCCTCGGACCGCGTCGCCGTCCGAGGCTAGTTCGGGCCTTGCCGAAGGTGCTGTCGATGCCGAGGGTGTCGCCGCCCCCTTCCAGCGCCAAGACCTAAGCCTGCAGGATCAGCCTGTCTTGTAGCGTGTGCTTTGTGCGGCCGTCGAGGCCAGAACACACACCCTTGCTGTGTTGTAAAGCTGCGTCCCTTTTCCTCTTGTTCCAAGCATCTGGACTTTTTGTCGGTAACAGGGATGTTAGTGCGAGCGAGAGTTGCTTCTCGCGGAAGGTGATGAGTGAGGTATCCGTATCCCGGAGGCGTGGGAGTCCCTTGGCTCGGTCGGCCTTGCCGCTTACGCGTACTTTCACCCGTCCATGAGGCCCCGTCACCGACTTGGTCGAGAAGGCCCGAAAGATCGCTTCGGCAGAAGGGCTTCCGAACGTAAAGACTTGTTCAATCCGTGGAGCCGCTTTATCCGAACGTGAGTTACTTATCGCAGAAGGTGATGAGTGAGGTATCCGTATCCCGGAGGCGTAGGAGTCCCTCGGCTCGGTCAGCCTTGACTGCTTACGTGTACCCCGTCGTTTCCGGGACCCACTTTTCGAAGCAGTCAAAAAGCACGAAAGACATTCTGGTAAAAGAGATTTTTTGTTCGAGGAAAATTTTGACGCAGAGGGGGTTTCCCCCCTTTTAGCCCCCGAGGGAGGGTCGGGCTTTGCCGAGGCGAGGCCGACCCTTCCTTGTTGACTAAACTTTGCGTGGGTGCGAGGTATATGAACAATTTGGAAACATCTCAAGGGTAGAAGCGACGTAGCTGTTGGATGTTCCAAGCGTTGCTGTAGACCTCGCCTTGACTGTTGGCCAACTTGTACGTTCCGGGCTTCAGAACTTTGGCGATGATGAACGGCCCCTCCCAGGGGGGCGTGAGCTTGTGCCTCCCTCGGGTGTCTTGCCGCAGCCGAAGCACCAGATCGCCCACCTGGAGATCTCGGGGTCGGACCCCTCGGGCGTGGTAGCGTCGCAGAGACTGCTGATACCGTGCCGAGTGTAGTAAGGCCCTGTCCCGAGCCTCATCTAGCTGGTCCAGCGAGTCTTCTCGGCTAGCTTGGTTGCTTTCTTCGTTGTAGGCCCTCGTCCTCGGGGAGCCGTATTCCAGGTCAGTGGGCAGGACGGCCTCGGCCCCATAGACCAGGAAGAACGGCGTGAAACCTGTGGCTCGGCTTGGCGTCGTCCTCAGGCTCCAGACCACCGAGGGGAGTTCCTTCATCCATCGCTTGCCGAACTTGTTGAGATCATTGTAAATCCGGGGCTTGAGCCCTTGTAGAATCATGCCGTTGGCACGTTCCACTTGCCCATTCGACATGGGATGAGCTACGGTGGCCCAGTCTACCCGGATGTTGTGATCCTCGCAAAAATCCAAGAATTTTTTGCCGGTGAACTGGGTGCCGTTGTCGGTGATGATGGAGTTCGGGACCCCGAAGCGATGGATGATGTTGGTGAAGAACGCCACCGCCTGCTCGGATCTGATGCTGTTCAGGGGTCGGACCTCGATCCACTTGGAGAATTTGTCGACGGCGACCAGCAGGTGCGTGTAGCCCCCGGGCGCCTTCTGCAGAGGGCCGACGAGGTCCAGACCCCACACAGCGAAGGGCCAGGTGATGGGTATTGTCTGCAGAGCCTGAGCGGGCAGGTGGGTCTGCTTCGCATAGAATTGGCACCCTTCGCAGGCGCGGACAATTCTAGTGGCGTCAGCTACCGCCGTCGGCCAGTAGAAGCCTTGGCGGAAAGCGTTCCCGACGAGGGTTCGAGGTGCTGCATGATGGCCGCAAGCCCCCGAGTGTATTTCCTGCAGGAGTTCCTGACCCTCGGCGATGGAGATGCATCGCTGGAGGATGCCCGAGGGGCTACGGTGGTAGAGCTCCTGCTCATCGCCCAGCAAGACGAACGACTTGGCGCGTCGCGCTACCCGCCGAGCCTCGGCTCGGCCGAGGGGCAGCTCTCCTTGGCGGAGATATTGCAGGTACGGGGTCTGCCAATCTTGATCTGGCATGACCCCGCTCTGCTCCTCCTCGATGTGCAGTGCTTCGCCCTCGGGGGCCGAGGGCTCCTCGGGTTGAACCGAGGATGGCTCGGGCTGGGCCGAGGTCACTTCGGACGGGGCCGAGGGCACCTCGGGCTCGGGCGTGTCGCCTATCTTGACGGAGGGTTGGTGCAGATCCCGGGAGAAGACGTCCGGGGAACCGTCGTTCGCCCCGAGGCTATCTTCGCCAGCTCGTCCGCAGTCTCGTTGTAGCGCCGGGCGATGTGGTTAAGCTCGAGCCCGTAGAACTTGTCTTCCAGGCGTCGAACCTCGTCACAGTAGGCCTCCATCTTCGGGTCGCGGCAGTGGGAGTTCTTCATGACTTGGTCGATGACGAGCTGCGAGTCGCCGCGTGCATCGAGGCGTCGGACCCCTAGCTCGATGGCGATTCGCAATCCGTTGATCAGAGCCTCGTACTCTGCCACATTGTTGGACGCCGGGAAATGGAGGCGGAGCACGTAGCGCAGGTGTTTCCCGAGGGGCGAGACGAAGAGCAGGCCCGCGCCGGCTCCCGTCTTCATCAGCGACCCGTCGAAGAACATGGTCCAGAGCTCCGGTTGGATCGGAGCCGTTGGCAACTGGGTGTCGACCCATTCGGCTACGAAGTCCGCCAGTACCTGGGACTTGATGGCCTTCCGAGGGGCGAACGAGATTGTCTCGCCCATGATTTCCACCGCCCACTTTGCGATCCGTCCCGAGGCTTCTCGGCACTGGATGATCTCCCCCAGGGGGAAGGATGACACCACAGTCACCGGATGAGACTCGAAGTAATGTCGCAGCTTCGCCTCGTCAGGATCACTGCATACAGCAGCTTCTGGACTTGTGGGTAGCGGATCTTGGTCTCGGACAGCACCTTGCTGACGAAGTAAACTGGCCTCTGAATGGGCAAGGCATGCCCCTCTTCCCGCCTTTCGACCACGATCGCGCGCTGACCACTTGAGTGGTAGCGGCGACGTAGACCAGGAGGGTTTCTCCATCAGCGGGGGGTACCAAGACGGGCGCCTGGGTGAGGAGCGCCTTCAGGTTCCCGAGAGCTTCCTCGGCCTCGGGAGTCCAAGTGAAGCACTCGGCCTTCCTTAAGAGACGGTACAGGGGCAGGCCTCTTTCGCCGAGGCGCGAGATGAAACGGCTCAAGGCCGCGAGGCATCCCATGACCCTCTGTACGCCTTTTAAGTCCTTGATGGGCCCCATGTTTGTGATGGCTGCGATCTTCTCTGGGTTGGCTTCGATGCCCCGCTCGGAGACGATGAATCCCAAGAGCATGCCTCGGGGCACCCCGAAGACGCACTTCTCGGGATTGAGCTTGACGCCCTTCGCCTTGAGACACCGGAATGTCAGCTCAAGGTCGGAGAGAAGGTCGGAGGCTTTCCTCGTCTTGACTACGATGTCATCGACGTAGGCCTCGACCGTGCGACCGATATGTTCGCCGAACACATGGTTCATGCACCGCTGGTACGTCGCACCCGCGTTCCTCAGACCAAAAGGCATTGTGACATAACAGTACATGCCGAAGGGCGTGATGAAAGAGGTCGCGAGCTGGTCGGACTCTTTCATCTTGATTTGGTGATACCCTGAGTAGGCATCGAGGAAAGACAGGGTTTCGCACCCTGCAGTGGAGTCCACGATTTGATCGATGCGAGGTAGAGGGTAGGGGACTTTCGGACATGCTTTGTTGAGGCCGGTGTAGTCTACGCACATCCGCCATTTCCCCCCTTTCTTCCTCACAAGCACAGGGTTGGCAAGCCATTCGGGATGGAATACCTCTTTGATGAACCCTGCTGCCATCAGCTTGTGGATCTCCTCGCCTATCACCCTGCGCCTTTCCTCGTCGAATCGGCGCAGAGGCTGTCTGACCGGTCGGGCTCCGGCCCGAATATCCAGCGAGTGCTCGGCGACATCCCTCGGTATGCTGGGCATGTCCGAGGGACTCCACGCAAAGACGTCGGCGTTTGCGCGGAGAAAGTGGACGAGCACTGCTTCCTATTTGGGGTCGAGCCCGGATCCGATCCGAATCTGCTTGGAGGTGTCGCCACTGGGGTCGAGAGGGACGGCCTTAACCGTCTCCGCTGGCTCGAAGTTGCCGGCATGTCGCTTCACGTCCGGCACCTCTCGGGAGAGGCTTTCCAGGTCGGCAATGAGGGCCTCGGACTCGGCGAGGGCCTCGGCGTACTCCACGCACTCCACATCGCATTCGAATGCGTGTTTGTACGTGGGGCCGACGGTGATGACCCCGTTGGGGCCCGGCATCTTGTGGTTCAGGTAGGTGTAGTTGGGGATGGCCATGAACTTCGCGTAGCATGGCCTTCCCAACACTGCGTGGTAGGTCCCTCGGAACCCGACCACCTCGAACGTCAAAGTCTCCCTTCGGAAGTTAGAGGGTGTTCCGAAGCAGACAGGAAGGTCGAGCTGTCCGAGGGGCTGGACGCGCTTCCCGGGAACGATCCCGTGGAAGGGCGCAGCGCCTGCTCGGACGGATGACAGATCGACGCGCAGGAGCCTGAGGGTCTCAGCGTAGATGATGTTGAGGCAGCTGCCCCCATCCATCAGGACCTTGGTGAGCCTGACGTCGCCGATGACGGGATCGACGACGAGCGGGTACTTCCCTGGGCTCGGCACGTGGTCGGGGTGGTCATCTTGGTCGAAGGTGATGGGCTTGTCGGACCAGTTTAGGTAGACTGGCGCCGCCACCTTCACCGAGCAGACCTCCCGACGCTCCTGCTTACGATGCCGAGCCGAGGCATTCGCCGCATGCCCTCCGTAGATCATGAAGCAGTCGCGGACCTCGGGGAACTCTCCTGCCTGGTGATCTTCCTTTTTGCCGTCGTCGCGGGCTCTGTCACCCTCTGCGGGTGGCCCGGCCCGGTGGAAGTGGCGCCGAAGCATGACGCACTCCTCGAGGGTGTGCTTGACGGGCCCCTGATGGTAGGGGCACGTCTCCTTGAGTGCCTTGTCGAAGAGGTTGGCGCTTCCGGGGGGCTTCTGAGGGTTCTTGTACTCGGCGGCGGCGACAAGGTCCGTGCTGGCGGCGTCGCGTTTCGCTTGCGACTTCCTCCTGCCTTTCTTCTTGGCGCCGGGCGGAGTAGACGCCTCGGGAGCATCTTCCGACGGGCGGCCCTAGGGCTGCTTGTCCTTTCGGAAGATGGCTTCGACCGCCTCCTGACCAGAGGCGAACTTGGTGGCGATGTCCATCAGCTCGCTTGCCCTGGTGGGGGTCTTGCGACCCAACTTGCTCACCAGGTCACGGCAGGTGGTGCCGGCCAGGAACGCGCCGATGACATCGGAGTCGGTGATGTTGGGCAGCTCGGTGCGCTGCTTCGAGAATCGCCGGATGTAGTCCCGAAGAGACTCTCCCGGCTGTTGCCGGCAGCTTCGGAGGTCCTAGGAATTCCCGGGGCGCACGTACGTGCCCTGGAAGTTGCCGGCGAAAGCCTGGACCAGATCCTCCCAGTTGGAAATCTGCCCCGGAGGCAGGTGCTCCAACCAAGCGCGAGCGGTGTCGGAGAGGAACAGGGGGAGGTTGCGGATGATGAGGCTATCATCGTCCGTCCCACCCAGCTGACAGGCCAGGCGGTAATCCGCAAGCCACAATTCCGGTCTCGTTTCCCCCGAGTACTTTGTGATAGTAGTCGGGGGTCGGAATCGGGGCGGAAACGGCGCCCGCCGAATGGCCCGGCTGAAGACCTGCGGACCGGGTGGTTCGGGCGAGGGACTCCGATCCTCCCCGCTGTCGTAGCGTCCCCCACGCCTGGGGTGATAACCTCGGCGCACCCTTTCGTCGAGGCGGGCCCGACGGTCGCGGTGAGGGTGCTCGTCACCGAGGTGGCCCGGGGCCGCAGGCGCGGTATTGCGCGTGCGCCCGGTGTAGACCGAGGCTTCCCGCGTGAGTCGGGAAGTCGCGGCACGAGGTTCCGAGGGGTACCCCTGCCTTCGGGAGGCAGAGCTTTCGGCCCGCCGGGCCGCAGCGCCTTCCAGGAGATGCTTGAGCTCTCCCTGGATTCGCCGACCCTCGGTGGTTGATGACTCCGGCATCGCGCGGAGGAGCATTGCTGCGGTGGCCAGGTCCTGACCGGTTCCGCCGGATGCGGGTGGCGGTCTGTCCCTGGCATCGTTGGCGATGCGGTGCTGGAGACCTTGGGGCAGGTGACATATTCCTCCGGCCGGGGGCTGGCTCGCCCATACCTGCCCGACGTTCCGGCGGATTGCCTCGAGCGCTCCTGCTCCCTCATCGAGCCTGGCCTGCGCCCCGCGGACTTGCTCGAGCTGTGGGTCGTGACCCCCCGCCGGAACGGGGACCACAGCTAGCTCCCGCGGGATGTCGGCGCGAGGCGCTGGCCTAGGGGGATCACCATCCTCCGGCATGCCGAGACAGCTGCCTCCGGAGGGATCCCCTAGCTCGACGTGGAAACATTCGCGGCTCGGGCCGCAGTCCTTGTCGTCAAGGCTGCGGCTGCCGTCGGAACAGTCGGAGAGGCAGTAGTTGCATGCGGTCATAAAGTCCTGCATGGCACTGGGGTTGCCAGATCCAGAGAAATCCCAGCAGATGCTGGGGTCGTCATCTTCCTCGGACCCAGAGGGTCCGTAGGTCGAGACACCCGTCAATCGGTCCCAAGGCGATCGCACACGAAACCCCAGAGAGGTTGCACTCGCCTCAACGTGAGCGCCCGCCAAAGCGAGGCCGCCAGGCGGGTTGAGGCCGAGTCGAAATGACGAAGGATGGGAATCAGCCCGTACCTTTTGGTCGACGAGGATCGACGAAGTCGCATCGGGGGCTGATCGTGCTGTCGTCCTGGGTGCGAGGGCGACGTCCTGCAGGCCCTCCGTGAGCGTGCTGGCGTCGTCCACTTGCTCGGGATCGGCGTGTCGCGGGGGGACGGCGCTCGCCTTCGCCTCAAACGCGTGGGTGATGCCCGACGCGTCCTCCGTTGGGGCGCTGGGGATGTCGATTTGCTCGACAGTCGACTGAGCGCAGCCTCCCGCTCGGCCTTGGTTGCCCCGCCTCCTCCTCCGATGGCGAGGGAGAGGATGGGGTGAGCTCGAAAGTTGTCCTTCCCCCACGCGGGAAAGACGTCGTCGATTCCGCCGCCGGCGGGCGGGCTGTCCGCCACCGTTGTCGCTGTCGTGCGGCGATGGAAGGAGTATCATGTCGTAGCTGCCGTCGAAAGACATGAACTCGAGACTCCCGAAACGGAGCACCGTCCCGGGTTGAAGAGGTCGTTGGAGACTGCCCATCTGGAGCTTGACGGGAAACTACTCGTCAACACGTAGCAGGCCCCTACCTGGCGCGCCAACTGTCGGCGTTCCCAGACCGGGGGGGTCCCCGAGCCGACGAGTGAGTGTGCCGCGTGCCCCAGCCCAGATGGGTCGAGCGTGTGGGCGAGCGCGAAGGGGGGAGAGAGAGCGAGAGCGAGGTGGCCGGAGCCGGGTCGTGAGGGAGTCGGAGGTTCCCGCGGCCTTCGTGTTCGTCCCGCGCCCAGGTCGGGTGCGCTTGCAGTAGGGGGTTACAAGCGTCCGCGCGGGTGAGGGGAGCGAGCGGCCCCGAGAGAGCGCCTGCCCCTGCCCTCGTTCCCGCGAGGCCAACCTTCTCTAAGAAGGCCCTGGTCCTTCCTTTTATAGGCGTAAGGAGAGGATCCAGGTGTACAAATGGGGGTGTAGCGAGGTGCTACGTGTCTAGCGGGGGAGAGCTAGTACCCTAAGTACATGCCAAGGTGGCAGCCGGAGAGATCTTGGCGCCCAGCTAGTGTGGCGTCGTGGCTGTTGGAGAAGCAATGGAGCCGGGCGGAGGGACAGCTGTCGGAGTGGTTGGGCCCTTGCTGACGTCCCCCTGCTTTCGTAAGGGAGCTGGGAGCCGCCGTCGTCATGGTCCAGCGGGGCGCCATCATTGCCTATCTGGCGGAGCTAGCCAGATGGGACGTCGGTCCTGTTCTCTGCGGCCCGAGTCGTCTCAGGGTAGGGTGATGATGGCGCTTCCTGTCGACGTGGCGGACTCGTGTCCTAGGTCGGGCGACGTGGGGGCTCCTCCGAAGCCGAGGTCGAGTCTATCCTGCATGGCCGAGCCCGAGCCCCTGGGTCGGGCGAGGCGGAGGTCGTTCAGCAGAGGTCGGGGTGGAGTCCGAGCCCTGGGTCGGGCGAAGCGGAGTTCATCGTCTTCTGGGGCCTTAGCCCGAGTCCGAGCCCTGGGTCGGGCGGAGCGGAGTTCGCCGTCTTCCGGGGCCTTAGCCCGAGTCCGAGCCCTGGGTCGGGCGGAGCGGAGTTCGCCGTCTTCCGGGGCCTTAGCCCGAGTCTGAGCCCTGGGTCGGGCGGAGCGGAGTTCGCCGTCTTCCGGGGCCTTAGCCCGAGTCCGAGCCCTGGGTCGGGCGGAGCGGAGTTCGCCGTCTTCCGGGGCCTTAGCCCGAGTCCGAGCCCTGGGTCGGGCGGAGCGGAGTTTCCTCTGGCGCTTTTGGCCAAGCCTGGCTACCCGTCAGTCTTATTCTTTGCGTTAAAGGCCCCAGTGACTTGGTCGGTCGGCGCGGTGATTTAGTCAGGGTTACTTCTTATCGAAGGCAAGGCCTCGGGCGAGCCGGAGATGCGTCTGCCGTGAAAGAGGAGGCCTCGGGCGAGACGGAAACATCTCAGGGTCGGCTGCCCTTGCCCGAGGCTAGGCTCGGGCGTGGCGTGATCGAGTCGCTCGTATGGACTGATCCCTGACTTAATCAAACCCATCAGGCCTCTGCAGCTTTATGCTGATGGGGGTTACCAGCTGAGAATTAGGCGTAATGAGGGTACCCCTAATTATGGTCCCCGACAGCTGTTGTATCCCTGGAATGAAGAGAACATGGATCGATCAGCACAAATATAAACAGTAGCACCGAAATCCATCCACCAGTCATCTGATGGACTTGCCATAAAGGCCTGAGGTGCATACCCTGGGGTGGAGTTAACCACCACGTTCCCTTCTTTGCGCTGAGGTGGAGGACCTTTTCCCTTCGTAAGTTTGCACCTCCGAGCTATATGCCCGGAGACACCACAAACGTAGCAGATAAAGTCCTCCTTTTTCTTCTTCATCGTTTTGGACTTAGGTTGGTTCAGATTCTTCTGTGGAGAGTTCTTCTTCTTCTGGAATTTTCTATCTCCACCATTCTCAACAACGTGAGTCTAGAGTTGCTGGGATGGCTTGTTACTGGACCTTGCACGCTCTTCCACATTTATCGCAGCTGACAACTCAGTGAGAGTCATTTGCTTCTTCATGTGGCGACGTGAAGTCACAAAGTCTCGCCAAGAAGGCGGGAGCTTTGCCAATATTGCATTCACCTAAAAACTGTCTGGTAGGACGCAGCCATATTGGACCAAGTCCCTAACAAGAAGTTGAATCTCCTATAGATGCTCCATAACAGACCTTCCCTCAGCCATTTTATAGTTGAGGTAGTTTTCCGTTGTGAATGACTCATTGCCAATGTCAACTTCAGAGAACTCGTTCTCAAGTTCATAGACCCTTAGCGGAGGTAAAACCAGAGTACACGTCAAATAAGATGTTCGACAAGACGTTTAGCAGACGAGACAAGCATGCCTCATTGGCTTCGTCCCACTTGGCCTTCTCCGCTAGTGCGGCGGCCTTCGCTGCATCATCAGAATCATCTGATGCAACCCGAGGAACAGCTGACGTCACTACCCAAAATAATTTTAGGTTAGTAAGCCACATGCGAGTCTTAATCTGCTAGCACTTAAAGCTTGCGTCGTCGAACGCTTCAGGCTTAATGACATCAGAACTGGAAGTCATTATAGTAATTGGTTTTATGGATTGTTGTAATTTTAGAGAAATAAGTGACATGCTTCTATCATATTTAAATATATTAAATATTTTAATTCTGAATAAAACAGGCATATAACTCTGATAAATGTCATATGTAATTATAACAGCAACGAACAGTAGCAATTCCATTAAATGGAAACATGAAACATAGCTACTCAGGTCTATTTGTAAATTAAACATGGCTTGTATATGAAGAAGGCAGATTAAACACATAAACATAATTGTTTATATTAAGATATTGCTCTTAAAATAGCGGGTTGCTGCACTAGACAGCCTTCCAACGCTAAGTGGTGATCAGAGATCCTCGACTAACGTGACAGTCCTACTTTACCAAATCAGGGTTTTAGAACAGATGTAATAAACCTAATAATCAAGTATAAATACTAATAGTAAGGAGCTGTGTACTAAATAATATAACAGAATTTAACACAGGTAAACAGCCTCAACAAATAGAGATATAATTAGGCACAAATAATATCAATGCTGAAAATAACAACTGTAACACCCAAAATTCTGAATTTGGGATTGATAAAAGAAATCTGAGCAAAATACCATTGATAAATAATTAAACTTTATAATTCACCCTTTTTAAAGGTAAATACTCATAATAAAATAAATGAAGAAACACTATGTAGTAATTGTGCATCATGTGAAAGTTTAACTTGTGCATAAATTTGAAATCTAGAATTTAAAACTTGGTTTGATTTGAATTGGAATTAGGGTTTGAAATAAGAGAAGGGAAGAACTAAGAAAAATACTACATAAAATAAAATAAAAATCAGAATAAACATCCTTCACACTTAAATTATTAAATTATACCATTCAAACCGAGGACAAGTTATTCACAAAGTTTGAATTTAAACTTGAACTCAAATTGGATTTGAAAATGGAGAAAAGAAAATAGAAAATAAAAAGAAAAGGAATTCTAACCTAACTGGGCCTGCTACCTTGTATTCGGCCCACCTAAACATTTCCTCACCCGCGCGGCCCACTACCATCTCCACTCGGCGCCGACAGGCCGGGGCCACCCGTCGGCCTCACACACGCGTCACAGGTGTGGAACATCTTCCGCTGATAGGTCTGGCCCGCGTGTCGGTGACTCCGGCTCACGTTGGCTGCGCTTTCACTGACCGCGGGACCCCATCGGTCAGCTCCTTTCCCCTTCCTTCGTCAACGGCGCAACGGACTCCGCGCGCTCCGCGTCTTCCTCGCCGGCGATCTCGGCGTCCGTGCAACGACCGTGGGTGCGCCCCGGGTATAAAGCTCACCGGGCTCGCCTCCCCTCCCGTATTAGCCTACGACGGCGACCATTGCCGTAACACCGAGAGGAAGAAGAAGAAATCCGCCGCCGCGGACCCGCCGCCCGCGGAATCGTGAACCTGTCGCCGTATCGGCCTCGGGATTGCAATCAAGGAGCTTCGCCTCGATACGTGGATGGCGTCCGTGGCCGTGGTGGAGTGGATCGACCACTGTGGCCGCACCAATTCCTCGCCGTCGTTCCGCTCAGCCGCAAATCCGCCCCAACGACGACACCGGGGAACTCGACTGCAATTTGCTCGGTGAGAACGCTGCCTTGTCACTCGCTTTTATGTCGGCTACGTGTAGAACCTTGCGGGGTAGGGATTGGGGCTCTGGATCGTCGAAGTGACGACTCTCCGGCGAAGCCTCGCTGTAATGGCTGGCGGCGCCGCCGCCTGGTAGCTGCGTGAGGAAGAAATAACATGGGCCGTTGAAACGGGGATGAATGGCTGGGATTAGATCATTGCATGTGTGGCTTGAGACGGTCGGATAAGCGATGGACGGCTTAGATCAAATCTTAACGTACCTCTTCGAGTCATTAGATCGGGGCCCTAGATTTCTGATCGGGCGGACGCAGATCGATCGGATCATTTTAAATCCGGACCGGCCATCGGGGATCCGAGGGCTTAGGTTGAACGCGGATGTGTAACCCGCCGGGATCTAATCTGGTGCGTCCGTTTTGAATCGGACGGCCAGGGTCGTTGGATACCCCTTCGGCCGGGTTGTTTTGCATAAGAGCCCTCCGGTTTTTAGGAAACTAACCCGCGGTCCAATCTCGGGTTAGCCTGTGTCTCGGGAATCTTGCCCCGAGCCCCCTGAGCTTCTTTGTATTAGTGCGCCCAGTCCAGGAAGTTAAGAAATCAAATAAATGAATTTAGAAAATGATTTTTAATGATTAAATAATTGCTAGAACTTAGATAATTCATAGAAAATTTATTTTAGCTCCAAATTGAACCATTCCAGTTTCTAAAATTTTGTAATAATATTCTTCATCATTTTGTGCCTCTGTTTTGGCATGAAAGGCTCATTTAGATTTATCTAATACTTAATCTTGTATTAGACACATAAAACATTAGAAAATCCATAACTTAAAATCTATAACTCCAAAATTAATGATTCCTGTTCCTAGAATCTTATTTTAATGGGTAGATTATTATTATGTATTTTGTTTACTTGTTTGGTGTGATGTTAAATTTTGCCTACACTGTTTGTTTGTATTACTACGACTAGCAGTGAGGTCACGAGTCATCTGAAGATCATCCTGGTACCTGGATTCTCAAGGCCCAGGCAAGTTGTGCCCTTGATCACTTCTTTTTACCCAGCCATGTTCTGATTAATCATAAATGATCTGCATAGGTTAATTTTGATGGGACCCAATAGGTTACCCTAGTTTGATTATCTCTATACCTTGTTTACCACTGAACCTTTTTGGGTAGTACTTGCTAGTGCTTTATGTGGTTTTGGGTATGAAGATACACTTTATTCATGATTATACTTTTATTATCAGTTGTTATTTACTGTTCATGTTAAGATCATTATGTTAATTGGAACATGGAGCGACCACCCGGGAAAACAGTGCTACCACAAGGGTGGTATGGGACGCCCTTGGCTGATTAATTAGGAAAGCTAGTGGAAGACTACCTTACCCGAAAGGGGCAAGGGCAGTAGGGGAGAGGTCAGTGTAGGGAGGCCCTCGGGAGGATTTTGCTGCGATGGCGGTCCTGCAAGGGATTCCTGCACTGGATCTTCCTATAAACTGTAGCGGGTTTTCGGAAGCTAGTGGAACTTTGTAAAGGCCTCGTAGTGTTACCCTGCCTCGCTTCCTTGGTAGAGGTGTATGGGATTCATGACCCCTTGGCAGATGGGTAACACGACTTGTGGGTAAAGATGCGCAACCTCTGCAGAGTGTAAAACTGGTATACTAGCCGTGCTCACGGTCATGAGCAGGGTAAAGATGCGCAACCTCTGCAGAGTGTAAAACTGGTATACTAGCCGTGCTCACGGTCATGAGCAGCTCGGACCCTCACATGATTAAATGATGGAACTAAATTCAATTTGTCATATGCATTGCATCGCAGGTGATGTTGTTACTTTTGTTCTACTTCTTAATTGGGTTTGGTATTTACTTATACTTAGTAACTGCTAATAAAATTTTGACCAACTTTAAAAGCAATGCTCAGCTCTAACCATCTTCTTTGGTAAGCCTTACACTTCACGTGAGCTCCCACCTTTGGCGAGTTCATGCACATTATTCCCCACAACTTGTTGAGCGATGAACGTATGTGAGCTCACTCTTGCTGTCTCACATACACCACAGGTCAAGACCAGGTACTGCAGGATGATGCTCATGGAGGATGCTGTGATGAGTTCGTGAGAGGTCTAGGCCGTCGTCTCCTAGTCAACTTTGGGTTGCTGGACCGTTGTCTCCTTATAATGTAATTATTTATTTTGTATAGAACTCCTGTTATATATATAAAGATGTGACATTCGATCCTGTGCCACTATACATCATATGTTTGAGACTTGGTCCCAGCATACCTGGTGTTTATGTTAACCCCGGGTTTTGGACCCCTAAAATCCGGGTGTTACAGAAGTGGTATCAGAGGAATGTTGACTGTAGGACGAAACCTAGATAGAACTGGACAACCCTTGTCTACTTACCTCTGCTACTCTGATTCTTTTCTAAGCTTATCTTAATCTTTTCTCATCTATTTCCGCTTTACTCTGATTATTCTTACCTCTCCACTTCTAAGACAAATGTGGATTTCACACTTTGAAAATCCAGTGCCTAAAGTGACTTTAGGAATAGGAGACCTAATCCTAGGAACAAAAACAAAGCTACTTTTATAAGTGTCTATGTATTTGAATGTTTGTTCTTATGATACTTGCCTGATTTGGATCTTGGATTGAGTGTGATGAGTTGTGGAGTAATGTCTACAATTGCATCTGCATATACACATAGGTATAAGAATATATTTATAAAATAACTAGACAACCTAGATTGTCCCCATTGGAACATACCTAGCTTAAGAGATTTATCTTATCCTAAAAAGATCTCATTCTAACCAATTCCTCTTATCTTAAAAGATTCTCCCTTATCTTAATAGGTCCATCTCATCTTAAAAGATACTCATCCTATCTTGAAAAGATTGTATCTCATCCTAATGGATCTAACTGACCTCAAAAGATTCTACCTTATCCTTATGGATTCATCTTGTCCTAATAAGCATATTTACCCCACCTTAGTAACAACCAAGATCTAATCCAAAGTAATTAGATATTATCTAGTCTAATCTAGTTATATCCAACCTAATCCAGATTCTATTTAATCTAATATGACCCAATCTAATGTGAGTTATTAACAATTTAGCTAAGTTGGTGGTATAGGTTAGACACTGTCTCTACAAATATATCTTAACCTAAATTAATGTCTTATACCAACCCATCCTTGAACAATGGCCTACATATATCATATAATCCATCCTATCCTAAAAGATTCTAACATATCCTAGTAATATTTATCCTACCCTGGTAGATCTAGCTAATCTTAACTAGTTTAATCTAGTCATACCAACCTAATCTGGATTCTATCTAATCCAATATGATCTAAGATGGATTGAGTTACTTAATGCTGGTACAATGGATAAGGCCATACTCCTAAATTACTTAAACCTAATTTGGAGACTTATATCAACTTGGCCATACCCAACAACTTGACCTATATAACAAGTTACATAACAACCCAACCAATAGAGTAGTGATGGATTGCATAGTCTATCAACCCCTACCTAAAACAAACTTGTAACCTACATCATGTAGTCTATCTCATCCATACCTATATTCCCCACCCAATAACATACACTAACTCCTAATTACTGAGACAAGACCGAAGAAGATGATCAACTTCATCAAAGGAGGATGAGCACCAACTCAAGTCTTCAAGGATCAAGTGTGGTCACCAAGATGAGTCAAGATCCACAATCTTGGATGGAGTTTTTCTTATCCTACTCTTTCTTACCCAAACCTATATATGCCCTAAAGACATCTTCTATCCTACATAATAAAGTGGACACACATATAATACCCATGCTCTCCTATCACTTACTAATAATAAAAAGAGAGACCCTTGATTTAGAAATTAAAAGCTAAATTGCAAACCAATCCTTTTGTATTCCCTTTTCTTACAAATCTCGAGGACGAGATTCTTTTTAAGGGGGGTAGGATTTGTAACACCCAAAATTCTGAATTTGGGATTGATAAAAGAAATCTGAGCAAAATACCATTGATAAATAATTAAACTTTATAATTCACCCTTTTTAAAGGTAAATACTCATAATAAAATAAATGAAGAAACACTATGTAGTAATTGTGCATCATGTGAAAGTTTAACTTGTGCATAAATTTGAAATCTAGAATTTAAAACTTGGTTTGATTTGAATTGGAATTAGGGTTTGAAATAAGAGAAGGGAAGAACTAAGAAAAATACTACATAAAATAAAATAAAAATCAGAATAAACATCCTTCACACTTAAATTATTAAATTATACCATTCAAACCGAGGACAAGTTATTCACAAAGTTTGAATTTAAACTTGAACTCAAATTGGATTTGAAAATGGAGAAAAGAAAATAGAAAATAAAAAGAAAAGGAATTCTAACCTAACTGGGCCTGCTACCTTGTATTCGGCCCACCTAAACATTTCCTCACCCGCGCGGCCCACTACCATCTCCACTCGGCGCCGACAGGCCGGGGCCACCCGTCGGCCTCACACACGCGTCACAGGTGTGGAACATCTTCCGCTGACAGGTCTGGCCCGCGTGTCGGTGACTCCGGCTCACGTTGGCTGCGCTTTCACTGACCGCGGGACCCCATCGGTCAGCTCCTTTCCCCTTCCTTCGTCAACGGCGCAACGGACTCCGCGCGCTCCGCGTCTTCCTCGCCGGCGATCTCGGCGTCCGTGCAACGACCGTGGGTGCGCCCCGGGTATAAAGCTCACCGGGCTCGCCTCCCCTCCCGTATTAGCCTACGACGGCGACCATTGCCGTAACACCGAGAGGAAGAAGAAGAAATCCGCCGCCGCGGACCCGCCGCCCGCGGAATCGTGAACCTGTCGCCGTATCGGCCTCGGGATTGCAATCAAGGAGCTTCGCCTCGATACGTGGATGGCGTCCGTGGCCGTGGTGGAGTGGATCGACCACTGTGGCCGCACCAATTCCTCGCCGTCGTTCCGCTCAGCCGCAAATCCGCCCCAACGACGACACCGGGGAACTCGACTGCAATTTGCTCGGTGAGAACGCTGCCTTGTCACTCGCTTTTATGTCGGCTACGTGTAGAACCTTGCGGGGTAGGGATTGGGGCTCTGGATCGTCGAAGTGACGACTCTCCGGCGAAGCCTCGCTGTAATGGCTGGCGGCGCCGCCGCCTGGTAGCTGCGTGAGGAAGAAATAACATGGGCCGTTGAAACGGGGATGAATGGCTGGGATTAGATCATTGCATGTGTGGCTTGAGACGGTCGGATAAGCGATGGACGGCTTAGATCAAATCTTAACGTACCTCTTCGAGTCATTAGATCGGGGCCCTAGATTTCTGATCGGGCGGACGCAGATCGATCGGATCATTTTAAATCCGGACCGGCCATCGGGGATCCGAGGGCTTAGGTTGAACGCGGATGTGTAACCCGCCGGGATCTAATCTGGTGCGTCCGTTTTGAATTGGACGGCCAAGGTCGTTGGATACCCCTTCGGCCGGGTTGTTTTGCATAAGAGCCCTCCGGTTTTTAGGAAACTAACCCGCGGTCCAATCTCGGGTTAGCCTGTGTCTCGGGAATCTTGCCCCGAGCCCCCTGAGCTTCTTTGTATTAGTGCGCCCAGTCCAGGAAGTTCAGAAATCAAATAAATGAATTTAGAAAATGATTTTTAATGATTAAATAATTGCTAGAACTTAGATAATTCATAGAAAATTTATTTTAGCTCCAAATTGAACCATTCCAGTTTCTAAAATTTTGTAATAATATTCTTCATCATTTTGTGCCTCTGTTTTGGCATGAAAGGCTCATTTAGATTTATCTAATACTTAATCTTGTATTAGACACATAAAACATTAGAAAATCCATAACTTAAAATCTATAACTCCAAAATTAATGATTCCTGTTCCTAGAATCTTATTTTAATGGGTAGATTATTATTATGTATTTTGTTTACTTGTTTGGTGTGATGTTAAATTTTGCCTACACTGTTTGTTTGTATTACTACGACTAGCAGTGAGGTCACGAGTCATCTGAAGATCATCCTGGTACCTGGATTCTCAAGGCCCAGGCAAGTTGTGCCCTTGATCACTTCTTTTTACCCAGCCATGTTCTGATTAATCATAAATGATCTGCATAGGTTAATTTTGATGGGACCCAATAGGTTACCCTAGTTTGATTATCTCTATACCTTGTTTACCACTGAACCTTTTTGGGTAGTACTTGCTAGTGCTTTATGTGGTTTTGGGTATGAAGATACACTTTATTCATGATTATACTTTTATTATCAGTTGTTATTTACTGTTCATGTTAAGATCATTATGTTAATTGGAACATGGAGCGACCACCCGGGAAAACAGTGCTACCACAAGGGTGGTATGGGACGCCCTTGGCTGATTAATTAGGAAAGCTAGTGGAAGACTACCTTACCCGAAAGGGGCAAGGGCAGTAGGGGAGAGGTCAGTGTAGGGAGGCCCTCGGGAGGATTTTGCTGCGATGGCGGTCCTGCAAGGGATTCCTGCACTGGATCTTCCTATAAACTGTAGCGGGTTTTCGGAAGCTAGTGGAACTTTGTAAAGGCCTCGTAGTGTTACCCTGCCTCGCTTCCTTGGTAGAGGTGTATGGGATTCATGACCCCTTGGCAGATGGGTAACACGACTTGTGGGTAAAGATGCGCAACCTCTGCAGAGTGTAAAACTGGTATACTAGCCGTGCTCACGGTCATTAGCAGGGTAAAGATGCGCAACCTCTGCAGAGTGTAAAACTGGTATACTAGCCGTGCTCATGGTCATGAGCAGCTCGGACCCTCACATGATTAAATGATGGAACTAAATTCAATTTGTCATATGCATTGCATCGCAGGTGATGTTGTTACTTTTGTTCTACTTCTTAATTGGGTTTGGTATTTACTTATACTTAGTAACTGCTAATAAAATTTTGACCAACTTTAAAAGCAATGCTCAGCTCTAACCATCTTCTTTGGTAAGCCTTACACTTCACGTGAGCTCCCACCTTTGGCGAGTTCATGCACATTATTCCCCACAACTTGTTGAGCGATGAACGTATGTGAGCTCACTCTTGCTGTCTCACATACACCACAGGTCAAGACCAGGTACTGCAGGATGATGCTCATGGAGGATGCTGTGATGAGTTCGTGAGAGGTCTAGGCCGTCGTCTCCCAGTCAACTTTGGGTTGCTGGACCGTTGTCTCCTTATAATGTAATTATTTATTTTGTATAGAACTCCTGTTATATATATAAAGATGTGACATTCGATCCTGTGCCACTATACATCATATGTTTGAGACTTGGTCCCAGCATACCTGGTGTTTATGTTAACCCCGGGTTTTGGACCCCTAAAATCCGGGTGTTACAACAACACACTAAAACATAGACTGTCTGTCGTCTCACTACACCGCTATCATCATCGAGCAATCAACTCTGCCCACAAATTGTGCAATCACACCCAAGTAAATTATACTAGCAAATTACACAAAATTACTCAATAAATATAGAGAGGTAATGGGTAACTCATAGCACGTAGATTGTCTACGTGGGAAGACCAGCTCAGCGAACACAAGGTTCTGTCCCAGAAAACTAATTCCGTCGCCCACGTCCGGACCTGCACGGCAGGAGGTTGACGAAGATACTAGAGCCGCTACTGGAGCCAAGGGAGACGTCCACGGCACCAGCCCAAGAAGAGAAACACCGCGCAGCATGGAGCCCAAGCACGAGGCCATGGTGGATAGAGACCAGATAAAGTGCACGGCACCACATAGGTACCCAAGAACAACAACAGAAAGGAACACGGTACGCAACCGAGCACAGTGCCACCTCTAGATCCAACAGAGAGGATGAAGTCCTCCACACTGCAGCAGCCACAGCACAACTAGCAATGGCGGCGGCAACTGGATCAACGAGCAGGGAGAGAAAAAGGTGGAGCAGCGAGTCTCATAGTGCGATCCAGGGAGGGAGAGAGCGCCCATCCTTTAAGGGGCCGAGAGGAGGAGCACTTCACCAAACTTCCGAGCATCACGGCCAACTTGCTGTCCAAATCGGTGAGCAGGTGAGGGCGCCACCACTCTCCTCCAGCCCTAGCCGCTCTACTCCCACTGGCTGCTATCTCACGCAAGGCACGAAGTGCCCTGCCTTTCTTCTAGCCAGCTCGGTTGGGCTGCTCGGCCTTTGGGCCTTGTAGCGGCCCAGCCCGGCTGGCCATTTTTTTAAGAAAATAAAAGAGAATACCTGAAAAGAAGAGCACTACATTGGCTTCTTATTCTTGAGAAGGTGACAGGCTGACCTCTGGCCCAGCCAGCAAGCCCATTTCACCCTTATCTTGTAGGGGCCATTAGCGCTCGGGGGCTCACAAAGTTGCTCATCCTAGCGCTTCGAGTCAAACATTTATGACATAAATTTATCCTTCAAAGGCTAAATATTTTTCAACACAGTCGATCACAATGACTTCAGTGGTCAAGCCTCTATTTTTCAGGCTAGCAATCTTGGCCAGCAAAACCCTTGTCTCAGAGACCTTGGAATCAGTTGGGCCCTCTATCCAACTAGTCATTTGAACGTCTGGTTGTCTCCTAGAGTGAGAAGGGAGAGAATTCTCATGATTTTCCATAGTAAACCACTCATATCACCATCCCTTGATACTATCCTTCAAGGGGATGTCCAGATACTCAGCCTTCTTGCCTCGACGAAGTTCTAAGCTGGCTCCCCCAACCACCTCGTGCTAACCACCTGCCATACCAGGCTTGCAGTGATAAATATACCTCCACAAAAAAAATGTGAGGCAATCTCGAGAAAGGCTGCACAAAGGTGGACAAAGATAGCAACTTGGAGAACGGAATTAGGGTTCAGATGGTTAGATTGAGGGAGTAGTAGTCAAGGAGACCGCGGAAGAATGAGAAGACTGATAAACCTTATCCCCGGAATAAGAAAGGAACAAAAATAACAGATTTGTGGGTATTCTCTGTGGCAACAGAAATCCCCTTCCAAACCCTCCACAAACTCAATTCTTTGACGGGAAGAACACCCATCTCAACGAGGCGCAACAAATCAGGCTAAAAAACGAGAGAGGCGTAGTTACCGTAGAAACAGAAGCTAGCTATTAGGGTCAAGGGGAAGAATGGCAGCTACCGAGGCCCCCTGCTTTTTTTCCTGGGTGCCATCTCCTCACAAGTGCAGAGTCAAGCGCAAAGTCACGATTGACAGGTGAATTTTGAGGCAGGGGTTGCAGCAAAAGCAGAGTTAGGGTTTCAAGTATACGCAAAAAGACAGAATAGATATAGCAACTTACCGCTCACTTCTAGGTTGGGAACCTTATATCGTTTTGTGACTTTGATTTCTAGTGGGACGAGTAAGAACACCAAGGACCGGCAGATTGAAACAAAGATACAGGTGAAAGGGTAATGCAATCGAACGAGTCTTCAAACACAAACATACATATATAGAAAGTCACGCGCATACTTAACCAAGTTTATTTTTACACAAAATGCCCAGTTCATTATGAACTGGCCCAAAAGACAGACACGCCATCCAACCACTACAACTACAAAAAGCTACTTAAGCTGGTGGTGATCCACCAACAGCACTGCTGCTGCCACTATCATTGTCGCTGTCGTCGCCATCACCGTTGTCAACCTTCCCACTGCCACCACTATCATCGTCGCCCTTGTTGCTACCACCATTGTCCCTGCCACCTCTACCATTGTCGCCCTTGTCACTGTCGCTGCCACCACTGTCGTCCTTATCTTCCTTGCCACTGTCATACCCACCCTCGTCTTCGTCCTCCTCTTCATCCTTAGAGTCGTCCGAGTCATCAAGCCCCGCTCACTCAATGGTCCGGATGTAGGCTCTCTTCGTCGCAGAGAGCCTCATGGAGTGTCCATACAAATAGACGACGGCGAGGGGTCGATAGAGATGTCCTCCAGTCCCCGGAGGAGGACTTCTCCTTTGAGTACTTCGAGTCGCTGAAGTCCTCCAACAGCGAAGTCAGAGGACGCTTCCTTTTTGTTGTTCTTGCACCCCTCCCCCCTTGTAGCACCTCAAATATATTCCTAAAACTATTTGTTTTCAAATAAAACCCTTAGAGAGTGTGACAAATAGTTTCATGCATACAAGTTTTACTCTTTTGTTAGAGCATTCATTCTTGGAGCATGGCTTTTGTTTGATATGGTTTGGAAGGATTTGTTTTCATGTTCCATTACTATGAGGATCTCATTTTTCTTTTCTTATAAAAGATTCAAAAATTTATTTGTTTTGAAGTTGATGTTTTATTTGGTGTAGATATCATTTCCAAAATTATTATAAGTTTCCTAGAATTTCAAAATATGTGTTTATCTCTCCAAAGAAAATAAGAGAGAAAAAGAAAAGGATTTAGAAAAAGGAAAGAAACAAAAAAAGGATTTTCTCCATTCCCAGTCGGCCCGTGGCCGAATTTGGCCCAGGCGGCCCATCAACCCGCGCCGCGCTCTCCCTCTCTTCCTCTCTCTCTCTCTATCGGGCTGACAGGTAGGCCCACTTCTCCTGTCTCTCTAATGCATGGGGCCCGATCGTCAGCGCCTCTCTCCTCATTCCTATTTTTGTTCCTACCGCATTCCTTCCACACGCTGAGCTCCACCCGGAATGGAAGGTCGGTGCCGCCCGATTCTTGCCTTCCTGCACGATTGGAGCCCCCTCTGTGGTCCCCTTCCATTCCTCCCTCACACCCTTTCCTTGATTCGTCAGCGATGATCCCACATTGGTAGGACCTGGATGGAAAGGCCATCACCGTCGTGGTCACCTTCCCTCCCTCATCGCAACCGCCTGGCCCCTCTCCCTCTATAAAATCCAAAGGGCCCGTTCATCTCCGCCGCATGCCAAGCCCTACTCTCTTTCCATGTTCTCGAGCCCGAGCTCCTGCCGCAACCCCACAGCGTCGTCGTCCTGAGCTCCATCCTCGCGTCATGCCACCCCTGCTTGCCGTGGACATCACTGCCAACTTCACCCGGAGCTTCCTACGAGCACATGGAGGCCAACATACTTGTCGGAGAGGAAATCTCCGGCCGGGTGGCGGAGTGCACCCGCCCTAAATCCTAAGATGAGGAGGGGGCCTAAGCGTTCTGCTTGTTGTGAGACTTTGGGGATGAACACAAGAACACACAAGAGTTTAGAGTGGTTTGGGCCGCCGGAGCGTAATACCCTACTCCACTGTGTGTTGTATTGCTTCGTGAGCTTGAGTTGTGTATTGGATGACTTGGGTCTGAGAGTCTAAGTGAGTGTGTCCCTTGTAACGTAGTGTGCCCTCCCTTTTATAGTTCAAGGGGGGCACATACAAGGATACTGAGCCCCGACATGTGGGCCCAGAGACAAAACGGCTGTAGTACTTGGAGCCATCCATCCAGTGCAATCTCCTCGTGCCCTGATATCTGCGATCTCCGTAGCATTGGCTTGTAGCAGTAGTTTCCCTGGCAATGTATAAGTCATGATGACCATGGTGCGTGCGTGGTGGTATGGGCGTATGCCCGCTGTCTGATTGGACAGGCACGCCGCCTGTAGGGTGGCCTGGTCGTCGTCTGGTAGAGGAGCAGAGAGAGGATGCAGTAAATGCCAAGCCGTCACCTCGCCTGCCAGCGGAGTGGATGGGGCGCATTGAATGCTGTCATGGCACATCGCCTGTCAGGCGGCGGGCATCCTCCGCATTAAATACTGAGATAGCGTAGCATGCGATGTGCGGCGCGACCCATGGTGCGTAGTCCTTACGTCAGGCTCTACCCACTGGCTTACGTCATGGGCAGAAGGCCACGTGGCAGCATCGGGTCTCCGCCTGGGCGGGGAGCTGAGCCGTACATGATGGGGTCCAGACACGTGCTAGCGCCGGACCCCTGCCTGGCCTTTTCTTCCTCTGCTTCTGAAGCTGCCCACCTAGGGGAGGTCCGAGACCTCCACGTATGCATACTGGGCCCCCCTAAGGTGGGAACCAGATCCCTTCGCAAGGGGTCCGGACTTACTGCAGATGCCCAGGGGTATTCCACCATGATGGACACATGACGGTCCCGGACCCACCCAGGTGGTGAGGTCGGGCGCCGCTGTGGGCTCTAAGCAACCGCCCTTGGTTGTGCTGAGGCACGCCTTAGTCACAGACACAGCCCTACTACCATATGGCTAAGAGGTAGCTGCATGGGAACTGCGCCTTGACACAGTAGTAGGGGGTACCCTTGATCCAGGGTACCGACAATACTGGTTCCCAAGATCTTTTGTTGCTCCAATCACACCGACCACGACGCCACCGCCTTGAGCTCCGCCACCTCTCGTCGTCGGTCACCCTCGCTGCTGAAACCCCCTCGATAATGCCTTGATTGCATTCGCCTTCTTCCTCGCTCCCTCCCAAGCCTTTTACCCTGCTTGATTCACCCCGGAGCGCCGAGATGGCCAACTCCAGCGAGGCACTGTCGTGAACCACTGCGCGCCGGTCGCCGCTCTCTGTCCTCCATCGTCGCTAGCTCATCGGCTACAAAGCCGATCGGGTTAAGCTGAGCCGACCCGTCTCAATAGTTGGATCCAAATCATGTGACCGAAATGAAGTTAAGTCGAGCGACCGACCCATTTAAATATTCACCCTCAGATCTTGATCGAACGACCCCAAATCACCCATACCCCTTCATCCAAGCCGCCAAATGTTTCCTTTAGAATAACCCCTGAGCTTTTCTGTTTTCACGACTAAGTCCTCCCACCTGTTAAGATCCTCTCTGCAATGTCCCTTGTTTTTCTAAAAGAAGCCCTAGAACCTAGTTTTCATCGCAATTAGGTCCTTGTAGCCTTGTTATTTCATATAGTGGCTATTTTAGGTCCAAATGAATTGATTTTTGTTTTATTAGCTTTCTAAAAAGTGTTGTTAATTATTTTAGGAAAGTTTTATGGCAGTTTTATAATCCCCAAATTGTGAGTTAAGTTTAGATTATTTGTAGTGACTAAAAGTTTGTTTCCTCGATTAAAGCTTTTAAAAGAAAAGAGACACTTTGTTTCTAAAACAAATTCGGGGACAAATAATAGATTAAGTACCCTTCTTCCATAAGTTTATTTATTTATGTCTCCTCTTGTTTAATGATTGGTGTATGCTTATTGCATGTTGTATGTTTCCTTTATGTCTCCTCCCGTGATAGAAAATCAAGATCAGTTCGAAGATGAACCTCAGGATTTCTATGAGGAAGGAAGTGGTCATCTTCCTCTACATTTCTATTTGATCCCAAATCATCATGACGACTAAGTTTACGCTTTATGATATGCATACTCTTCATGGGATTACCTACTTAGCATTACTAGTCTTTACCAACCCATACCTTGAATAAACTTGGGCTTATTGCTTTGCTTAATAGTTGCTAATGTTTTAACTCGGTTTAATGGTGCCACTCCTTTTATGCTATCAATGTTCCATGGATTAAGCTTGTGCTATCATTGTGGTTAATTGTATAATTAGCAAGTTCATATGTGATAATTGGAACATGGAATGACCACCTAGGAAAACAGTGCAACCACGAGTGTCATCATGGCTCTAGCTTTGGCAACTAACCTAATATGCTTAGTGCTTAGTAACCTTACCTAAAATATTAGAAAATGGGGGAGCGGTCGATGGTGGTAGCTCACATTAACATGGGGACGTAGCCTTGTATAAGCTACCTCGCCCTGAGGGCCTCCACACCGACTTGGAATCCTTGCGGGTTGCTTTGTACTAAGTATGTTTTGTAGCCTCATAGTGGATCCCTAGCCATTCAACTTGGAAGTGAATATGAGACACATAAACCCAGGCTAGAAGGGATACACGACTAGTGGGTAAAGTCGTACCACCTTTGCAAAGTGTATAAATTGATATATCACCAGTGCTCACGGTTATGAGCGGCCTGGACTCTCACATGATAATTGAACTTGAAGATGGAGATTAAATCATGGTTTACTCGACTGGTTCACTAAAGTGTTTTGCTTATGTGGTTTCGAGATGATGATTAATGATACTTATTAGTTGGGTTTTGGGAATTTCTCATCCTTAGTAAATAGGTGTTGCTAATAAAAGTTTGACCAACTAAAATGCTAACCGCATAACCTATCAACCTATCCTACTAAGCTTTGCATCTTTCCCCCTCTTGCTGAGCTCCCACTGTAAGTGTGCTCACCCTTGCTTACTTTTGATCAGAAGGATGTGAAGAAGGCTTTGAAGAAGACATTGACGAATTCTAGATCTAGCGATGCGCCGGTCATCTTCCTGTGGGAGATCACCCATGCAAACTGATGTGTTGTGATGGAATAATGTTAAAGACAATTATGACATTTGAGTTGTAAAAAGTGCTCTACTTTTATTTACGTTTCAAGCATTTCCTTATGATATTTTACAGTTGTGACGTCAACATATGTGTAGAAATGGATCCTGACACACATATGTTATGTATTCAGTTTCCTCCCTAAAACTGGGTGTGACAGAAGTGGTATCAAATCAGTGTTGACCCTAGGTCACTAGATTAGTTAGAAATGGAAAGCCGAGTCTATTCAAAACTTGTTCTATTTTGCTCTTACAAAATTTAATTTATACACATGTTTATCCATCTTGTCTTCATTCATCTAAAACTTTTTCTCTTTCGGACAGATGGCTATCACCAGGAAGACGGTTCGCAAGAGCACTGGTGGACGCATCCACATCAGCCCTGGAGTCATTCCACCACCTTCTCCATGTGAGGCTGGAGCTTCTCGCATCACCGTGGATGACATTCCAGTGGGCTTTAATGAGGAGATCGAATACCCAGAACTTGAGAATGACGAGGAGCCCATGGAGGTAGAACCAAATGAAGATCCACATCAGTGGGATATGGATGTTGAGTTTCAACCGCATGCCCGACCTGAGTTACCTGCAGCACTAGTGGGACCAGAGGTCGTGGTCTTGGATGATGATGATGAGGACTCAGATCACTAGCCATCTAATGGAGATGTCTCCTCTGGAGAGATGGATTCGTCTGATGAGGAGGATGAGGACATGGATGGGGAGGACATTGCAACAATTGAGCCAGGAGAAGAAGATCTAGAGGAGTTCATCGACATCATGGGATGGGAATGCTAGAGACACATATTCCTGGAGTACCCGACCCAGTGGCTCCCGCACCAGAGCCCCCTGCACCTGAGATTCCCGAGTCGGAAAGCCTAGCACCTGTGTTTATTCCACAGCCGCTATGGATGACTTCGGTTCACTGTAGTAGTGGCCTAACCCTTCAGTTCCCTCGCATGCCTTGGAACTTGCTTAGGGCTTCAGGATTGAACGAAGTCATAGTGACCTACATCGACGTGCGCTGCCAGCATGTTCTCAGACTCTACCGTGCTAAGTGGCATGTCACGGCTGAGGTTTATGGCCTTGATGATTTTTGGAGGTAAAGTGGTGAGAGGCGACACTGCCATCGCCGTTCAAGCCAACTTTGATGCAGGGATCAACGATGCAGTTAGGTTGGCAGTGTCATCCTTCTGTCATCGTAATCGTGCTACTCTCGGCCAGACTGTCTACAGGTACTACCCATAGAGTTTGTCTGGACAGGATCTCACCCGAATTGGTTCGTGCATAGCAGAAGGCAACATTCGTTTGGAGACTTCGCTGAAGTACACTAGAACTTTGAACATAGGGCATGATGACACCTTAATTGAGCTTGACTACATACAAAGGAAGTATGCCAGGCTGCAGATTCAGTTAGAGAATAGAGGACAAGCCTAACTAGAGGTGAATCCAGCAAACTCACGAGAACACCCAGCTCTCTCGTACCCTCACTTCGATGCATGTACCCATCTAGGATTCCTTTGAGTTGTAATAGGAGTTAGGTCTATGGAATCAAGACGTACTAGAGTGAAGTTATTATTATTAGTATGATGTGATGGTTTGGATGTTGAATAAATGAATGAGTTGGATCTTTCTTTGAGTATTTGTTCTTGTAAGACTATGATCGCAAGAGCAATTATTTGGTTAGGTCATAGTGTCTTATGTTCAAAAATTATTTTCTTTCAAACATCATCAAGTACTTCTTGTATAAGGCCTCATTTTCTAACCGTCTAGATGGTGCATACCAGGGGACAAAACTAGAGTCACAACCAAGGACAAAACTCAGGACAACGGTTGCCACCACCACCACCCACCCCCTTCAATGGAATAGTTTATCGCAGCTTAGATGTAGCTCCTGTAGAACCTCGCTGCTTCGGTCTAACAGCTACAACAGTAGCAGAATTAATAGCACCGCAGTAGAATGCACCCCATGCTAGGGATAAGCATAGGGAGTTCATGAGCCACCACCCACCTTCTCTCATTCCATTGATCCTTTGGATGCTGATGTTGGCTCAAGGTAATTAACAAGAAGTTGGATATCTCTCAGTGCAATGATCATGAGAAAGTTTTATATGCATCTAGGAGGCTTGAAGGAGCCGCCTCGAACTGGTGGGATGCATACACAACAACTTACACAGATGCCAACAACATCACTTGGCAAGAATTCTGCAACAACTTCCGTGCTCATCACATCCACTCCGGCATCATGAAGCTAAAGAAGGAGTTCTTATCACTTATCTAGGGTAACATGTCTGTCAGTGAGTATAGAGATAAGTTTATCCAAATATATCGCTATGCTCCACATGAATCGGATACCGATGAGAGACGCCAAGAGTGTTTTCTAGAAAGCCTAGACCCCTTAACAATCAGCTGCATAACCATAACTTCCCTAGTTTCAATACTCTGCTCAACAAAGCTATCAGCCTGGAGAGCAAGAGGAAGGAGCTGACTAACCATAAAAGGAAGTCCCAGACTCAAGGCCAGTCTAGCAGGAATGTCTCCTACCAGCAAGGCACCCAAGGCTCTTATTCTCACTCCGCATGTCAGAGTGGGAACTACCAGAACCAGAACCTACGCTCAAGTCAGCCAACTCATAGGTACAACACAGAGGACCGGTGGAAGTCAACATTCTCACCAGGGAGTTACCACCAACACCCCAGCAAAAGCTAACAACCTTGTTGCCCCAGTGCACCCTAATGGATGTTTCAAGTGTGGAGAGGTTGGACATTATGCCAACGTCTATCCCAAGAGGAACTTCCAGACACCTCCAAGCTACTAACAATCAAAGGTCAGCCTAGAGTGCACCCTCACGCAACTCTCAGGGCAAGGGGCCACAGGGCTAGAACAAAGACAGAGTCAACCACGTGACAATAGAATGAGTCCTAGAAAGTGCAAATGTGGTGCTCGGTATGTTTCTTGTTAACTCCATACATGCATCAGTATTATTTGACTTGGAGCATCTCATTCTTTCATAGTAATGGAGCAATTTGTGGAAAAGTATAATATACCAAGTTATCCCCTAAAGAGGAAGTTATTAATTAGTTCGCTTGGAGGTGAAATGAGAACCACACACTCATGCCCTCAGGTTAACCTTAAGATTATGGGGGATAGATTTCCTAATTAACTTAGTTATCCTAAGGTCTATTGGGATCGATGTGATTCTTGGATTTGACTGGTTGAAGAGTTGTGATAGTGATCTATCGTGCCAAGAGAATGGTTACCTTGACAAGTCCGCAAGGAGAAAGAATCGAGATTAGTGTCGGTATGTCAGTAGAGGCAGCTGTCATGGTAAATCAAGTTGAACAGAAGTTTCTAGAGGACATCAGAGTGGTTTGTGAATACCCAAATGTTTTTTCGAAGGAGTTTCTAGGTATGCCGCCTGATCGAGACATAGAATTCTCCATCGAGTTAAAACTCGGCACCTCATCTATTTCTAAAAGACCATATAGGATGGATATTAAGGATTTAGGTGAGCTAAAGAAGCAAATAGTAAAACTATTAGAGAAAGGCTTTATCCGGCCTAGTTCGTCACCATGGGGAGCCCCCGTACTCTTTGTGGATAAAAAGGATGGCTCCAGGAGGATGTGTATTGACTATAGGGATCTCAACGAAGTGACCATTAAGAACAAGTACCTATTGGGGGCTTCTTTTCTCCGCCGAAGGTCCCCTTAAGCAAAAAACACCTTCGACAGGACGATATGCAAGCAGGCACGACATGAAGATATATGACTGAAGCCATAATTGAAGTAGCTTCGGCATAACGACATGCCTAAGACGAAGGATGGCACCGACTTAAAGAGGAAAAGACTACTGAGTCCCTGATAATTTGTGTTATAGTTGTAATTGGTCGTTAGGGACACAAATGTAATTTTGTCTGGCTGTGCCCCGTGCCTATAAATAGGTGACACGCGAACTTGTAATCATCCCTTCGTCATTCTTGTATTTCCGTCTCCTGTCAAGCCAAAGGTACAAATGTCATATAAACATTATTGATGTTTATTCATGTTTATAAAATGTAAATATGAATAATCTAATGATTTGATATGATTATTTATACTCCTTTTATGCTTTATATGCTTCTATTTACACCTTTGCTCGTCAAAATGATGAAGGTATGCCCTTCATGATCTTTGTCTGAACATCATTATATCCTAAAGGAGATAATGCTTCGAAGGACGAAGGTCTCTAATCATTAACATTTGTGTTGCTTTGTTCTTGGTGTATAACATCCGGGAACAAGGACCAACATTGGCGCCCACCTCCGGTGAACTCACTTCCACTGTTGTGACGATGGCTTCGTACAACAACCAAACTATAGCACCTTCGGCCATGAACTTGGTGCTCTCAATCACAGGTGATTCGAGCTCAGAACTAGCCAACAAGAAGCAGAAGAAGGAAGCACAAAGAAGAGTGCAGCATGTTGGGGTGCAAGGACCCTTCATCAGATCCAAGTGGTCTCGCATTCCAATTACCTTCTCCCAGGAAGATCTTCAGCTTAAAGATTATCCTCACAATGATGTTATGGTTATATCTTGTGTCATCAAGGGATTTTTGGTCCACAATATTCTAGTTGACACAGGCAGTACATCGGACATCATTTTTGCAAAGGCTTTTAGACAGATGCAAGAGCCAGAAGACAAGATACATGATGCAACACACCCTCTTTGTGGCTTCGGAGGAAGACAGATTGTAGCACTTGGCAAAATAACAATGTCAGTGACCTTCGGCTACGTCCATAACACAAGAACTGAATAAGTTGTTTTTTATATTGTTGATATGGAGTATCCATACAATGTCATCATTGGTCGAGGACACTCAATGCCTTTGAAGCCATTCTTCATCTAGCATATCTATGCATGAAGATACCTTCGGAACAAGGGCCCATTGTTGTTCACGGGAGTCAAGAAGCTGCCAGGAAGGGCGAAGGAAGCTGGATGGATTCAAGGGCTATCCATAACATAGATGAAGCCGAAGCCCATCAGCAGTACAAGCACAAAAGAGAGAAGGCTGCTTCAGTGGATCAACCGAAGTCTATGCTCCTGTGTGAAGACATAGTAGACCAAAAGGCACTGCTGGGATCCCAGTTATCTGATGAACAAGAAAAGACTCTGCTAAGGTTTTTGTTCAACAACAGTGATGTCTTTGCTTGGATAGCTAACGATCTCTATGGTGTTAATAGAGATGTCATTGAGCATTCACTCAATGTGGATCCATCTTTCAGGCCAAGAAAGTAGAGGCTTCGGAAAATGTCCGAGAATAAAGCTGAAGGTGCTCGAAATGAAGTAAAGAGACTTCTCAGTGCTGGTGTTATCAGAGAAGTCACATATCCAGAGTGGCTAGCTAACACTGTTATGGTGAAGAAGGCTAATGGGAAATGGAGAATGTGCATTGACTTCACAGACCTCAACAAAGCATGTCCGAAGGATGAGTTCCCCCTACCAAGAATAGACTCCCTTGTAGATGCAGTAGCTTCTTCAGAGCTTATGAGCTTATTGGATTGTTACTCGGGCTATCACCAAATCTGGATGAAGAAAGAGGATGAGCCAAAGACAAGCTTCATAACTCCCAGTGGCACTTATTGCTACCTTCAGATGCCCGAGGGGCTGAAGAATGCTAGAGGAAGCTTTAGCAGGATGACTGCCAAGGTCCTCCACTCTCAAATTGGCAGGAATGTACTGACTTATGTTGATGACATTATAGTGAAAAGCACAAAACAAGAAAATCATGTTGCCGATTTGCAAGAGATGTTTGCCAATTTCAGGCAAGCTGCTCTCAAGTTGAATCCAGAAAAGTGTGTTTTTGGAGTGAAGAAGGACAAGTTCCTTGGCTGTCTGGTATCAACAAAGGGTATCGAAGCTAATCCAAGCAAGATTGAAGCTATCCTTCGGATGGAACCACCAAATTCAAAGAAGGGTGCCTAGCGATCAGCAGGAAGGCTGGCATCGTTGAATAGATTCATATCAAGGTCAGCAGAAAGAAATTTACCATTCTTTGAAGTAATCAAGTCAGCCGAAGTCTTCCAGTGGGGTTCGGCTCAACAAAAATCCTTCGAAGAGTTAAAGCAATACCTGATAGATTTGACAACTCTAACTCCACCCTCATTAGGAGCTCTACTACTTCTGTATGTAGCTGCCTCCCATTCTGCGGTCAGTGCCGCACTGGTACAGGAGAAGCAAGATGGCCAAGTAAAAAGACAAGCACTGGTATACCTCGTCTCTGAAGTACTTAGTTTATCAAAGAAAAATTGCACAGAGTTGGAGAATGTATTGTATGCTGTGTTGATGGCCTCCAAGAAGCTTCGACATTACTTTTAAGCATACCATATAATAGTACCTTCATCACAACCTCTGAAGGACATAATGAGAAATAGAGAAGCTACAGGAAGGATTGGAAAATGGGTTGCGGAGCTTAATGAATTCACCATTGATTATGTACAAAGATCATCAATTCAATCTCAGGCATTAGCAGATTTCATTGCTGATTGGACGCCAGGGGCTCAGGGAGAAGAAGTAACCAAAGATGTTGAAGCTTGAACGGTATTATGTGACGGTTCTTAGGGAACCTTTGGCATAGGAGCGGCCGCTGTTTTAGTAGCGCCCTCTAAAGTCAGGACATGCTATGCAGTAAAACTGGACTTTAGTTGTACAAATAATATTGCCGAGTACGAGGCTCTTCTGTTAGGGCTTTGGAAGCTAAAGACAATGGGAATAAGAAGAGCAATACTCAAAACTGATTCTCAAGTTATTTCTGGTCATGTAGACAAAAGTAGCAAGGCAAGGGATCCGAAGCTTGAAAAATATTTGGATGCAGTCCGAAGATTAGAAGCTTCTTTTGAAGAATTTTCTGTAAAAAATATTCCAAGGGGGGAAATGAGCATGCGGATTTACTAGCTAAGTTAGCAGCACAGGGGCTCCCTTTGCCTTCGGAAGTGTTCTTTGAGACAATAAAAGCACCTTCAATCGAACTTATGGAGAGGACAGTGCTCGCAATATCACCTGTACATAGTGAAGATTGGAGGACTGAGATTATATCTTTCCTCCAAGGCAACTGTGTTTCGGATGATGAAGTTTATTATAAAAGAATGGAAGCAAGAACAAAACCATATGTAGTCATAGAAGGGGAGTTATATAAATATGGAGTCTGCTCTCCATTACTCAAGTGTTTGTCCAGAACCGAAGGTCAAGAATTGATGAAGGAAATACATGCAGAGGATTATGTGGGTCTCATATTAGGTCTAGGCCTTTGCTGGGGAAGGTTTTTAGACAAGGGTTTTATTGGCCGAAGGCAGCTTCGGATGCAGCTTCGGATGAAGCTTTGAAGTATTTGAAAGGGCAAGCCAAACTGAACCGTCGCCATGCCAAATGGGTTGAGTTTATCGAAACATTTCCATACAATGTGAAATATAAGAAAGGTAAGGACAATGTGGTCGCTGATGCCTTGTCTCGAAGGAATGTGTTGTTGAATCAACTAGAGGTAAAAGTTTTGGGTCTTGAAAATTTGAAAGAAATGTATAATGATGATCCTGAATTTTCAAAACCATACATTCATTGTAAAGATGGAAAAGGTTGGGAAAAATATCATATACATGATGGATTTTTGTTTAGAGCTAACAAACTTTGTGTACCAAATTCTTCGGTTAGATTGCTTTTATTGCAGGAGTCACATGGAGGAGGTCTAACAGGTCATTTGGACAAAAGAAGACTTATGAAATCCTCAGTGATCATTTCTATTGGCCCAAGACGAGGAGAGACGTCATCAGATTTGTGGAGTGTTGTGTTACCTGTCACAAAGCTAAGTCAAAACTGAACCCTCATGGTTTATATACTCCTTTACCCGCTTCTAAAATTCCTTGGGAAGACATAAGCATGGATTTTATTTTAGGGCTGCCTAGGACTCAAAAAAAGAGAGATTCTATTTTTGTTGTGGTTGATAGATTTTCAAAAATGGCTCATTTTGTTCCATGCAACAAGAGTGACGATGCTTCACATGTTGCCAATTTTTTTTCAGAGAAATCTTGAGACTACATGGAATGTCCAAGACCATCGTATCTGACCGTGATGTGAAGTTCATGAGCTATTTTTGGAAAACATTGTGGGCAAATCTTGGGACTAAATTTTTGTTCTCCACCACATGCCACCCCCAAACTGATGGACAAACTAAAGTGGTGAATCGTACATTGTCAATGCTGCTACGAACAATGGTAAAGAAGAACTTGAAGGATTGGGAGGAATGTTTGCCACACGTGGAGTTTGCTTATAACAGGGCAGTACATTCTACAACTAATTTATGCCCCTTCAAAATTGTATATGGGTTCAAACCTATTGCTCCGATAGATTTGTTGCCCCTTCCATTGCAGGAAAGAACCAATATGGAAGCTTCCAAGCGTGCTGTATACATAAAAAAGATAAATGAGAAGACCAAGGAAGCAATTGAGCTCAAAGCAGTGCGCAAGGCTGCAAGCATGAACAAGCATAGGAAGAAAGTGTTATTTGAACCGGGGGACTTGGTTTGGATTCACTTACGCAAGGAGCATTTTCCTGATTAGCGCAAATCCAAATTGATGCCACGAGGGGATGGTCCATTTCGTGTTCTTGCCAAGATTAATGATAATGCATACAAGATAGATCTTCCACCAAGCTATGGCGTGAGCAACACATTTAATGTTGCTGACCTCTTACCATATACGAGTGAAGACACTTCAGAGTCGAGGACGACTCCTTTTCAAAGGGGAGGATGATACGACCACGCCATTAAGCAACACATTACCTCCCCAAGTCATACTACATCAACTCAAGTACAACCAACATCATCACCAACCCAAGCCTTTGATGGACCAATTACACGTAGCCGAGCTAAGAAGCTACAGCAAGAGGTGCACGCGCTACTCTATGAATTTCAATTAAACGCTAATGAGAACTTTATGCTACCTAAGTTGTGTATGCTGATATTACTTAGGTTCACCAAAGATGAAGGACAAAACATATCAAGGGCGAATCAGCAAGAAGAGCTATGTCCGAGTCAGTCCAGCACAACAGAACCGTCCAGAAGAAACACTCATATCTTTTGATTCCCAAAAGCTATGAAGGCCCATAAGTACTTTTTGGAAAGCTCTTGAAATCTAGTTTCTAATGCTTCTAAAGCCGACTTAATCAAATCTACCAGAAAGGCAGCCGACCTACTTTAGAGCTGACTGGTCAGAAGGTCAATAGTCTGCTTGATGACCAAGTTTTCGTATTAAACTGCATCATTCTATGAAGTTTCATTAAGCATGCTATATATGGTGAGAAAGCTTATCAAGTTAGCTTTCAAACGCAACTAGCCCCACATCATTTGGAGATTCATAGGAGAAGTTATTATCAAAATACTGAAGTCTGCGCAAAAGTCAAACAGCCACACGGAATTCAGCTCTGCAGATCTCCCGAAGAGGCTCCTTCACATTAGCACGTGAAAATACTTTTGTTTCGTGTTTATACCTCTCTAAGGCTGGTTGTTACTGAGAGCACCTAGAGGTGGGGTGAATAGGTGATCCTGTAAAATTCAACACTAATAGCCACAAAACTTAGTTATCAAAGTTAGAACGGCTAAGTAGCTTGAAATGAGCTCTTGTGAACACAGACAATCAAAGAGAAAGCACACAAGAGACACGCGATTTTATCCCGTGGTTCAGCCAAGTAACACTTTCCTACTTCCACGTTGTGGCGTCCCAATGAACGAGGTTGCACTCAACCCCTTTCAAGTGATCCGATGATCAACTTGAATACCACGGTTTTTTCCTTTCTTAGTCTTTCTCCCGCTTGCGAGGAATCTCCACAACTTGGAGCCTCTCGCCCTTACAATGATGATCACAAAAGAAGCACAGAAGTAAGGGAGGGGAGAGCAACACACATAAGACTCAAATCCACAACACAATCACGCACACAAGTCACAACTTGAGCTCAAAACACAACGCACGGAGTTCACAACTCAAATGGAGCTCAAGTCACTATCTCAAAGAATCGAATGCGTGAAGTTGGAGTATTGGAGTCTTAGAATGTTTCTTGTAAGCTTGTGTAGCTCCTCCATGCACCTAGGTGTCCCTTTTATAGCCCCAAGGCAGTTAGGAGCCGTTGGAGGCCAACAAGGAAGGCCATCCTTGCTTTCTGTCGAGTGGCGCACCGGACAGTCCGGTGCGCCACCGGACAGTCACTGTAGACGATCCGGTGTCGATCTCCTTCCTTTTCTGGCGCAGCCGACCGTTGCACCTCGGGCCAGTTGGCGCACCGGACACTGTCCGGTGCACACCGGACTGTCCGGTGCCCCCTGTCGACCGTTGGTGCGGGCCACGCGTCGCCCGCAGATTGCGCAGCCGACCGTTGCGCTGGCGACCGTTGGCTCACCGGACAGTCCAGTGCACCACCGGACAGTCCGGTGAATTATAGCCATACGTCGTCAAACGTTTCCCAACAGCGGCCTGTTCACCGGAGTCCAGCCTGGCGCACCGGACAGTCCAGTGTGCCAGACTGAGCTGAGCTTTGGCTGCACACAGCCAGTCTTTTGCAATCCTTTTCTTTTCTTCTTTTCTCTGTTTCTAACACTTAGATAACTTCATTAGTACTCAAAACAATGTACTAAGTCTAGAAACATACCTCATGTCTTGATTTGCACTTTTCTCTTCATTTAGCACATAAGAACTTAAAGAATTTGTGTTGGGCACTTAATTACCAAAACATAATAGAAATTGCCCAAGGGCACATTTCCCTTTCAATCTCCCTCTTTTTGGTGATTTATGCCAACACATCCAAAAGCAACCAAAAGAAGTGCAATATTAATACAAATGAGGACCAAATTTGTTTTTGACTCTAATTTGGCATATTTGGATCATTCTTTGCCACCACTTGGTTTGTTTTTGCAAATCAAATTCATTTTCCTATCTCTAAGTCAAACACACTTGTTTGGGCACAAAGAGAGATAATGCAAGAGTGAAATTGATCAAGTGCCAAAAACTCCCCCTTTTCCCATAATCAAAATTCTTCCCCATAAGAGACCAAAATTTGCAATAAGAGTATTTTGACTAAATCAAAAGTTCTAACTCTATTATTTTCAAAATTCACAAGTAGTAGCTGATCCATTTGCTTTGGCCTTAATTTCTCCCCTTTGGCATTAAGCACCAAAATGGGATCATTTTTGGCCCTTTAACCCCATTGCCTCACCAAAATTGTCAATTAAGAGCAAAAAAGAAGGCAATAAGAGCGTAAGTATGAACTTGGAGGTGAGTAGCCTGATACCGGAGTGCAGTGGAAGTCTTTGCATGGTCCAAGTTCACCTTTCCCTTTCAATGCACCTTTGAGACTACATCAAGTATACTCAAACACAAATGTTAGTCTCAAAGGGTCAAGTTGTAGCACATCTCCCCCTAAATATGTGCATCATTCACACATGGACTTGTGAGGTCCGGGGATCATGTGTATAACTTGAGCACAACAAATAGACAATAATGGATTTAAATGCATAAAGTAACATGACCAAAGGCATAGAACACATGTATGCTATAGATCAATCCAAGTTATGTGAATCTAAGACATTTAGCTCACTACACAACCTGCAAAACCTTTTCTCATCTAAGGGCTTAGTGAAGATATTGGCTAGCTGGTTCTCGGTGCTAATATGGTACACCTCGATATCTCCCTTTTGCTGGTGGTCTCTCAGAAAGTGATGCAAAATGTCTATGTGCTTAGTGCGGTTGTGTTCAACAGGATTATCCGCCATGCGGATTGCACTCTCATTGCCATATAGGAGTAGGACTTTGCTCAGATTGTAGCCAAAGTCCCTGAGGGTTTGCCTCATCCAAAGTAGTTACGTGCAACACTGTCCTGCTGTCAGTGTTTAGGGTCCGACCGCGCACCCGGGGTTGCCCCTCAAGGTGCTTTTTGGAGTAGGACGGTGTTATCGACTATAACTCGATGGTTCGTGCTGATGCACGAGAAACAGTGGACGGTTTTGTACAGGTTCGGGCCGCTTGGAGATGCGTAACACCCTACGTCCTGGTGTGAATACTTTGTGTGGTAGATTACAAGAGGTTTCTCTAGTGTTGGAAATGTAGAGAGCCTAGTAGGTGGCTAGGTAATGAGGTAGACGAAGATGATCTTGAGGGGTGCCCCCTAGGCCTTATATATTCGACCGTGGGACGTTACATGCGGATATGATAACAACGTGCACTTAAGTAATAGTGAACTGATTGAGTCTTATCTTCCTATAATTAAGCTGACCCATCCCCGCTTAGTTCCGATGTACGGGGCTCCTGCGCGGGAAGGTCGGGTCACTGTTGTGATCACTGCTCGGATTCATCGGGCCGCCTGGGCTTGTGTCAATCCGATCTTGTGTCGATCCACTTCATTAGGCGTTCTTTCCTAGGCCCACGAAGGGATGATCTCGCGAATTATTGGGCCCACGGGCCTTTCGTGAGATCTTTTATCCTTCTGGTGGATCCCGGGGATATCCGTCCCCCACAAGCCCCCGATCTTTGGGTTGATTTTGAAATAACCGGCCCAAAGATCTAAGGTCCATCTTGCGGTTTCTTAATTTTGATAAAGGATAATTTGAGAATAAATCTGCTGGGTCATTGCTCCTGAACTCTGAGCGATCCAGTAAAAACGATCTTTTACTGCCTTCTTCTGTTATTGCTCTTCAAAACTCGATGTTCTACCTTGAGTTTATGCTTTAGAGGTCAGCATTTTGATTTTTTAGGACTTTGAATTTCATTGGGTGCACCAAAGGTGGTGTAGCCCCCGAGCTTCGAGTGGATTTTTGTAAATAATCCACTCGAAGGTCTTCATTTTAAGTCTTCAAAAACCACTTTTATCTTCCCTTTGTGCTTTTTCAGAAGTCAGTCTTGTCTTAGTTTCACCATATGCTTTAGAGGTTAGCATTCTGCTTCTCGGGGTAGATGATTCATTGGGTGCATAGCCCCCGAGCTTTGAGTGGATTTTTGAAAATAATCCATTCAAAGGTCTTCACTGTCATATTGGAATCCACATAATGCTTTAGAGGTCAGCATTATATCATCAACATTATGCTTTAGAGGTTAGCATTCGTTTTTGTCTTTGGAATCGAGCGCCAGATCTGTCCCTATCTTGCTAGGTCTGGCAATTTATTTGATCTGCGACTGATTGGACGTTCGATAGATGGCCTCTAGCTAGTCTTCCTGTCACTTCGTGCTTCAATGCTTCTGTCGATCAGACTTGTACTTCATCAGCTATATTTGGCTTTCCTTTGATCCTTGTTAATATCTTCCTTCTGTCTTGAGGTATTCATTGCGTATACTGTATGGATATGACTGCTTGGGAAAATCTACTGAAAATTCCTGGACGTCCCCCCAATGGGTGTAAGCAAGGGACGGCTTGGTGCGTTGAGCGTTTAGCAAACTGCTTCTGAGTAGTAACTTGACGTGACCGCGGGTGTAATCATATCACCCGAGTAGTTGACTGGAGTCCCAATGGGTGTCGTGTTACGTGGAACGGCGTCAGCCGCCTGACGTGTTTCCAGACGGTTTGAATTGCATATTGAATTTTTGCGACTGTTCAGTGGTCGTGGTAGGAGGTGAGCGGTTGCCTTCTCCTTCTATAAATAGTGTTCTTGCTTCTCCGGCATTTTCACATCTCTTACTGCTACTTGCTGTTTGCTCTCTTCTCTTTCCTTCTCCTCCACCATGGGCAAGAACAAGAAGGGTGGTAGTTCTTCACATCACTCCGCGACAAGCGCAAGCGTGAGCCGACTCCTCCCTTGGAGGACTTCAGCGACTCGGAGTACTCGGAGGAGGAGTTCTCCGAGTCCGAGGGCTCTCCGGTCCCTGCCTCTCCCCCGGCGTCGTCTGATGACTCAGACGACTCCTAGGGGATCGCCACAGAGGTATGGACCTACATCCGGGCCATCGAGCGTGCCGGGCTCGAGGGCTCGGATGAGTCGAAGAACTCCTCGGACTCGTCCGAGGAGGGCGGCGGCGATGGCGATGGCGGTGACGGCGACAGTGACGGCGGCGAAGGCGGCGACGGCAGCAAGGGCAGTAACAAGGCCAGTGGCTAGATGCCACTGGTTTTAGTTATTAGTATAGATTAGTAGTAGAAGTAGTATTAGTGAAATAATGTAGTAGTAGTTAGTAGTATAGAGTAGTGAAATATGATGTAGTAGTATGGAGGATATCAGCTCATAATGAGTTGATTTGTAAGTTCGGTGGTGCTTCCCTTATAATGAAGAATGATTTCGCCCAATTATGTGTGCGCCATTTTTCATTTCCGTCGATCGCCGATCGTATTAATGCTTATTGCAGATGTTCTTTCTGAATGTAATGCTTGAGTAGTGGCTTAGAATCGTCAAATCTTGCTTCAGACTGCCTTCTTCGCGATGTCAGCGCTTTGGTGGTAGCGGCCGAGTTATTATCGGCGATGTCGGCGCCTTTAGAAGTGATAGCCGAGCTATAACGGGCCATGTCGGTGTTTTAGAGATAACGACCGAGCGGTTACTGGTGATGTCGGTGTTTTAGAGGTAACAGCCGAATCCTTTGGAGCCACGTCACCGCTTTAGGAATAACAGCCGAGCGATTGCTGGCGACGTCGGCGTTTTAGAAGTAACAGCCGAGTGATAACGGGCCACGTTGGCCGCTTTGTAAATAGTGGCCGAGTGAAGTCTGGTAACACCAGCGTTTTTAGAAATAACAGCTGGGTTAAATCGGGCCACGTCGGCCGTTTTAGAAATAACGGCCGAGTGATGACATGGCATGCTGGTGTTTTAGAAATAACAGTTGGGCGATGACATGGTACGCCAGCGTTTTAGAAATAATGGCTGGGTGATGACTGGGCGCTTTTTAGAATTGGTGTCTGGCCCGGGAAAACCCCATATGTACTGCACTGTCACACACCTCTGCATTCTGTGCCCTAGTTTTGCTTTTCTGCATCCAGGCCTTCTCTGCTCTCTTGCAATACTGCCTCCGCTCTGTTCGCCAGCAAGGTTAAGATGGCGCCTGTCGGCGTTTCGAAACCCGGGGGGTCCCTAGACCGACGAGTAAATTGTTGCCGCGTGCCCCAGCCCAGATGGGTCGGCGCGAGGCGGAACGCGAAGGGGGGAGAGCAGCCGGAGGGAGACAGGCGTGGGAGGTGGAACCCGCGGCCTTCGTGTTAGCCCCGCGCCCAGGTCGGGTGCGCTTGCAGTAGGGGATTACAAGCGTCCACGCGGGAGGGAGCGAGCGGCCTTGCGCGAGCGCCGTCCCGTCCTTCCCCGCGCGGCCAACCCTCTGTAAGAGGGCCCTAGACCTCCCTTTTATAGGCGTAAGGAGAGGATCCAGGTGTACAATGGGGGGGTGTAGCAGTGTGCTAACATGTCTAGCGGAGGAGAGCTAGCGCCCTAAGTACATGCCATCGTGGCAGCCGGAGAGGTTTTGGCACCCAGTTCGTGTGGTGTCGTGGCCGTCGGAGGAGCGCTGGAGGACAGCTGTCGGGGCTGTCGAGTCCTTGCTGACGTCCTCTTGCTTCTGTAAGGGGGCTGAGAGCCACCGTCGTCATGGAGCGTGCGGGGTGCCATCATTACTCGTATAGTGGAGCGAGCTAGATGGGACGCCGGTCTTGTTCCCCGTAGCCTGAGTCAGCTCGGGGTAGGGTAATGATGGCGCCTCCTGTTGACGTGGTCAGTCCGTGCACTAGATTGGGCGAGGTGGAGGCTCCTCCGAGGTCGAGGTCGAGTCTGTCTTCCAAGGTCGAGGTCGAGTCCGAGCCCCTGGGTCGGACAAGGCGGAGACCGTCGGCTGAGGCCGGGGCTGAGTCCGAGCCCTGGGGTCGGGCGAAGCGGAGTTCATCGTCCTTCGGGGCTGAGCCCGAGTCCGAGCCCTGGGGTCGGGCGAAGCGGAGTTCGTCGTCTTCTAGGGCTGAGCCCAAGTCCGAGCCCTGGGGTCGGGCGGAGCGGAGTTCGTCGTCTTCCAGGGCTGAGCCCGAGTCCGAGCCCTGGGGTCGGGCGAAGCGGAGTTTCCCATGGCGCCTAGGGCCGGACTTGGCTGCTGTCAGCCTCACTCTGTCGAGTGGCTCAGCAGTCAGAGCGGCGCAGGCGGCGCTGTCCTCTTGTCAGACCGGTCAGTGGATCGGCGAAGTGACTGCGGTCACTTCGGCTCTGTCAACTAGAGGGCGTGCGTCAGGATAAAGGTGTCAGGCCACCTTTGCATTAAATGCCCCTGTGATTTGGTCGGTTGGTGTGGCAATTTGGCCAAGGTTGCTTCTTGGTGAAGACTGGGCCTCGGGCGAGCCGAAGGTGTGTCCGTTGCTGGAGGGGGTCCTCAGGCGAGACGTAGACCCTCCGGGGTCGGCTGCCCTTGCCCGAGGCTGGGCTCGGGCGAGGCATGATCGCGTCCCTCAAATGGACCGATCATTGACTTAATCGCACCCATCAGGCCTTTGCAGCTTTGTGCTGATGGGGGTTACCAGCTGAGATTTAGGAGTCTTGAGGGTACCCCTAATTATGGTCCCCGACAGTAGCCCTCAAGCCTCGAAGGGAGTGTTAATACTCGCTTGGAGGCTTTTGCCGCACTTTTTTGCAAGGCGACCAACCTTTTTTGGTTGCATTTTGTTCTGGTGGGTGCGTGCGAGCGCACCCGCCGGGTGTAGCCCCCGAGGCTTCGTAGGAGTAGTTTGACTCCTTCGAGGTCTTAGTGCGTTTCGCAACACTTCGGCTGGTCTGGTTGTTCCCTCATGCGAGCTGGCCGTAGCCCGGGTGCACGGTCGGGTCCCAAGTTCTCGGGCTGGTATGTTGACGCTGTCAACGGTTTGGCCGGAGCCGGGTTTGTGAGAGCAGCCCCCGAGCCTCTGCACAGGGCGAGAGGACGGTCAAGGACAGACTCTGATTTTTTTTTACATACGCCCCTGTGTCACCTTTCCGCAAGGAGGAGGGGGAAAGCGCCATGTTGCCCTCGGAGGGCGCCGAACATGGTGTCTCCGGTGAGCTGCTGGCGGGTAATCCGAGTGGACGCCCGTGCCCCATTTGTTAGGGGTCGGCTAGAGGCCCGGAGGCGCGCTCCAAAAGTACCTGCGGGTGATCTGCCGGACCCGGTCCCCTTTTGACGGGGTCCGAGGGCTCGATGCCTCCCTCTGATGGGATTCCGTTACAAGATCGTTCCCGCTGGTCTCGGAAATGTCCTAGGGTACCTCGGGAGCGTAGCCCGAGCCTTGGTTATGTATCGAACGTACCCAGGGTCATCCCTCGCTCTGTGTCTGAGGCGATTGTGAACCCTTCGAGGGCCAGCCTACGAACCCCTGATCAGTAGTGGGCGCGGAGCCCGAGTGGCCTGAGGCGGCCGTTGAACCCTTCCGAGGGGCCAGCCATCGAACCTCTGACCAGTAGTGGGCGCAGAACCCAAGCGCTCTGAGGCAGTCGTTGAACCCCTCTGAGGGGCCAGCCTTTGAACCTCTGATCAGTAGGGAGGCTTGGGGCCTGTTTCCTTCATGGAGAAGGATCCTTTTCGGGGTATCCCCCTTTCCCGGTCCCTATTGTAAGAGAGAGAAAGAGGAAAAGGAAAAGGATACGAAATCGAATGACGTGGCGTACCTTTTTCGACGCGGTCATTATGGCGAAGGCGAAGCGTCACTTGCTTCTCCTGCGTGAGGCGCCGCCTGTCCCGCCGCGGAGTTAATGTGACGGGGCGAGTGGTTCGCGAGGCGGTCGTTGCGCGTGTGCGAGCCGTTCGAGGAACGGAACACGGACGCACCGTCTTCACGCCGTGAGAGAGGGTTCTCTCGCTGCCCCTGGATGGGACGTAAGCTTGGCTGACGACGTGACCGCTGCTCCTGCCCGCCTGCCACCGCCATTACTGCCGGCCCATTTTTGGCCGTATTGAACGTCGCACCTGGCTGGCACTGCTGGGTCATACGTAGGGTTGCCTCGAGTTGCGGTACTGGTTCTGCAGTCGAGGAGGCGCGGTAGTGGTGCGAGTGGCGGTGCAGTTGCTCGCACGTAGCAACCGGCGCGCCGGTTGTATGACGTGTGGGCCTGGGCCTCTATGCTGGGCATGTTGGAGTCGAAGGGGCACGCCCACTTGGCGCGGTTGCATGCCGACTGCATGGCTGTCCACCCTTTCACCCGCTGGTCTGGGCGAAAGTGGGGGAATGCTTGTAACCGCTGGGCAGTTGCATGCCCTGCGCGCGGCGGTTTGGCTCCTTCTGCCCTGGACCAGCTTGCATGACGCGTGGGGCCCAGCCCCCGTGTCGTAGGGGGAGGACCTTGGAGCGTGTTGGAGAAGACTCAGCCTGCAACGGCTGAGGACGCAAGTGGGGAGAGTTGCCTTTAAAAGGAGGGTGACCCCCTTGAAAGACAACCATGTCTTCGCGTTCCCTTATGCGTCGTGTCTTTCCACCTTCCGAGCCCCCGGATGAGGGACGCCCGCAAGCCTTCCGCCTTGTCGTCGGAGGGACGCAACTTCGAGGAAGTTAGTACCTTTCAGCCATCGTTTGGCTTCAAGGATTTTCATCAGGCAGCCCGGCTGCATCCCCTCACCGGCGGTCACCCAAGACGGTGACCTCCAGTTCGATGGTGGGGAGAAGCGAACCGGGCTGCAGCCTCTGCCCCTCCCTCAGCTTCAAGGATGTTCATCATCAGTGCTGGGGAGGGGAGTGTGCCGAGTTGGGGTCAGTCCCTGCGCGGGCGGCGGCCCGCTCCTTCCCTCAGTGATCGGGGGGAAGGGCGTTCGCCGTTCGTGGCGTTGGCAGCTGCCGCGTGCCTGGCTCTCTGAGCCGAGTGGCTTCGGAGCTGCTCCCGGCGCCGCCTTCCTCCACGACAGTTGGAAGAGGTTTCTCCGCCGACGAGCTAGCCGGTGCCGCCCATGGACTGACCTCCAACTCTACGGCCTTCTGCCCGTCCTTGCCTCTCGAGTGAGGGCATGGGCGAGGGCCTCATGGCAGCAGCATCCGCCCTGAGGTCATCACTGCTGCTGTTCGGCCCTCCGGAGTAGAAGTCGTCGTCGTCGCTGCTACTGGGGTGGGCGACGGCGAGCCGTTCGTCGGTCTTCTGTTGCTCCACAGGCCCCCCAATCGTGTGGGGTTGTTCGTACCTGCGGAGGTGGAACCGGGGTTCCGTTTGTATTGGCACTTGTGTGCCAGCCTTTTGTTCATTGTGGCTGTCGGGGCCTGAACATGTATGTATTTTCGGCACAGAGCCGTGTTTTTCCTCATTTTGAGCACTAAGACTCGCCTGTTGGTTATCTGAACCGCTTCACCAAGCGTGACTCGCCTCGTGCAAAGGTGACGAGTGAGGTATCCGTATCCCGGAGGCGTAGGAGTCCCTCGGCTCGGTCGGCCTTGCTGTCCGAGGCTTCTCTCGCTTAGTTAAAGGGACCCTTCGGCCGCTCTTCGATGAGCCGAAGCCGGAGGTAGCGGTGTCAGCACGGACAGAGGCAGAGTTGGCTCGAAAATAAGATTTGGTCGGCCGGAGCCTGGCCGGGTCGTCCACTGGCGGGACCGACGCCTGTGTTGAGCTGCTGAGGCCACAAGACGGGCTGATGTCTTCGGGGGACAGCTGGCCGAGGCCTCGGGGTGGCCGGCCGAGCCGTCTGCTCGAGCCGGATTCCTGGAGAAGACCCTGGCGGTGATGGCCCGGGTGTGGTGCTGATGTCGCCCTTCAGAGTGGAGATCCTCCGACCGCGTCGCCGTCCGAGGCTAGGTCAGACCCCGCCGAAGGTGTAGTTGACGCCGAGGGTGCTGCTGCCCCCTTCAACTGTCGACGTCCGAGCCTGCAGGATCGGGTTGTCTTGTAGTGTGTGTATGTTTTCTGCGGCCACCGAGGCCCAAACATACCATCGTCGTGTTGTAAAGCTGCGTTTCTTTTCCTCTTGTTTCGAGTATCTGGACTTATTTGTCGGTAACAGAATTGTTTGTGCGGGTGAGAGTTGCTTTTCACGGAAGGTGATGAGTGAGGTATCCATATCCCAGAGGCGTAGGAATCCCTCGGCTCGGTCGGCCTTGCCGCTTATGCGCACTCTTACTCGTCCATAGGGTTCTGTCACTGACGCAGTCGAGAAGGCCCGAAAAATCGTTCCGGCAGAGGAGCTTTCGAGCGTGAAGACTTGTTCGGTCTGCGGAATCACTTATCCGAGCGTGAGTTACTTATCGCAGAAGGTGATGAGTGAGGTATCCGTATCCCGGAGGCGTAGGAGTCCCTCGGCTCGGTCAGCCTTGGCTGCTTACGTGTACTCCATCGTTTTCAGGGTCCACTTTCGAAGTAGTCGAAAAGCACGAAAGGTATTCTGGCAGAAAAGATCTTTTTCTTTTTTCGAGGAAAATTTCGACGTAGAGGGGGTTCCCCCTTCTAGCCCCCGAAGGAGGGTCGGGCTTTGCCGAGGCAAGGCTGACCCTTCCTTGACGACCAGACTTTGTGTGTGAACGGGGTGTACGAATAACTTGGAAGCATCTTAAGGGTAGAAGCGATGTAGCTGTTGGATGTTCCAAGCGTTGCTGTAGACCTCGCCTTGACTGTTGGCCAGCTTGTATGTTCCGGGCTTCAGAATTTTGGCGATGACGAACGGCCCTTCCCAGGGAGGCGTGAGCTTATGCCGCCCTCGGGCGTCTTGTCTTAGCCGAAGCACCAGGTCGCCCCACTTGGAGGTCTCGGGACCGAACCCCTCGGGCGTGGTAGCGTCGCAGGGACTGCTGGTACCGCGCCGAGTGTAGTAAGGCCATGTCCCGAGCCTCTTCCAGCTGGTCCAGTGAGTCTTCTCGATTGGCTCGATTGCTTTGGTCGGCGTAGGCCCTCGTCCTCGGGGAACCGTATTCTAAGTCTGTGGGCAAGATGGCCTCGACCCCATAGACTAGAAAGAACAGTGTGAAGCCCGTGGCTCGGCTCAGCGTTGTCCTCAGACTCCAGACCACTGAGGGGAGCTCCTTCATCCACCGCTTGCCAAACTTGTTGAGGTCGTTGTAGATCCGAGGCTTGAGTCCTTGCAGAATCATGCCATTGGCACGTTCTACCTGCCCATTTTTCATGGGGTGGGCCACGGCGGCCCAGTTCACCCGGATGTGGTGATCCTCGCAGAAGTCCAGGAACTTTCTGCCGGTGAACTGGGTGCCATTGTCGGTGATGATGGAGTTCGGGACCCCAAAGCGATGGATGATGTTGGTGAAGAACGCCACCGCTTGTTCGGACCTAATGCTGTTTAGGGGTTGGACCTCGGTCCACTTGGAGAATTTGTCGATGGCGACCAACAGGTGCGTGTAGCCCCTGGGTGCCTTCTGCAAGGGGCCAACGAGGTCCAGACCCCACACAGCAAACGGCCAGGTGATGGGTATGGTCTGCAGAGCCTGAGCGGGCAGGTCGGTCTGCCTCGCGTAGAACTGACACCCTTCGCAGGTGTGTCAATTCTAGTGGCGTCGGCCACCGCCGTCGGCCAGTAGAAACCTTGCCGGAAGGCGTTTCCAACAAGGGCTCGAGGTGCTGCGTGATGGCCGCAAGCCCTCGAGTGTATCTCTTGTAAGAGCTCCTGGCCTTCGGCGATGGAAATGCATCGCTAGAGGATGCCCGAGGGGCTGTGGTGGTAGAGCTCCTTCCCATCTCCCAGCAAGACGAACGACTTGGCGCGCCGCGCCAACCGCCGAGCTTCGGCTTGGTCGAGGGGTAGCTCTCCTCGGTGGAGATATTGCAGGTACGGGGTCTGCCAGTTTTGATTAGGCGTGACCCTGCTCCGCTCCTCCTCGATGCGTAGTGCCTCACCCTCGGGGGCCGAGGGTACCTCGGGCCGAGCCGAGGGTGCCTCGGGTTGAGCCGAGGGTGCCTCGGGCCGAGCCGAGGGTACCTTGGACTGTGCCTAGGGTGCCTCGGGCTAGGCCGAGGCCTTCTCGGGCTCGGGCGTGTCGTCGGTCTTGACGGAGGGTTGATGCAGGTCTCGGGAGAATACGTCCGGGGGAACCGTTGTTCGCCCCGAGGCTATTTTAGCCAGCTCGTCCGCAGTCTCGTTGTAGCGTCGGGCGATGTGGTTGAGCTCGAGTTCGTAGAACTTGTCTTCCAGGCGCTGAACCTCATCGCAGTAGGCTTCCATCTTTGGGTCGCGGCAGTGGGAGTTCTTCATGACTTGGTCGATGACGAGCTACGAGTCATCGCGAGCGTCGAGGCGTCGGACCCCTAGCTCGATGGCGATTCGCAACCCGTTTACCAGAGCCTCGTACTCAGCCACGTTGTTGGACGCCGGGAAGTGGAGGTGTAGCACGTAGCATAGGTGCTTCCCGAGGGGCGAGATGAAGAGCAGGCCCGCGCCGGCCCCCGTCTTCATCAGCGACCCGTCGAAAAACATGGTCTAGAGCTCTGGTTGGATCGGAGCTGTTGGGAGCTGGGTGTCGACCCATTCAGCCACGAAGTCCGCCAAGACCTGGGACTTGATGGCCTTCCGAGGGGCGAACGAGATCGTCTCGCCCATGATCTCCACCGCCCACTTTGCGATTCTACCCGAGGCCTCTCGGGACTGGATGATCTCCCCCAGGGGGAAGGATGACACCACAGTTACCGGATAAGACTAGAAGTAGTGTCGCAACTTCCGCCGTGTCAGGATCACTGCGTACAGCAGCTTCTGAATTTGTGGGTAGCGGATCTTGGTCTCGGACAGTACCTCACTGATGAAGTAGACTGGCCTCTGGACGGGCAATGCATGCCCCTCTTCTCGTCTCTCAACCACAATCGCGGCGCTAACCACCTGAGTGGTAGCGGCGACGTAGATCAAGAGGGCTTCTCCGGCAGCGGGGGGCACCAAGATGGGCGCGTTCGTGAGGAGCGCCTTCTGGTTCCCGAGGGCTTCCTCGGCCTCAGGGGTCCAAGCGAAACACTCGGCCTTCCTTAAGAGGCGGTACATAGGCAGGCCTCTTTCACCGAGGCGCGAGATGAAACGGCTCAGAGCCGCGAGGCATCCCATGACCCTCTGTACGCCTTTCAAGTCCTTGATGGGCCCCATGATGGTGATGGCCGCAATCTTCTCCGGGTTGGCCTCGATGCCCCGCTCGGAGACGATGAACCCCAAGAGCATGCCTTGGGGGACCCCGAAGACACACTTTTTCGGGATTGAGCTTCACGCCTTTCGCCTTGAGACATCGGAATGTCACTTCAAGGTCGGAAAGGAGGTCGGAGGCTTTCCTCGTCTTGACTACGATGTCATCGATGTAGGCCTCGACCGTTCGGCCGATGTGTTCGCCGAACACATGGTTCATGCATCGCTGGTACGTTGCACCCGCATTCCTCAAACCAAACGGCATGGTAACATAGCAGTACATGCCGAAGCGTGTGATGAAAGAAGTCGCGAGCTGGTCGGACTCTTTCATCCTGATCTGGTGATACCCTGAGTAGGCATCGAGGAAAGACAGGGTTTCGCACCCAGCAATGGAATCCACGATTTGATCGATGCGAGGCAGAGGGTAGGGAACTTTCGGACATGCTTTGTTTAGACCAGTGTAGTCTACACACATCCGCCATTTCCCCCCTTTCTTTCTCACAAGCACAGGATTGGCAAGCCATTCGGGATGGAATACCTCTTTGATGAACCCTGCCACCATTAGCTTGTGGATCTCCTCGCCTATGGCTTTGCGCTTTTCTTCGTCGAATCGGCGCAGAGGCTGCTTCACGGGTCGGGCTCCAGCTCGGATATCCAGCGAGTGCTCGGCGACTTCCCTCGGTATGCCGGGCATGTCCGAGGGACTCCATGCGAAAACGTCGCCATTTGCGCGGAGAAAGTCGACGAGCACTGCTTCCTATTTGGGGTTGAGCTCGGAGCCGATCCGGATCTGCTTGGAGGCGTCGTTGCAGGGGTCGAGAGGGACAGACTTAACCGTCTCCGCTGGCTCGAAGTTGCCGGCGTGGCGCTTCACGTCTGGCGCCTCCTTAGAGAGGCTCTCCAGGTCGGCGATGAGGGCCTCGGACTCGGCGAGGGCCTCGGCGTACTCCACGCACTCCATGTCGCATTCGTACGCGTGTCGGTACGTGGGCCCGATGGTGATGACCCCGTTGGGGCCCGGCATCTTGAGCTTGAGGTAGGTGTAGTTGGGGATGGCCATGAACTTGGCGTAGCATGGCCTCCCCAACACTGTGTGGTAGGTTCCTCGAAACCCGACCACTTCGAACGTGAGGGTCTCCCTTCGAAAGTTGGAGGGTGTCCCAAAGCAGACGGGTAGATCGAGTTGTCCGAGGGGTTGGACGCGCTTCCTGGGGATAATCCCGTGGAAAGGCGCAGCGCCCGTCCGGAACGAGGACAGATCGATCCGCAGGAGCCCGAGGGTCTCGGCGTAGATGATGTTGAGGCTGCTGCCTCCGTCCATGAGGACCTTGGTGAGCCTGACGTTGCCGATGATGGGGTCGACAACGAGCGGGTATTTCCCCGGGCTCGGCACATGGTCGGGATGGTCGGCCTGGTCGAAGGTGATGGGCTTGTCGGACCAGTCTAGGTAGACTGGCGCCACCACCTTTACCGAGTAGACCTCCCGACGCTCTTGCTTGCGGTGCCGAGCCGAGGCGTTTGCCACTTGCCCACCGTAGATCATGAAGCAGTCGCGGACCTCGGGGAACTCTCCTGCCTTATGATCTTCCTTCTTAGCGTCGTCGAGAGCCTTGCCACCCTTCGCGGGTGGCCCGGCCTTGTGAAACAGGCGTCGAAGCATGGCACACTCCTCAAGGGTGTGCTTGACGGGCCCCTGATGATAGGCGCACGGCTCCTTGAGCATCTTGTCGAAGAGGTTGGCACCTCCGGGAGGTTTCCGAGGGTTCTTGTACTCGGCGGTGGCGACAAGGTCCGCGTCGGCGGCGTCGCGTTTCGCTTGCGACTTCTTCTTTCCTTTCTTCTTGGTGCCGCGCTGAGTTGACGCCTCGGGAACATCTTCCAGTGGGCGGCCCTGGGGCTGCTTGTCCTTCCGGAAGATGGCCTCAACCGCCTCCTGGCTAGAGGCGAACTTGGTGGCGATGTCCATCAGCTCGCTCGCCTTGGTGGGGGTCTTGCGACCCAGCTTGCTCACCACGTCGCGGCAGGTGGTGCCGGCGAGGAACGCGCCGATGACATCCGAATCGGTGACGTTGGGCAGCTCAGTGCGCTGCTTCAAAAATCGTCGGATGTAGTCCCGGAGAGACTCTCCCGGCTGCTGGCGGTAGCTTCGGAGATCCCAGGAGTTTTAAGGGCGCACGTACGTGCCTTGGAAATTGCCGGCGAAGGCTTGGACCAGGTCATCCCAGTTGGAGATCTGCCCCGGAGGCAGGTGCTCCAGCCAGGCTCGAGCGGTGTCGGAGAGGAACAGGGGGAGGTTGCGGATGATGAGATTATCATCGTCCGTTCCACCCAGTTGGCAGGCCAGCCGATAGTCCGCGAGCCACAGTTCCGGTCTCGTCTCCCCCGAGTACTTTGTGATAGTAGTCGGGGTTCGGAACCGGGTCGGGAACGGCGCCTGTCGTATGGCACGGCTGAAAGCCTGCGGATCGGGTGGTTCGGGCGAAGGACTCCGATCCTCCCCGCTATCGTAGCGTCCCCCATGCCTGGGGTGGTAGCCTCGGCGCACCCTCTCGTCGAGGTGGGCCCGACGGCTGTGGTGATGGTGCTCGTTGCCAAGGCGACCCGGGGCCGCAGGCGCTGTGTTGCGCGTGCGCCCGGTGTGGACCGAGGCTTCCCGCATGAATCGGGAAGTCGCGGCGCGATGTTCCGAGGGGTACCCCTGCCTTCGGGAGGCGGAGCTTTCGGCCCGTCGGACCGCGGCGTCCTCAAGGAGATTCCTGAGCTCTCCCTGGATACGCCGCCCCTCGGTGGTTGATGGCTCCGGCATCGCACGGAGAAGCATTGCCGCTGCAGCCAGGTTCTGGCCGACTCCACTGGAAACCGGTGGCGGCCTTACCCTGACATCATTGGCGATGCGGTGCTGGATGCCCTGGGGGAGATGAGGTGCTTCTCCGGCCGGAGGTTGGCCCGCCCATTCCTGCCCGATGTCCCGGCGGATCGGCTCAAGCGTTCCTGCTCCCTCGTCATGCCTGGCCTGCATCTCGCGGATTTGCTCGAGCTGTGGGTCATGACCCCCCGCCGGGACGGGGACCACAGCTAGCTCCCGAAGGATGTCAACGCGAGGCACGGGCCTAGGGGGATCACCGTTCTCCGGTATACCAAGATGGTTGCCTTCGTCGGAACCCCCTAGATCGACGTGGAAACATTCGCGACTTGGACCGCAGTCCTCGTCGTCGAGGCTGCGGCTACCGTCGGAACAGTCGGAAAGGCAGTAGTCGCATGCGGTCATGAAGTCCTGCACGGCACTGGGGTTACCAAGTCCGGAGAAATCCCAACAGAGGTCGGGCTCGCCATCTTCCTCGGACCCCGAGGGCCCGTAGGTCGAGACGGCCGTCAGCCGGTCCCAAGGTGACCGCACACGATACCCTAGAGGGTTTGGACTCACCTCTATGAGAATGTCCACCGAAGCGGAGTTGCTTGGCGGGTCGAGGCCGAATCCAAAAGGCGCGAGATGGGAATCGGTCGGTACCTTTTGGTCGACGGGCGGTGACGAAGTCACGTCAGGGACTGACTGCACCGTCGTCTCAGGTACGAGGGTGACGCCTAGCAAGTCCTTCGCGAGCGTGCTGGCGTCGTTCGTTTGCTTGAGGTTGGTGTGTTGCGGGGAGACGGCGCTCGTCTTCGTCTCAGACGCGGGGCCAATGCCCGACGCGCTCTCCGTTGGGGTGCCGGCGCCGTCGACTCGCTCGACAGCCAACGAGGTGCCGCCTCCTGCTTGGCCTTGGTTGCCCCGCCTCCTCCTCCGTCGGCGGGGGAGGGGACGGGACAAGCCTGAATGTCGTCCTTCCACCACGTGGGGAAGGCGTCGTCGATTTCCCCGCCGGCGGGCAGGTTGTCGACCGCCATTGTCGCTGTCACGCGGCGGGGGAAGGAGTATCATGTCGTAGCTGCCGTCGAGGGACATGAACTCAAGACTCCCGAAACGGAGCATCGTCCCGGGCTGGAGAGGTTGCTGGAGACTGCCCATCTGGAGCTTGACGGGAAGCTGTTCGTCAACACGCAGCAGGCCCCTACCTGGCGCGCCAACTGTCGGCGTTTCGAAACCCGGGGGGTCCCTGGACCGACGAGTAAATTGTCGCCGCGTGCCCCAGCCCAGATGGGTCGGCGCGAGGCGGAATGCGAAGGGGGGAGAGCAGCCGGAGGGAGACAGACGTGGGAGGTGGAACCCGCGGCCTTCATGTTAGCCCCATGCCCAGGTCGGGTGCGCTTGCAGTAGGGGGTTACAAGCGTCCACGCGGGAGGGAGCGAGCGGCCTTGCGTGAGCGCCGTCCCGTCCTTCCCCACGTGGCCAACCCTCTGTAAGAGGGCCCTGGACCTCCCTTTTATAGGTGTAAGGAGAGGATCCAGGTGTACAATGGGGGGTGTAGCAGTGTGCTAAAGTGTCTAGCGGAGGAGAGCTAGCGCCCTAAGTACATGCCATCGTGGCAGCCGGAGAAGTTTTGGCACCCAGTTCGTGTGGTGTCGTGGCTATCGGAGGAGCTCTGGAGGACAGCTGTCGGGGCTGTCGAGTCCTTGCTGACGTCCTCTTGCTTCCGTAAGGGGGCTGAGAGCCGCCGTCATCATGGAGCGTGTGGGGCACCATCATTACTCGTATAGTGGAGCGAGCCAGATGGGACGCTGGTCTTGTTCCCCGTAGCCTGAGTCAGCTCGGGGTAGGGTAATGATGGCGCCTCCTGTTGACGTGGTCGGTCCGTGCCCTAGGTTAGGCGAGATGGAGGCTCCTCCGAGGTCGAGGTCGAGTCTGTCTTCCAAGGTCGAGGTCGAGTCCAAGCCCCCGGGTCGGACAAGGCGGAGACCGTCGGCTGAGGCCGGGGCTGAGTCCGAGCCCTGGGGTCGGGCGAAGCGGAGTTCGTCGTCCTTCGGGGCTGAGCCCGAGTCTGAGCCCTGGGGTCGGGCGAAGCGGAGTTCGTCGTCTTCCGGGGCTAAGCCCGAGTCCGAGCCCTAGGGTCGGGCGGAGCGGAGTTCGTCGTCTTCCGGGGCTGAGCCCGAGTCCGAGCCCTGGGGTCGGGCGAAGCGGAGTTTCCCATGGCGCCTAGGGCCGTACTTGGCTGCTGTCAGCCTCACTCTGTCGAGTGGCTCAGTAGTCAGAGCGGCGCAGGCGGCACTGTCCTCTTGTCAGACCGGTCAGTGGAGCGGTGAAGTGACTGCTATCACTTCGGCTCTGTCGACTGGAGGGCGTGCGTCAGGATAAAGGTGTCAGGCCACCTTTGCATTAAATGCCCCTGCGATTTGGTCGGTTGGTGTGGCAATTTGGCCAACGTTGCTTCTTGGTGAAGACTGGGCCTCGGGCGAGCCGAAGGTGTGTCCGTTGCTGGAGGGGGTCCTCGGGCGAGACGTAGACCCTCCGGGGTCGGCTGCCCTTGCCCGAGGCTGGGCTCGGGCGAGGCGTGATCGCGTCCCTCGAATGGACCGATCCTTGACTTAATCGCACCCATCAGGCCTTTGCAGCTTTGTGCTGATGGGGGTTACCAGCTGAGATTTAGGAGTCTTGAGGGTACCCCTAATTATGGTCCCCGACAGCGCCCAAGCGGAAAGCTCAGAGTTCGTCTGTCGCAATCATTCCTCCTATCGATCCCAACAGTCAGTTGCCTTTCGCAGGTAACCACATGTCTGTCATTTCTGAATCTGACCTTTTCCATCTCGTATCCATTGGAGTTCTTCCTCTGAAGGAGCTCTGTTCTTGGCGGATCTGCCGTGGGGTCACTGTTCCGACAGAAGACACCCACGAATCCGTCATTTACGTTCCTTTTCTTATCCGCGGCCTTGCTCTTCCCATTTCTCCTTTTTTCCGCGGTCTCCTTGATTTCTATCACTTGAATCTGACCCATCTGAATCCTAATTCCATTCTTCAAGTTTCTATTTTTGTTCACTTGTGCGAAGCTTTCCTTGGTATTCTGCCACACTTTGGCCAATGGAAGTACTTGTACCACTGCTGGCCTGGGATGGCCGGAGGGCAGCACCAGCTTGTGGGGGGCGCGAGTTTGGAGATGCGCTGCGGGAGGAAGACTGACTACCTTGACATCCCACTCAAGGACAGCATCAAAAGATGGCGCCTGGAATGGTTTATCATGGAGAATCATAGGAATTCCCTCCCCCCACGGTCAGGGAGACAGCCAGATGTTCGCACTCCAAGCAGGACCAAATCCCCCACAGACCTAGAGGTGGCTGAGGCAGGGGCTCTACTTGCTGAGGTTGGATTGTTGAAAGAGAGGGGTCTGACTGCAGAAGGTGTGGTCGCCGATTTCATTTTCAATAACATTCACCCACTAAAAGACAGAGCGTACCTGGCTTATCTGTATCGAGGCCTCGCTGATTCGACCCGGGTTACCAACAGAAGAATTCCTACTGTGGATTTGGTCAACCGGCTCGAGATGATACTCAAAGGCAAGGTGTCAAACATCGGTGCTCCTGTTGCATACTCAGCCTAGAATCTGCTGCCTTGCAAGGCTTTTACCAGTTTTGTGTCAAATCCTCCTGGTGGTGATAGCGGTTTGGGCCTTAGAGTGCGACCCTCTCCCGAAGAGGTTAGTGCTTTGGTCGCCTCACTTGGTGAAATCCCTGACGACGAGAGGCAGGTTCATTTCGAGGTACCTTTGAATCCAAGTGATGCAGAGATAAGTGCCATGCTGGATAAGTTGGCTGAGGATTCCTCTGATGCAGCTCCTGCTGAAACACTGGTTGTAGCACCCATTACTGAGGCTGGCAAAGATCTGGATATTCAGAGGTCTCACAGTGTTCGCCTGAAGCGTTCTCGCCGAGCCACTCAACCAACTTCTCCTGCTGAGGGGAAGAAAAAGAAGAAGAGACGTCTTCACCGAGTGTCATGCTTGGATCAGGATGCCGGTCCCTCTGCTCCTGCTGCTGAGGAAGTGCCAGTGCCAGTTTTTGCTGAAACCGATCCCAATGGGTGTGATCTGACTGATGCTGATCCCAATGGGTGTAACCCGACTAATGCTGACCCTAATGGGTGTGACCTAGATGATGCTGATCCCAATGGGTGTGATCTGTCCAAAGCTGACCCCAATGGGTGTAACGTCCGCATTGCTGATGAAGATGAGGAAGAGGAGGATGAAGTCCCTCTAGTTCGGAAGAACAGCCGGCGCTACATAGCTAGCGGGAAAAGTAGTGGTGTTCCTTCTCCATCTTTGTCTGCCCTTGTTGGTCTGCAAGAATTATCTCTGGCAAACTATGATCAGACTCTTGAAGACATGGTCCCAAAAGATCTGTTGTCAGAGCCGGCAGATGGTGGAATGATGGATATTTGTGCTGATGTGCTTAATGTCGGGTTGGAGTTATCCCACGCAGCGTCTCGTGCCTCATTGACCTTGGATCGCGGTCTTAGAGGTCACGATGCTGGCCTGGATTGCTTTGCTCCCATGGAAGTGGATGAAGGTCCTTCAGCCTTAGAGGTGGCCGTTACAGAGGATTCAGCCCTCAAATATGGCGCTAGCGATTACCCAGCCCCCGAGGGTGTTGCCGGGGATGATCCGGCTCGGATGGGTAGCGCGAGCTATGACCCAGCCCCCGAGGGTGTCTGAGTTGATTCTCCCTCTCATACTTCCATGGATGTTCACGTAGGGTCTTCTCCTCCGCATTCTGGTTGCCTGGCAGCAGTTCAAGCTTCAGGTCAGGGAGTCGCCTTAGAGGCCAACGCTCCTGATGACAGAATTTTGATTTCTGCTGATGACACTGACTTGGTCCCCACTGATGCATTGCGAGTTGTTCCGGTTGGTGATCCTTCATCGAGCCATCACTTGACTTCCCATGACTTGGGATTTTCTTCGTTCTTTTCCAACCTCTAGGTAATTTGGTCTTTCCTGATCTGGCTGTATCTCGGGTGTGATATTGTTCTTTACACTCATCTGGTTTTGTCGTCAGGCATTGATTGACGAAATGGCTGGTCAGCTGAAGTCGCAGGGTGATTTTGTCCCGGAAAGGGCTCTGTCCCTGACGCATTGGAATCCAGTGCTACTTCAGCGGCGGGTATCTGATTTGGAGATGGCAAATGCTGGTTAGTGCCCCTTGTTTCTTCTTTGGCTACTTGACTAGTCTGCTTTTTAGCTGAACACCCTTGCTTGACTATTTCTTGATAGACATGGCTCGGCGGTGTTCTGCTATTGAAGAAAAGTATTCTCAAGGTCAGACTGAATTAGCCCGGGTTTCTGCTTCTCTGAATGATGCTAACACGCTGATCTCCACTCTCCATGCTTAGCTTGACTCTGAAAAGGTGACTAATGAATTAAGTTTTACTTGGCTTTATCTGCTATGTTTTTAGTGCTTGCTTGACATTGGAGAAACTGATTCTTGTCTGCAGGAGCAAAAACGTGCCCTTGCCACTTCTCGTGATAACCTTGACAAGCTATATCGTGACGCCAGCAACTCGTTGACCATCTTGGAGAGGAGTCATCGCTTCACCATGGAAGATTTGGATAATCATCGTTATAAGCTGCAAGAGTCCTTGGATGATATGATTCACCTCAGGCAATTGGTGTCGAACAAGGATACTGTCATCAAGGATCTGCGCGCCTCCAAGAAATCAGTCGTACAGGAGCTAGAAACTGCTCGGTTGGCTGCCAAGACTGTTGAAGAGACTTCTGCTACTCTGAGGGCTCAGCGCGACAAAGCTATGGACAAAGCTATTCGTGCGGGGCGGATCCTGATGAGGAGACCCGGTGTGGTTGTTCCTGACGACATAGTGGTAGACGTGAATGCCGCTCCCGATTCCTCGAGTCGTCCCTCTTCGTTAGTTGCTCCTGAGAAGAAGATTACCAAATAGAAAACACTGAATGCTTTGAATATGTGGTTAGTGTGCTCGGATATTTCGTTAGAAAACACTTTTCAGTACTGAATGCCGTTATTGTTTTCCTGTTGTTAGAATTTAACAGTATCTTCAGTCGTAGAAGTAAACGCAGTATGGTGATTTTGAAATTTCTTCGTGGGGCATAGAGGTCGCCCTGAGATGAGTAATCGCAAACGTGTCGCATCGCCTTCGGCCGCTGCCGACTTAAGCCGATTACTCCGTTAGTAGGGTATTATAGTCACCCCGAGTCAAGTAAGCGTGAGCATGTCGCACCGTCTTAAGCCATTGCCGACTTAAGCCGATTGCCCCGTTAATAGGGTATAGTGGTCACCCCGAGTTAAGTAAGCGTGAGCATGTCGCACCGCCTTAAGTCATTGCCGACTTAAGCCGATTGCTCCATTAGTAGGGTATAGTGGTCACCCTGAGTTAAGTAAGCGTGAGCATGTCGCACCGTCTTAAGCCATTGCCGACTTAAGCCGATTGCCTCGTTAATAGGGTATAGTGGTCACCCCGAGTTAAGTAAGCATGAGCATGTTGACAGCGAACAATTCGAGTGCCTTTGAAGTCTTTTTATTGGTGATACATTTCCTAGCTTACAGAGTACATTGTCGTCCCGATAGCTTTTGAGATATAGCTAGGGGTAAAACTTCCTGAGATGTTCTATGTTCCATGAGTTCCCAATTTCCGTGCCATCTATTTGAGTAAGGCGATACGATCCAGGCCGAGTGACTTCTGCTAGTATGAATGGTCCTTCCCATAGTGGCGACAGTTTGTGTCGTCCCTCCCCCGTTAGAATTCGGCGAAGGACGAGGTCTCCCACTGCAAAGGATCGATTTCGTATGGCCTTGTCATGATAACGCCTCAGAGTTTGCTGATATCGGGCTGACTGAATAACCGTATTCAATCGTTCTTCTTCTAGTACGTCGACATCCTCCAGCCTAGTAGCCTCAGCTTCTGCTATGTTTTCAAAGATTAACCTTGGTGCCCCATACTTGATATCAGTAGGTAGCACTGCTTCCAAACCATAGACCATAAAGAAAGGTGTGTTTCCATGCAAGGCTCGACTAGGTTGAGTTCTCAGGCTCCAAATAACATACGGCAGCTCTCTGATCCACTTTCCTACGAACTTTTCATTCTTGTCGAAGATTTTCTTTCTGAGCGCTTCCAATATCATCCTGTTGGCTCTTTCTACCTGCCCGTTGGCTCTTGGGTGCGCCACCGAGGCATATTTGATCTGAATGCTCTTTTGCTCGCAGAAATCGAAGAACTCTGAGCTTGTGAAATTGGATCCCAAGTCGGTTATTGTTGGGGGCCTTCGTCCTCCGAAGGTCCTCAAAAACATGATTTGACAATATTTTCCAAGTGGATTATATAAACAGGTATCTTCGGACTCAGAATTATGAACATGAAGTATGGTCAGGACGAAGCCTAAACCAGACGAAGGACGAGCTGATTATCAAGCTCCACGAAGGATGGTGCACAGCCGAAGCTGTGCGCAGGGAAGCTTCGTCGCGATAGCAGAGAGGAGAACCGACTTAAAGATGAAAAGACTATGTGGGCCTTGACAGATTTCCATAAGTCATTGACAAATGTAATGGACATAAATGTAATTTTACGTGGGCTGCGTCCCACGTCTATAAATAGATGAACAGTACTCCCGTACGGTTCACGCTGACTTGGCATTTGCTTTTGCGTCACGCTTGTACTTTTTACCTTCTCTCAGGACCGAAGGTACATTTGTAATTTGAAATCATTTCTATTTTTCCATGTTAATAAAATAGAAATGATTCTATAATGATGCTTATATTATATTTCATGCTTTATATGAATCCTTCGTCATTACTTGTTATGTTTACGAAGGTATGTCTCTTATGACCTTCGTCCGAAACTCATTATTTCCCGAAGGGACATAATGCTTCGGAGGACGAAGGACCTTAACACTTAACACTTTTTATGTTGCCTTGTTCTTAACTCTTAGCATTTGAGAACAAGTCCCCAACATTGGCGCCCACCTCTGGTGAACTCACTTCCACTTCGAGTTTTTTGAACACCTTCGGAAGATATAGACCTTCGCTATGGCGCCGAAGAAAGCTTCAGCGACTGGGGCTGCAGCACTGCAACCGTTGGACCACAACCAGGAGACCGTCTCTCTTCGGGAGGCCCGAAGCCAGAAGAGGAAGGCCGTCAGCCCGACGCTTCAGGAGGAGGAGCTAGACCAAGAAATCAGGGATATGGAGATGCTACATGAACAGGTGCAGAGGAAGAAGGAGAAGATGGCCCGGCTAGCTGAGTTGCAAAGGCAGATAGACGAAGCCTCTGAGGAAGTTCGCCATCTTACTCACGATGAGCAGAACAGAAGGCCTCAGCAGAAAGACCTTCATCAGGAGGGCTTCGTCAACGAAGATGACTGGTATGACAATTTCCATCAGGGAAATTTTGTTTTCGATGATGCTTCTCCTCTGTCCGCTGAGCTGCAGGCTACACCTTGGCCTCCGACCTATAAGCCACCCCAACTTCCCATCTTCGACGGCCATTCAGACCCGAAGCAGTTCTTGATGAGCTACGAAGCAACAGTGTCTTTGTATGGTGGCAATGCTGCAGTCATGGCAAAGTCTTTTGTTATGGCTGTCAGGAGTGTTGCTCAGACCTGATATTCCTCCCTTCGACCAGGAACGATCACCTCATGGCAGAAGCTGAAGGATATGTTGTTAACCAGCTTTCAAGGATTTCAGACGAAGCCGGTCACTGCTCAAGCCTTGTTCCAGTGCACTCAGGATCATGAAGAATACCTTCAGGCGTATGTCAGAAGGTTCTTGCGTTTGAGGGCGCAGGCACCAACGGTGCCCAATGAAATTGTCATTGAAGCCATGATCAAGGGGCTTCGTCCTGGACCTGCAGCTCAATACTTTGCTAGAAAGCCTCCTCAGACTCTGGAGAAGCTGCTCCAAAAGATGGACGAATACATTCGTGCCGATAATGACTTTCGCCAAAGAAGGGAGGAGGCCTTCAGATTTTCTGAGATGACCAGGGGCTTCGGAGGAAGATTCTATCCGAGGCATGTCAGGTCCATTCACAACTCCACTCAGAATGATGATAAGGGGAGTCAGCAGAACAGACCGCAGTGCTCCTCACAGGCTTCGGGGCAACAGCAAACTTTCTTTCGGCCACCAGCTCCAAGAGGCAGAGGCGCCAGGGGCTTCGGCGGAAGATTTGGAGATCAACCAAGGAGGATATTTTGCTTATTCTGTGGTGAAAACAAGGGCCACACCACCAGGATGTGCCATGTCACCATCCAGAAACAAAAGGAGCTAGCAGAAGCTGCAGCGCAACAGGGCCAGCCGAAGCAGGTCATGCATACTGCTTCGTACCATCAGCCTTACATCCCGGAATACGTGGGCAACCACCCTGCAGTTTCCGTAGCTTCGGCGAGCCAACCTCAAGCTTCATGGCAACAGCCCCCGCCCCCACCTCCGCTGCAACAAGGCCAACAGCCAGAAGGGAGCCAATATGTTCCGCACCAAAGGGATCTCAGAGAGCAATCTGAAGCTCGCACAGTCAATAGTACTGTGCCAGAGTCGAAGCACATTTATTGACAAATATCCTACTTTGATAGCAGTCTTTTCCGTTTAAGTTCTATTTTCTGTGTAATAAAGAACATTTTAGTTTTCATATAATAGTTTCGTGGTTGGTTATGAGGAAAACCTATCTTCTCCACAGGCTTAAGTTGCTGAAGCTTAAAAATTTGCGGTAACAAGGAGGACCTTCGAATTATTAAAAATCCTTCGAAGCAACAAAAAGTCGTTCTAAGGAACGCAGAGTAAGTTGCCGAAATTACAAAAAGCCGTTCCAAAGGGAGCGCAGTGTAAGTTTTTTGCTCCAAAGACGTTCCTAAGGGAATGCAGAGCTTATACCGCCTAAGTAAAAGGCGAAGAAGCTCCAAAGACGTTCCTAAGGGAATGCAGAGCTTATACCGCCTAAGTAAAAGGCGAAGAAGCTCCAAAGACGTTCCTAAGGGAATGCAGAGCTTATACCGCCTAAGTAAAAGGCGAAGAAGCTCCAAAGACGTTCCTAAGGGAATGCAGAGCTTACAAATATATTGTGTGTATCTTCGGAACAAATGTCATTTGCATAACATAACATCATCACATCATTTTGCATAGCATAAGCATCATACATCATGTTGCATTTGGCAAAAGAAGGGGACACAGTATCAACCTTCGAAAGGACGCTTTGAGAAAGTGAAAATTGTGTAAAGTCACAAGGGAATACAATGATAATCTTCGGAATACAGCTTCAGAGAATGTTTTTACGAAGCATGAACGAACTTCATCAGAGCAATATCGAAATTGTATAGCTTCGGAGAATGTTTTCACGAAGCGTGGACGTGATTCATCAGAATAGTTTTAACGGAGAATGTCTTCTTCACGAAGCATGAAAAGAAGGGAAGGTGTTTTTTCGCCGAAGGCTCAAAAATGGTATGTAGAATTTCATGCATCGTAAAGAATTGAATAATGAAAAGAGACTTGTATATTACATTCAAATGTACAAAATATTACATAGATCACACTTCAAATGTTTTTTCTGATAGCACCTAGTCTTCTCTTAATACTACTTCTGCGGCCTCATTTAGAAGTTGTTCAACAACTTTATCCATGATAGCTTCGGCCATTTGTTTAATTTCGTCATCGCCTTTTGTGTGAGGGTCACCAAACGATCCAGCAGGTTCTGAGGGAACAGAATATTTTTGCATTACTATTACAAACCGCGGGCAAAGTTTGAAATAAAAATTACAATACAATAAGAGCGACTAATTAGTACCTATTTGCCCTTCGGCAACTTCTGTTACTTTCCTAGCATCATGGATGCCTTTTTCACTCCTTTGAATAATATCTTGCGCCATTTCTCGGCCGCCGTTGTTCCAGACATCAGTAAAGAATTTGCCACCAACCATGCTTGCTTCGGCCGAGGGGTCTTTGATGTCTTCGGAGGATAAGGCAGCTTCGGACTGAGCTAAAGATTTTACATGTTCACAACCTTTCTTCTCCAAGACACTAGCAATTCCTCTGGCGCCCGAAAAAGCGCAGATGTCACCGCGGCTACTCAGGATTTCCTCGAAGGCCTCTGCTTCATGGCTGATCCATTCTATTGGGCCTTTGGGATTGCCTCTTGAAAAATTCTCTTCACTGGAAAATGCGCCCACGCTAGCGAAGCTGGTTTTAATTTTCTTTACGCATTCCATGGATTTTTCGTAGCATTTTTTCTTCGAAGACCGAAGCTCTTCCACGGTTGCTTCCAAATGATCAGCCCATTGGTCGCTGCATTCGCGTCTTGTTTCTTCAAGTATGCGTTCTTCTTTCGCCCGGGCCAATTGCTTCTGAAGGTCCTTAATTTCGCGTTTGTGAGCTTCGGCTTGAACCTTTGCAGCAGCTTCGTCCTTTTTTATCTTGTCTACTAATGTAACCAGAATTTTATCTTTTTCTAGAGCTTCGTTTCTCAGTTTAATAACTTCGGAGCGTAAATTGTTGAACGCAATTTCATAGCTTTCATCTTCGGCGCTCTTTTGAGCTCTTAATGCGTTGCTTAGGATCAAGCCCTATACGAAAAAGAATCCATATAAGAATAAAAGAGTGAATTACGTATTAAAAAGTTTTTTCAAGCGACTAATTCCCATACCTTTAGGCTATTGTACGCAAGACTGTCCGCGAGATCCTCCTTTGTCATAGCACATAATCCAGCTTCGAGCTTCGGGAACCCCATACTCCTAGCCATCTCTCGGCAGACAGATAGTTCTTTGTTATCAGGCAGGCAGTATAGGAAGTCATCTTCATTTGTCCCATTGAATACTACTGCCCCCTTCGGATATTTTAGCTCTCTGGCATAGTGGTTGGCTTCATAAGTCTCTTCTTCAGATAATTTCTTCCCCGAAGCATGTCGTATGATGTAATCGCATGTGCTGGCAGGAGCTTCGGGGACGGCAGTGTCAATTTCCTCAACCAAAAATGGTTCTGATGTTTTTATTTTTTCGGTTTCCAAAGATTGTTCCTTGGTGGGCTCTGAAGGCCCAGCTTCAGCTTCAGCTTCAGCTTGCTGCTTCGAAGCTTCAGTAGACGCTTCAGCAAGATCAACAGTCTTCTTTGGAGTTGTGCTTGAAGACTTAATTGTCTCCAAGACATCTAGTACGTTCACCATTCTTTTCCTTTTTGGGGTCACCAATGGGCCCTTTTGGATTTTTCTTGTTTCGACATTTGCTGAAGGACTTGAGATTTCCAATATTTTTTGTCCTTCAATTCTCGGTTTTTCTGCCTTCTCTGCTGAAGGCACTTCAGATTTCTCTTCTATCTTCGGCACTGGAGCTGGTTCTGTAGCTTCAGAGGCCAAAGAGACTTCACCAATAAATTCTGGCACTGTAGCCGGCTCAATAAAACGCGCTCGGTGGGTGAGCACCTTCATCTTTTTCCTTTGCGGCGCTGGCTCACTAGTGGCACTTGTGGTAGCTTCTGTTGCAGGAGAAGTATTCTTTCTTTTGCGACCCAGTACCGGATAGTGATAATCAGGGTAGACAAACCCGACTGCGTCAAATACCCGGTTGAGTCTTTTCTTCTTTCGGCCTCCGAAGGCTGCTGATAACGCAGTGTTCTCGGCCTTCGAATATGCCCCAAGCAGTTCGTCACTTAATGTTTCAATGTTTTTCAACCAGTCGTCATCGGGTTCAACAAATTTATCCCCGTATTTGAATGTGTATTTCAATCTGACCAGTCCGCCTTCGTCGGACTCCTTGATGGTCTCCTTTGGCATCTCCCACTTTCCTGCAAGTGGCCACACCCTGAAGGCAATATGTTCTTGAATCAAGTCCCTTGTCCCAATAAAAGAGCAGACTACGCCGAAGGCTCTTTGGCATTCCTCGGCTGCTTCATCCATTTCAACCTTCGGCCTTCGAAGTCCGAAGCGTTGCCAGATGGGGCGCATAATGATACTCTTAACATTTTCTTGCGCTGTTAAGTCATTCTTTACATAGAACCATTCAGTCATCCAGGCTCCGGGCCACCTCTTCCGAAAAGTTGGCACAGGGCGGCTTGACCCGGAGCGGGCACCGAAGCTGTAGCACCCAAAGTTGTTGTGATATTGTTCCTTCCCCCAGGGCTTCGTCTCATATAACAACTCATGAATATTGCAAAAGCTTTTAGCATTTGGTTCTAAACCTTGGCTTCTCGCAGCCCAGGCAAACATCCCCATTCTTATGATAGCTTCGGGAGTAAGTTGATGAAGGTAGACTTGAAATGTCTTCAGGACTTCAATGACAAAGTTGCTTAGGGGGAATCGAAGCCCTGCCTTGAGAAAGCTTCGGAAGATCACGACTTCATCTTCTTCGGGGGTGGGAGAAGTCTTTTCTCCAGCATCAACCCTCACGATAGATATATCACGAAAATATCTCCCTCTCATATTATCAATATGACTCTGCTTGATAGTGGTTTTCCCGAAAACCGTGTGACTTGGTCGCCATGGTCGATCTTCGGACTCTTCCCCACCACTTTCTACATCAAAACTGTCGCTGTCATCAGTATCTTCGGACAAACCTTCAAGAATTTCCTTGGTGATTTTCTCTGTATTAGTCTCCGCCATCGCTATAAGGAACCCCAAGTTCTTCTCTTCGTCAAGACTCAGCTTCATCTCAGCAGGGATCTTCTTACCTTCAGACATCTTCGGAAGCGCTAAAAAACTGTTTTCAAGGCCGAAGCTTTAAAATCAAAAAGATCAGCAAATCTTAGTGCACAAGAGCTAAAAATGTAGTGGGCCGAAGCAGATGGCAAGTGTGCGTACCAAATAAGTTTGCGGTATGATCTTATTTATACGCCCAGGGCGTTGAAAATTGAAAGACCCCGCTTGTCAGTGAATGTTGCTATTCTAGCAAAGGGAAGGTGTTTTTTCGGACCTTCGGCTCAAGGCCTTCGTCCATATCGCAATCTGAATTTATCATTAACAAATTAATATTGCGAGGGGCTACTGTTGGGGGCCTTCGTCCTCCGAAGGTCCTCAAAAACATGATTTGACAATATTTTCCAAGTGGATTATATGAACAGGTATCTTCGGACTCAGAATTATGAACATGAAGTATGGTCAGGACGAAGCCTAAACCAGACGAAGGACGAGCTGATTATCAAGCTCCACGAAGGATGGTGCACAGCCGAAGCTGTGCGCAGGGAAGCTTCGTCGCGATAGCAGAGAGGAGAACCGACTTAAAGATGAAAAGACTATGTGGGCCTTGACAGATTTCCATAAGTCATTGCCAAATGTAATGGACATAAATGTAATTTTACGTGGGCTGCGTCCCACGTCTATAAATAGATGAACAGTACTCCCGTACGGTTCACGCTGACTTGGCATTTGCTTTTGCGTCACGCTTGTACTTTTTACCTTCTCTCAGGACCGAAGGTACATTTGTAATTTGAAATCATTTCTATTTTTCCATGTTAATAAAATAGAAATGATTCTATAATGATGCTTATATTATATTTCATGCTTTATATGAATCCTTCGTCATTACTTGTTATGTTTACGAAGGTATGTCTCTTATGACCTTCGTCCGAAACTCATTATTTCCCGAAGGGACATAATGCTTCGGAGGACGAAGGACCTTAACACTTAACACTTTTTATGTTGCCTTGTTCTTAACTCTTAGCATTTGAGAACAAGTCCCCAACAGTTATGATGCTATTCGGTATTCCAAACCTGAATATTATGTCTTGTATGAATTCCACTGCCTTGGCTGAAGTTAGAGAAGCAATGGGTTTGAACTCTATCCATTTAGTGAATTTGTCGATAGTGACTAGTACATGAGTGTATCCTCCTTGAGCTTTCTTGAAAGGTCCAATCATATCTAATCCCCAGCATGTGAACGGCCAAGTTACGGGTATGTGAAAGGGAATTAGGCTTAGACCAAGTTCCTAAATAATTTTGGTGGTTGAATTGCCCAACACAAATATTGGACTAACTAGTTTACTCTAGTGCATAAGTTATACAGGTGCAAAAGGTTCACAATCAGCCAATAAAAAGACCAAGTGTTGGATTCAACAAAGGAGCAGCAAGGCAACCGAGGGCTCCTTTGGCCGGAGGCACCGGACTGTCCGGTGTGCACCGGACTGTCCGGTGCGGCCAGAGGACTTAGACTTCAAACTCTTCACCCTCGGGATTTCTCGGAAGCCGGCGCGCTATAATTCACCGGACTGTCCGGTGTGCACCGGACATGTCCGGTGCTCCAAGGAAACGCGGCCTCCGGAACTCGCCAGCCTCGGGTTTGCTCGGCAGCCGCTCCGCTAAAATTCACCGGACTGTCCGGTGTGCACCGGACTGTCCGGTTGTACCAGCGGAGCAACGGCTCTCTGCGGCGCCAACGGCTCCCTGCAGTGCATTAAATGCGCGCGCAGCGCGCGCAGTCGTCAGACACGCCCATGCCGGTGCACCGGACATCAAACAGTTCATGTCCGGTGTGCACCGGACATCCAGAAGGGCCCACAAGTCAGAAGCTCCAACGGTCAGAATCCAACGGCAACTGTGACGTGGCAGGGGCACCGGACTGTCCGGTGTGCACCGGACTGTCCGGTGCGCCATCGAACAGAGGACTCCAGCCAACGGTCACTTGTGGTGGTTGGGGCTATAAATACCCCAACCACCCCACATTCATTGCCATCCAAGTTTTCCAACTCTCAACCACTACAAGAGCTCTAGCATTTAATTCTAGACACACCAAATAGATCAAGTCCTCTCCAAATTCCACACAATTCCATAGTGACTAGAGAGAGTGATTTGCTTGTGTTCTTTCGAGCTCTTGCGCTTGGATCGCATTCTTTTCTTTCTCACTTGTTCTTGAGATCATCACTCAATTGTAACCAAGGCAAGAGGCACCAATTGTGTGGTGGCCCTTGCGGGGAAGTTTTGTTCCCGGTTGATTGAGAAGAAGAGAAAGCTCACTCGATCCGTGGGATCGTTTGAGAGAGGGAAGGGTTGAAAGAGACCCGGCCTTTGTGGCCTCCTCAACGGGGAGTAGGTTTGCGAGAACCGAACCTCGGTAAAACAAATCTTTGTGTCACACTCTTATTTGCTTACGATTTGTTTTGCGCCCTCTCTCGCGGACTCGTTCCTTTATTACTAACGCTAACCCGGCTTGTAGTTGTGATTATTTTTGTAAATTTCAGTTTCGCCCTATTCACCCCCCCTCTAGGCGACTATCAATTGGTATCAGAGCCCGGTACTTCATTAGAGCCTAACCGCTCGAAGTGATGTCGGGAGATCCCGCCAAGAAGGAGATGGAGACCGGCGACAAGCCCACTACAAGCCAAGGGAGCACTTCATCGGAAGAATCCCGCACCAAGAGAAGGGAGAAGAAGAAGCACTCCTCCAAGCGGAAGGAGAAAAGGTCTTCCTCTTCTCACCACAAGGAGAAGAAGGAAAAGTCTTCTTCTCACAAGCCGCATCGGAGTGGGGACAAGCACAAAAGGATGAGGAAGGTGATCTTCTACGAAACCGACACCTCATCGACATCTACCTCCGGCTCCGACGCGGCATCCGTCACTTCTAAACGCCAAGAGCGTAAGAAGTATAGTAAGATCCCCCTACGCTACCCTCGCGTTCCTAAACATACACCCTTACTTTCCGTCCCATTAGGCAAACCACCAACTTTTAATGGTGAAGATTATGCTATGTGGAGTAATTTGATGCGATTTCATCTAACTTCTCTCCACAAAAGTATATGGGATGTTGTTGAGTTTGGTGTACAGGTACCATCCGTAGGGGATGAAGACTACGACACGGACGAAGTGGCCCAAATCGAGCACTTCAACTCCCAAGCCACAACCATTCTCCTTGCCTCACTAAGCAAGGAGGAATACAACAAAGTTCAAGGGTTGAAGAACGCCAAGGAGATTTGGGACCTACTCAAGACGGCGCACGAGGGTGATGAACTCACCAAGATCACCAAGCGGGAAACGATCGAGGGGGAGCTCGGTCGCTTCCGTCTTCGCCAAGGGGAGGAGCCACAAGACATGTACAACCGGCTCAAGACCTTGGTGAACCAAGTGCGCAACCTCGGGAGCGCAAAATGGGATGACCACGAGGTGGTTAAGGTTATTCTAAGAGCCCTTATTTTCCTTAACCCTACTCAAGTACAATTAATTCGTGGCAATCCTAGATATACACAAATGACCCCCGAGGAAGTCATCGGGAATTTTGTTAGTTTTGAATGCATGATTAAGGGCTCCAAGAAGATCAACGAGCTTGATGAGCCTTCCACATCCGAGGCGCAACCCGTGGCCTTCAAGGCAACGGAGGAGAAGAAGGAGGAGTCTACACCAAGTAGAAAACCAATTGACGCCTCCAAGCTCGACAACGAGGAGATGGCCCTAATCATCAAAAGCTTCCGGCAAATCCTCAAGCAACGGAAGGGGAAGGACTACAAATTCCGTTCCAAGAAGGTTTGCTACAAGTGTGGTAAGCCCGGTCACTTTATTGCTAAATGTCCATTATCAAGTGATAGTGACAGGGACAACGACAAGAAGGGCAAGAGGAAGGAGAAGAAGAAGTACTACAAGAAGAAGGGCGGCGATGCCCATGTTTGTCGGGAGTGGGACTCCGACGAAAGCTCAAGCGACTCCTCCGACGACGAGGACGCCGCCAACATCGCCGTCACCAAGGGCCTCCTCTTCCCCAACGTCGGCCACAAGTGCCTCATGGCCAAGGACGGCAAAAAGAAGGTAAAATCAAAGTCCTCCACTAAATATGAAACATCTAGTGATGAGGATGATGATAAAAATGAAGAGGATAATTTGCGTATTCTTTTTGCCAACCTTAACATGGAACAAAAAGAAAAATTAAATGAATTGATTAGTGCCATCCATGAAAAGGATGATCTCTTGGACTCCCAAGAGGACTTCCTAATCAAGGAAAACAAAAAACATGTTAAGGTTAAAAATGCTTATGCTCTAGAAAGAGAAAAATGTGAAAAATTGTCTAGTGAGCTAAGTATTTGCCATGAGACTTTAGACAACCTTAGAAAAGAAAATGCAAATTTGTTAGCTAAGGTTGATTCTCATGTTTGCATTGATCCTAGAAATGATAACGTTGATTTGCTTGCTAGGATTAATGAGTTAAATATTTCCATTGCTAGCCTTAGAAATGAAAATGAAAAATTAATTGCTAAGGCTAAGGATTTTGATGTTTGCAATGCTACTATTTCCGACCTTAGAACTAAAAATGATATGTTGCATGCTAAGGTTGTTGAACTTAAAACTTGCAAACCCTCTACATCGAATATTGAGCATATTTCCATTTGCACTAGATGTAGAGATATTAATGTTGATGCTATCCATGATCACCTAGCCTTAATTAAGAAACAAAATGATCACATAGCACAACTTAATGCTAAGATTAGAGAGCATGACTTAGAAAATGAAAAATTTAAACTTGCTAGAAGCATGCTCTATAATGGGAGACGCCCGGGCATTAAGGACGGCATTGGCTTCCAAAGGGGAGACAATGTCAAAATTAATGCCCCTCCTAAGAACTTGTCTAACTTTGTTAAGGGCAAGGCTCCCATGCCTCAGGATAACGAGGGTTACATTTTGTACCCTGCCGGGTATCCTGAGAGTAAAATTAAGAAAATTCATTCTAGGAAGTCTCACTCTGGCCCTAATTATGCTTTTATGTATAAGGGTGAGACATCTAGATCTAGGCAACCAACCCATGCCAAGTTGCCTAGAAAGAAAACTACTAATGCATCAAATGATCATGCCATTTCATTTAAAACTTTTGATGCATCTTATGTTTTGACTAGCAAATCTGGCAAGGTAGTTGCCAAAATTGTTGGGGGCAAACACAAGGGCTCCAAGACTTGTGTTTGGGTACCCAAAGTTCTTGTATCTAATGCCAAAGGACCCAAAACCGTTTGGGTACCTAAAACAAAGAACTAAACTTGTTTTGTAGGTTTATGCATCCGGGGGCACAAGTTGGATACTCGACAGCGGGTGCACAAACCACATGACCGGGGAGAAAAGGATGTTCTCCTCATATGAGAAAAACCAAGATCCCCAACGAGCTATCACATTCGGGGATGGAAATCAAGGTTTGGTCAAAGGTTTGGGTAAAATTGCTATATCTCCTGACCATTCTATTTCCAATGTTTTTCTTGTAGATTCATTAGATTACAATTTGCTTTCCGTATCCCAATTATGTCAAATGGGCTACAACTGTCTTTTTACTGATACTGGTGTAACTGTCTTTAGAAGGAGTGATGATTCAATAGCATTTAAGGGTGTGTTAGAGGGTCAGCTATACTTAGTAGATTTTGAAAGGGCTGAACTCGACACATGCTTAATTGCTAAGACTAACTTGGGTTGGCTCTGGCACCGTCGACTAGCCCATGTTGGAATGAAGAATCTGCACAAACTTCTAAAGGGAGAACACATTTTGGGACTAACCGATGTTCATTTTGAGAAAGACAGGATTTGTAGCGCTTGCCAAGCCGGGAAGCAAGTTGGTGTCCATCATCCACACAAAAACATCATGACTACCGACAGGCCACTGGAGCTCCTTCACATGGATTTGTTCGGCCCGATCGCTTACATAAGCATCGGCGGTAGTAAGTATTGTCTTGTAATTGTGGATGACTATTCTCGCTTCACTTGGGTATTCTTTTTGCAGGAAAAATCACAAACCCAAGAGACCTTAAAAGGATTCTTAAGACGGGCTCAAAATGAGTTCGGCTTAAGGATCAAGAAAATTAGAAGCGACAATGGGACGGAGTTCAAAAACTCTCAAATAGAAGGCTTTCTTGAGGATGAGGGCATCAAGCATGAGTTCTCTTCTCCCTACACTCCTCAACAAAATGGTGTAGTGGAGAGGAAGAATCGAACTCTATTGGACATGGCAAGAACCATGCTTGATGAGTACAAGACACCGGATCGGTTTTGGGCCGAGGCGGTCAACACCGCCTGCTATGCCATCAACCGGTTATATCTTCATCGAATCCTCAAGAAGACATCCTATGAACTCCTAACCGGTAAAAAGCCCAATATTTCATATTTTAGAGTTTTTGGTAGCAAATGTTTTATACTTGTTAAAAGAGGTAGAAAATCTAAATTTGCTCCTAAAACTGTAGAAGGCTTTTTACTAGGATATGACTCAAACACAAGGGCATATAGAGTCTTTAACAAGTCCTCAGGACTTGTTGAAGTTTCTTGTGACGTTGTGTTTGATGAGACTAACGGCTCTCAAGTAGAGCAAGTTGATCTTGATGATGTAGGTGAAGAACAGGCTCCATGCATAGCGCTAAGGAACATGTCCATTGGGGATGTGTGTCCTAAAGAATCCGAAGAGCCTCCAAATGCACAAGATCAACCATCCTCCTCCATGCAAGCATCTCCACCAACTCAAGTTGAGGATGAGGCTCAAGATGTTGAACAAGAAAATCAAGAAGATGAGCCACCTCAAAATGACGGCAACGATCAAGGGGGAGATTCAAATGATGAAGACAAGGAGGATGAACAACCAAGGCCGCCACACCCAAGAGTCCACCAAGCAATTCAACGAGATCACCCCGTCGACACCATCCTCGGCGACATTCATAAGGGGGTAACTACTCGATCTCGTGTTGCTCATTTTTGTGAACATTACTCGTTTGTTTCCTCTATTGAGCCAACCAGGGTAGAGGAGGCACTTCAAGATTCGGATTGGGTGATGGCGATGCAAGAGGAGCTCAACAATTTCACAAGGAACGAGGTATGGCACTTAGTTCCACGTCCTAATCAAAATGTTGTAGGAACCAAGTGGGTCTTCCGCAACAAGCAAGACGAGCATGGTGTGGTGACTAGGAACAAAGCTCGACTCGTGGCCAAGGGGTATTCACAAGTCGAAGGTTTGGATTTTGGTGAAACCTATGCACCCGTAGCTAGACTTGAGTCAATTCGCATATTATTAGCCTATGCTACTTACCATGGCTTCAAGCTTTATCAAATGGACGTGAAGAGTGCCTTCCTCAATGGACCAATCAAGGAGGAGGTCTATGTTGAGCAACCTCCCGGCTTTGAAGACAGTGAGTATCCTAACCATGTTTATAGGCTCTCAAAGGCGCTTTATGGGCTCAAGCAAGCCCCAAGAGCATGGTATGAATGCCTTAGAGATTTCCTTATTGCAAATGGCTTCAAAGTCGGCAAGGCCGATCCTACTTTATTCACTAAGACTCTTGATAATGATTTGTTTGTATGCCAAATTTATGTTGATGATATTATATTTGGGTCTACTAACAAATCTACATGTGAAGAATTTAGTAGGATCATGACACAGAAATTCGAGATGTCGATGATGGGGGAGTTGAAATATTTCTTAGGATTTCAAGTCAAGCAACTCCAAGAGGGCACCTTCCTTAGCCAAACGAAGTATACTCAAGATATCCTAACCAAGTTTGGAATGAAGGATGCCAAGCCCATCAAGACACCCATGGGAACAAATGGGCATCTCGACCTCGACACGGGAGGTAAGTCCGTGGATCAAAAGGTATACCGGTCGATGATTGGATCATTGCTTTATTTATGTGCATCTCGACCGGACATTATGCTTTCCGTTTGCATGTGTGCAAGATTCCAAGCCGACCCTAAGGAATCACACCTTACGGCCGTAAAACGAATCTTGAGATATTTGGCTTTTACTCCTAAGTTTGGGCTTTGGTACCCTCGGGGATCCACTTTTGATTTGATTGGATACTCGGATGCCGATTGGGCGGGGTGTAGGATTAACAGGAAGAGCACATCGGGGACTTGCCAGTTCTTGGGAAGATCCTTGGTGTCTTGGGCTTCAAAGAAGCAAAATTCGGTCGCTCTTTCTACCGCTGAAGCCGAGTATATTGCCGCAGGCCATTGTTGCGCGCAATTGCTTTGGATGAGGCAAACCCTGCGGGACTACGGTTACAAATTAACCAAAGTCCCTTTGCTATGTGACAATGAGAGTGCAATCAAAATGGCCGACAATCCCGTCGAGCACAGCCGCACTAAGCACATAGCCATTCGGTATCATTTTCTTCGGGATCACCAACAAAAGGGGGATATCGAGATTTCTTATATTAATACTAAAGATCAATTAGCCGATATCTTTACCAAACCACTTGATGAACAATCTTTTACCCGACTTAGGCATGAGCTCAATATTCTTGATTCTAGGAATTTCTTTTGCTAGTCTTGCACACATAGCTCATAAATATACCTTTGATCATGTCTCTTTTATATATGCTATGACTAATATGTTTTCAAGTATATTTCAACCAAGTCATAGGTGTATTGAAAGGGAATTGGAGTCTTCGGCGAAGACAAAGGCTTCCACTCCGTTCTACTACTCATCCTTCGCCGTCGCTCCGCATCATCTCTCCAACTTTGGTATAATCTTCACTCATTCATTTCATGACCAAAGGGGGAGAATGTACTTCATTGGGCTCTAAGGATTCCGTTTTTGGCGATTCATGCCAAAGGGGGAGAAAATATGAGCCCAAAGCAAAAGGACCGCACCACCACCTAAATTTCATAAATTTGATAATTTTATTGGTAAATATCAAAATTGGTATCTCTTTGTGTTCTAAGAGGGGAGTAACGAGTATTTTCAAAATTGATGTCTTAAAACCCTCTTGAACACTAAGAGGAGACCTTATTTGAGGGGGAGTTTTGCTTAGTCAAAGGAAAAGCATTGGAAATAAGGGGAGAAAATTCCATATCTTGAAAATGCTTTGCAAAATCTTTCTCATTTACCTTTGACTATCTTGCAAAAATACTTTGAAAAGAATTTACAAAAGAATTTGCAAAAACAAAACTCATGGTGCAAATATGGTCCAATATGTCAAAAATAAAGAAAACCATCCATGCGCATCATATAAGTTTATATTGGCTCAATTCCAAGCAACCTTTGCACTTACATTATGTAAACTAGTTCAATTATGCACTTCTATATTTGCTTTGGTTTGTGTTGGCATCAATCACCAAAAAGGGGGAGATTGAAAGGGAATTAGGCTTAGACCAAGTTCCTAAATAATTTTGGTGGTTGAATTGCCCAACACAAATATTGGACTAACTAGTTTACTCTAGTGCATAAGTTATACAGGTGCAAAAGGTTCACAATCAGCCAATAAAAAGACCAAGTGTTGGATTCAACAAAGGAGCAGCAAGGCAACCGAGGGCTCCTCTGGCCGGAGGCACCGGACTGTCCGGTGTGCACCGGACTGTCCGGTGCGGCCAGAGGACTTAGACTTCAAACTCTTCACCCTCGGGATTTCTCGGAAGCCGGCGCGCTATAATTCACCGGACTGTCCGGTGTGCACCGGACATGTCCGGTGCTCCAAGGAAACGCGGCCTCCGGAACTCGCCAGCCTCGGGTTTGCTCGGCAGCCGCTCCGCTAAAATTCACCGGACTGTCCGGTGTGCACCGGACTGTCCGGTGTACCAGCGGAGCAACGGCTCTCTGCGGCGCCAACGGCTCCCTGCAGTGCATTAAATGCGCGCGCAGCGCGCGCAGTCGTCAGACACGCCCATGCCGGTGCACCGGACATCAAACAGTTCATGTCCGGTGTGCACCGGACATCCAGAAGGGCCCACAAGTCAGAAGCTCCAACGGTCAGAATCCAACGGCAACTGTGACGTGGCAGGGGCACCGGACTGTCCGGTGTGCACCGGACTGTCCGGTGCGCCATCGAACAGAGGACTCCAGCCAACGGTCACTTGTGGTGGTTGGGGCTATAAATACCCCAACCACCCCACATTCATTGCCATCCAAGTTTTCCAACTCTCAACCACTACAAGAGCTCTAGCATTTAATTCTAGACACACCAAATAGATCAAGTCCTCTCCAAATTCCACACAATTCCATAGTGACTAGAGAGAGTGATTTGCTTGTGTTCTTTCGAGCTCTTGCGCTTGGATCGCATTCTTTTCTTTCTCACTTGTTCTTGAGATCATCACTCAATTGTAACCAAGGCAAGAGGCACCAATTGTGTGGTGGCCCTTGCGGGGAAGTTTTGTTCCCGGTTGATTGAGAAGAAGAGAAAGCTCACTCGATCCGTGGGATCGTTTGAGAGAGGGAAGGGTTGAAAGAGACCCGGCCTTTGTGGCCTCCTCAACGGGGAGTAGGTTTGCGAGAACCGAACCTCGGTAAAACAAATCTTTGTGTCACACTCTTATTTGCTTACGATTTGTTTTGCGCCCTCTCTCGCGGACTCGTTCCTTTATTACTAACGCTAACCCGGCTTGTAGTTGTGATTATTTTTGTAAATTTCAGTTTCGCCCTATTCACCCCCCCTCTAGGCGACTATCAGTATGGTTTGCAGTTGCTGTGCTGGTAGATATTGCTGTTTTGACAGGTACTAGCAGGCTTCGCACCTCTGGACTAACTCGGCTGCATCACTTTTTGCCGTTGGCCAGTAGAAACCCGACCTGAAGACCTTCCCAACCAGGGTCTTGGATGCTGCGTGTATCCCGCATTGCCCAGCGTGAACCTCTTCTAGCAGTTGCTTTCCGGTGACTGAGGGAATGCATTTCAGAGGACTCCTGATGCGCCCCTTCTGTACAGCGCTTCCCCAATGAGAGTATAATGAGCTGACTGTCTTGCAACTCGTTATGCTGTATTTTTGTCATCTGGTTCCTCCTCATTTTTTATGTACTTAATGGTCGGCTCCCTCCAGTCATCAGAATTTGATTCCGGTTGGCTCAGAGCACTACATTCCTCCGCCCGATCTAGTGAAATGCTCGGATGCAGTATTTCTTGAACAAAAACTCCAGGCGGGACCTGAGTCTGACTGGATCCTAGCTTGGACAATATATCAGCTGCTGTGTTGCGATCTCTCTCCACATGATGAAATTCCAGACCTTCAAATTTGTCTTCTAGTTTTCGGACAGCAGCGCAGTACTTTCCCATGGAATCATTCGAGCAATCCCATTCTTTGTTTATCTGACTTATGACCACCAGAGAATCTCCGTATACCATCAGTCTCTTGATACCCAGTGATATGGCGATGTTCAGTCCATGTATCAGAGCTTCGTATTCTGCTGCATTGTTGGATGCTGGAAATAATAATTGAAGAGCATATTTGAGTTGTTCACCTCCAGGTGCAATAAAGAGGATCCCTGCACCTGCTCCCTGTAGTTTCAACGAGCCGTCGAAATACATTCGCCATACTTCTGCAGTTTCTAGGTTATCTGGCACTTGTTGCTCAGTCCACTCTGACACGAAGTCAACCAGTGCTTGAGTTTTGATGGCAGTGCGAGGTCGAAATTCGATGTCATGAGAACCTAGTTCACAAACCCACTTGGCTATTCTTCCGATGGCTTCTTTATTGTGGAGAATATCCCCTATCGGAAATCTAGTGACTATTATGACTTTGTGGTCGTCGAAGTAGTGACGGAGCTTGCGTGCAGTTAGAAGTACTGCATATAATAACTTCTGAACTTGAGGGTATTTTTCTTCGAAGGACCCAGAACTTCACTGATGAAATAGACAGGATGCTGTACTGGGTACGCATGTCCCTCTTCAGCTCGCTCGACTACCAACGTGGTGCTCACCACGTGAGTCGTGCAAGAGATGTATAATAGTAGATCTTCAGCTGGTTGAGTCGGCGTGGCTCGGCGCGGCGGTTTTAGCACTGGCGGTGTCGTCAAGAATTTTTTTTAGCGCATCTAAAGCTTCTTGTGCCTCTGAAGTCCACTGGAATTTGTCTACCTTCTTGAGCAACTTATAGAATGGTAAGCCTTTTTCTCCCAGCCTTGATATGAATGTGCTCAGAGCTGCCATACATCCGGTAAGTCTTTGTACTTTCTTCTGTGATCGTGGTGCTTCCATTCTCATGATAGCCTCGATCTTTTCCGGATTGGCTTCAATTCCTCGGTGGCTGACAATAAACCCGAGCAACTTTCCTGCCGGTACTCCGAAGACACATTTTTCGGTATTAAGCTTCCATCGATATCGCCGTAGACTGTTGAAGACCAGCTGTAAATCTTCAATGAAGTTTTCTGAATTCTCCATCTTGATCACCACATCATCCACATAAGCTTCCACACGCTTGCCCCAGTGGTCGGCTAAGCATGTCTGGATAGCTCTCTGATAAGTCGCTCCAGCGTTTTTGAGGCCGAACGACATGGAGGTATAGCAGAAAGCTCCGAACGGGGTGATGAATGCTGTTTTTTCCTCATCTTCTTTCGCCAAGCTAATCTGATGATACCCGGAGTAGCAATCCAAGAAAGACAACATAGAACACCCGGCGGTCGAGTCCACCACCTGGTCGATCCTAGGGAGTCCGAAGGGATCCTTCTGATAGTGTTTGTTGAGATTCGTGTAGTCGACGAACATGCGCCAATCCACCTTATTCTTTTTGAGTACAAGAACAGGATTAGCTAACCACTCAGGATGTAACACCTCTCTAATGAATCTGGCCGCGACCAAGCGAGCCAGCTCAGCACGGATGGCTTCTCTTTTGTCGAGCGTGAAGCGATGTAATTTTTGTTGGATCGGCCTCGCCTGGGGGTAGACCTTCAATTTGTGCTCGGCCAGTTCTCTCGGGACTCCCGGCATATCCGCAGGTCGCCATGCGAATACGTCTCGGTTATCTTGCAGAAACTGGACGAGCGCGCCTTCTTATTTGTCATCCAGGCTGGAACTGATGATAGCAGTCTTGCGCTCGTCGACAAACCCAAGATTGATTCTCTTGGTTTCTTCAGTCGGCCGTATAGAGGTCACGGCTTGAGCTTCGTTAGCGGGTACCGCGAGGTCTTCCTCAGGCTTTGAGTTCGCCTGCACAGAAGAAGTCGTCGATGACTTGGTGGTGAGGGCCGCCTGAATGGCCACTCGGAAACATTCTGCGGTGCCTTGGAAGTCAGCGCGCACAGTTATGATCCCTCATGGTCCTGGCATCTTCAATATCATGTATGTATAATGTGGAATGGCCATGAACTTCACCAATCTAGGCCTCCCGATGATGGCGTTGTATCCGCAGTCGAAATTTGCCACCTCAAACCTCAGGAACTCGGTCCTGTAGTTCTCTGGAGTTCCGAAGGTGACCGGCATGTAGATGTGACTCAGCGGATATTCTCCTTCAGTTGGCATGATGCCGAAGAAGGGCATGTCCGACTCATGGAGTTCTTTGAGGGGAACTCTCAAGCCTTGGAGCGTCCGGGGGAAGGTGACGTTGATGCTGCTTCCCCCGTCCACTAATACCTTTTTTACCCTGCTCTCTCGGATCACCAGATCGACGAGGAGTGGGTACTTGCCCGGGTGGTCGAAGTTGAGCCACTGATCTGCCCGGGTGAAGGTGATCGGGTGCTCGGACCATCGGTACGGGGTGGGAGGATCGGTAGCCGCCACCAGTATCTGACGATCGTTGAGCTTTTGTTGTCTCTTGCTTTCCTGCAACCCGTGTCCACCGAAGATGACGTTGACTTCTCTGTCAACGCGTGGGAAGGCTCCACCTCCTCCCTCCTCCTGCTGCTGGGGTTGTCGAGGTTCTCTAGGTCCTCCTCGTGGCGGGGGAGGAGGCAGAGGTTGGAAGAGTCGGCCGTTCCCCACGGAATGCTTGAAGTCTCTGCAGTTCCGAAGGGTATGGCGCATGTCCTTGTGGTACGGGCACTGGGCGTCGAGGATGTCGTCCAGCGTGTGTTCGCCTCCGCGAGGTCCTCCTCGGGCATGAGAGGCAGGCGGTCCAGTGGCATGGACCTCTTCACGAGGCCTCTTCTCCTAGTGTTTGTCGGGCTGTTGGTTCGCGTCACGTCGCGGTGCTGCCGGTGCGGGCTTTGTTCCTCCGATGAGGTCTAGAGCTCGCTCATCGGCAGTGATGTAGAGGTCGGCTTCCCAAAATAGCTGCTCCGAAGTGGTCGAAGGCCGAGTCATTGGATCCCCGGTAGAAGTCCTCGATCACTACTGCCTCCGCGACCTCGAGGATACGATTTCTCATGGTCTGGAATCTTCTGAGGTACGACCGGAGAGTTTCGTCCCCCTGGCGCTTGATGGATTTGAGGTCCCATGGTTGCGCCGGTTTATCAGAGAGAGATTGGAAGTTGGCGATGAAGCGCTGACTGAAGTCGCTCCAGTCGTCGATGCAGTGTTGGGGTAGGTGTCGCAGCCATTGCAGCGCGTCTTGACCAAGGACGATAGGCAAGTACACGGTCATCACGTCCTCGGTTGCCCCAGCGGCTTGGGCAGCAGTGGTATAGACAGCCAACCAGCCTCCCGGATCCTGCTTAGGTTCATATTTGTCTACGTTGGAGACCTTGAATTAGGGGGCCATAGAATGGCCCTGAGGCGTGGAGTAAGCGCTGATACTCCACAGCTGTCTTCTTGTCGTCGGTGATGATGTCTTTCCCGGGGAGGGGAGTGGTTGTCATGGTGCCTCGACCGTTCCCAGGTGGTGCCACCAGTCGAAGCCGTGACTGACTCGGTCCTGGTGGCCTGACTTCGTGCCGGGATGCCGTGATCCCGGTCATACTCCTCCCAGCGACGGATCTCGTTCTCGTGTCGTCGTTCACGCGAAGCGTTGATGGAGCTCCATGCGTCTCGCTGACTGTTGATGGCGTGTCGTAGGTCGTTCGGCGGATGGGCGAGTGGCAGAAGGTGATTGGCTGCCTGAGTGAATAGCTGCCGATAGCCCTCGGCGTCGGGAGTCCGGGGGAGTCCATCAGCTATCCGAGCCAACACTCCATCGACTTCACTCGATGTGTTCATGGCTCAGGCAAAGTCGGGGTTCAAGTTGCGTCCAAAGAGTGGATTTTCTCGACGTTGCCTCGTTTCCTTCTCAGCTTGCTCTTGAGCCCGTCGACGGTCATGTCATCGAGAATTCCTTCTCTCCCTGAAGACACGTTCTTCTGGAGTTTCTCCCATCTCCGAGACCTCGTCCCGCGATACGGGTTGCGCCGGGTCCCGCTCTCCGGCCTCGTGATGTCATCGGATATTTCAGCGTCGGTTCCTTCGTCGGCGGGATTCCCGCTGAGTAGGTTCCTCTCTGGGCACAGTCGGTTCATCGTCGAAGATGGGGGGCGATTCTACTCTTCCGATGAAGAGGACGTCGGGGTAGAATGGAGCAGCTGTCACGACAATCTTCTTTCTGCCCTCCTTTGAGGACGGAGGCACGGAAAGAGCAGCTTGACGATCCTTTGCCTCGTTCGCTTCCTTTTTCCTTGTGATCCGTGTCCATCTTTCTGTCGGAGAGGTGGACAGCGGAGTTCTCCGGGTTGACGGACCCTCGGCCCCTGGTTGGCTGAAGGTGATCTTTTTTCGGAGTGCTTGAGGTTGCGCTTTCTCCTGTCTTGCCCTGATTTTCTCGGAGATCTTTGAGGAAGATTTTCTCTCCGGTGGATTCGCGATGCGATGCAGAGTTCCCTCCTCATCCGCTACAAATGAGATAGTTCCAAAGCAGAACACGGACCCGGGATGGAGGACGATCTTATGCTGGAAGGTGACGGCCATTGAGCTAGCTTGGATCGATGACACACCCCCTACCTGGCGCGCCAGCTGTCGGTGTTTAGGGTCCGACCGTGCACCTGGGGTTGCCCCTCAAGGTGCTTTTTGGAGTAGGACGGTGTTATCGAATGTAACTCGATGGTTCGTGCTGATGCACGAGAAACAGTGGACGGTTTTGTACAGGTTCAGGCCGCTTGGAGATGCGTAACACCCTACGTCCTGGTGTGAATACTTTGTGTGGTAGATTACAAGAGGTTTCTCTAGTGTTGGAAATGTAGAGAGCCTAGTAGGTGGCTAGGTAATGAGGTAGACGAAGATGATCTTGAGGGGGTGCCCCCTAGGCCTTATATATTCGACCGTGGGACGTTACATGTGGATATGATAACAACGTGCACCTAAGTAATAGTGAACTGATTGAGTCTTATCTTCCTATAATTAAGCCTACCCATCCCCGCTCAGTTCTGATGTACGGGGCTCCTGCGCGGGAAGGTCGGGTCACTGTTGTGATCACTGCTCGGATTCATCGGGCCGCCTGGGCTTGTGTCAATCTGATCTTGTGTCGATCCACTTCATTAGGCATTCTTTCCTAGGCCCACGAAGGGATGATCTCGCGAATTATTGGGCCCACGTGCCTTTCATGAGATCTTTTATCCTTTTGGTGGACCCAGGGGATATCCGTCCCCCACACCTGCGGCAACATACTCGGCCTCAGCGGTGGATAGGGCAACGGAGGTTTGTTTCTTTGAACTCTAAGACACCAGGGACCTTCCTAGGAATTGGCATGTCCCTGATGTACTCTTCCTATCAACCTTGCATCCAGCATAATCGGAGTCTGAATATCCAATCAAGTCAAAGGTAGACCCCTTTGGATACCAAATCCTGAAGCAAGGCGTAGCAACTAAATACCTAAGAATTCGCTTAACGGCCACAAGGTGACATTCCTTGGGGTCGGATTGAAATCTAACACACATGCATACACTAAGCATAATGTCCGGTCTACTAGCACATAAATAAAGTAATGACCCTATCATAGACCGGTATGCCTTTTAATCAACGGACTTACCTCCTTTGTTGAGGTCGACATGTTCGTTGGTTCCCATTGGTGTCTTCGCGGGCTTGGCGTCCTTCATCTTAAAACTCTTGAGAAGATCTTGAGTGTACTTCGTTTGGGAGAGGAAGGTGCCATCCTTGAGTTGCTTCACTTGGAACCCAAGGAAGTAGGTCAACTCGCCCATCATTAACATGTCAAACTTTTGAGTCATCACCCTGCTAAACTCTTCACAAGACTTTTGGTTAGTAGAACCAAATATTATGTCATTGACATAAATTTGGCACACAAAAAGATCACCATCACAAGTCTTAGTGAAAAGAGTGGGATTGGCTTTCCCAACCTTGAAAGCATTAGCAATTAAGAAATCTCTAAGGCATTCATACCATGCTCTTGGGGCTTGCTTATGTCCATAGAGCGTCTTAGAGAGCTTAAATACATGGTTGGGATACCTGTCATCCTCAAAGCCAGGGGGTTGTTCCATGTATACCTCCTCCTTGATTGGCCTGTTGAGGAAAGCGCTCTTCACATCCATTTGAAACAACCTGAAAGAGTGGTGAGTGGCATAGGCTAATAATATTCGAATAGAATCTAGCCTAGCCACAGGAGCAAAAGTCTCCTCGAAATCCAAACCTGCGACTTGGGCATAACCTTTTGCCACAAGTCAAGCCTTGTTTCGTGTCACCACCCCGTGCTCGTCTTGCTTGTTGCGGAACACCCACTTGGTTCCCACAACATTTTGCTTGGGACGTGGCACCAGGTTCCAAACTTCATTCCTCTTGAAGTTGTTGAGCTCTTCCTGCATGGCCAACACCCAGTCCGGATCCTGCAAGGTCTCTTCTACCCTGAAAGGCTCAATAGAAGAGACAAACGAGTAATGCTCATAGAAGTTAGCTAATCTTGAGCGAGTAGTTACTCCCTTGATAATGTCACCTAGAATCTGGTCAATGGGGTGATGTCGTTGGATCGTTGCTTGGATTTGGGTTGGAGGTGCCCATGGTGCCTCTTCCTCTATCACTTGATCTTCCTGTGCTCCCCCTTGATCCTGTGCCTCTTCTTGAGGTGCCTGTTCACCGTCTTGAGTTGGAGGATGCACCATTGTGGAGGAAGATGGCTTATCTTGCTTCTGTTGTTCCTATGGTCGCACATCACATATCGCCATCGTGCGCATTGCGGCCGTCGGAACATCATCTTCATCCATGTCATCAAGATCAACATGCTCTCTTGGAAAGCCATTAGTTTCATCAAATACAACGTCGCTAGAGACTTCAACCAAACCTGACGATTTGTTGAAGACTCTATACGCCTTTGTATTTGAGTCATACCCTAGTAAAAACCCTTCTACAGCTTTGGGAGCAAATTTAGAATGTCTACCTTTCTTCACCAAAATGTAGCATTTGCTCCCAAATACACGAAAGTAAGAAATGTTGGGTTTGTTACCAGTAAGGAGTTCATACGAGGTCTTCTTGAGAAGGCGATGTAGGTAGAGCCAGTTTATGGCATGGCAAGCTGTATTCACAGCTTACGACCAAAACCGCTCGGGCGTCTTGAACTCTCCAAGCATCGTCCTCGCCATGTCGATAAGCGTCCTGTTCTTCCTCTCTACCACACCGTTTTGCTGTGGTGTGTAGGGAGCGGAGAACTCGTGCTTGACGCCTTCTTCCTCAAGATACTCCTCCACTTGCAGGTTCTTAAACTCGGACCCGTTGTCGCTTATTATCTTTTTCACCTTGAGCTCAAATTCGTTTTGAGCCCTCCTTAGAAAGCGCTTTAGGGTCCCTTGGATTTCTGATTTATCCTGCAAAAAGAACACCCAAGTGAAGCGGGAAAAGTCATCAACAATTACAAGACCATACTTACTTCCCCCGATGCTAAGGTAGGCGACGGGTCCGAAGAGGTCCATGTGAAGAAGCTCCAGTGGTCTTGATGTTGTCATCACATTCTTGTTGTGATGAGTGCTTCCCACCTGTTTCCCTGCCTTACAAGCTGCACAAGGTCTATCTTTTTCGAAATATACATTGGTTAGTCCTAACACATGTTCTCCCTTTAGAAGTTTATGAAGGTTCTTCATCCCAACATGTGCTAGATGGCGATGCCACAGCCAGCCCATACTAGTCTTAGCTATTAAGCATGCATCTAGATCGGCCTCCTCTTTCGAAAAATCAACTAAGTAGAGTTTGTCGTCTAGTACACCCTTAAACGCTAATGAACCATCACTCCTTCTAAAGTCAGATACATCTATATTGGTAAATAGACAATTATAACCCATGTTACATAATTGACTCATAGACAATAAGCTGTACCCGAGCGATTCAACTAAGAACACACTGGATATAGAATGCTCGGATGAAATGGCTATCTTTCCCAATCCTTTAACCTTGCCTTGGTTCCCATCTACAAATATGATCGAATCCTGGGAATCCTTGTTCTTGATGTAGGAGGTGAACATCTTCTTCTCCCCCATCATGTGGTTTGTGCATCCGCTGTCGATAATCCAGCTTGAGCCCCCGGATGCATAAACCTGCAAGGCAATTTACACTTGGGTTTTAGGTACCCAACTCTTGTTGGGTCCTACAAGGTTAGTCACAATAGCCTTTGGAACCCAAATACAAGTCTTGCCTCCCTTGCATTTGGATCCCAACTTTCTAGCAACTACTTTTTCATTCTTACATAAGAGCGCAAATGGAGTATTGTAAGCATGGTAAATGGTAGAAGGCTCATTACATACTCTCCTAGGCACATGATGCACAACATGATTTTTGCTAGGCCTACTTCTACCATGCACAAAAGTAGAGCTAGAGGCAAACATAGCATGTGAATCAAAAGCATTATGATCATAATTCCTATGAGCATTCCTAGAATATTTTCTATCATACATGTAGGCATGACGCTTTTGAAAACTACTAGCCATAGGAGCCTTCCCTTTTTCCTTGTTGAGAATGGGAGCCTTTTGGCTTGTTAAGTTCTTGGTTTCCTTTCGAAAACCAAGTCCATCCTTAATGGAAGGGTGTCTACCAATTGTGTAGGCATCCCTAGCAAATTTTAATTTATCAAAATCATTTTTGCAAGTCTTAAGTTGAGCATTAAGACTTGCCACTTCATCATTCAATTTTGTAATAGCAATGAGATGTTCATTACAAGCATTAACATCAAAGTCCTTACATCTATTACAAATACTAACATGCTCTACACATGAACTAGATTTATTAGCTTCCTCTAGCTTAGCATTTAAATCATCAATTAAACTCTTTAAACTAGATACAGTTTCATGGCAAGCAGATAACTCAGAAGATAGCATTTCATTCCTTTTAATCTCCAAAGCAAGAGATTTTTGTACGCTAACAAATTTATCATGCTCCTCATATAAAATATCCTCTTGTTTTTCTAACAATCTATCCTTTTCTTTTAAAGCATCAATTAATTCATTGATTTTATCTACTTTAGCTCTATCTAAACCCTTAAATAAATCAGTATAATCTACTTCATCATCACTAGAATCATTATCGCTAGAAGTAATGTACTTAGGGGTATCTTGAACACTTACCTTCTTCTCCTTGGCCATGAGACAAGTGTGGCGTTCGTTGGGGAAGAGCGAAGACTTGTCGAAGGCTGAGGCTGCCAATCCTTCATCGTCGGAGTCGGATGAAGAGCAGCCCGAATCCCATTCTTTGTCAAGGTGCGCCTCGCCTTTCGCCTTCTTGTACACCTTCTTCTTCTCCCTCTTCCCATGCTTTTCTTATTCCTGGTCATTATCATTATCGGGACATTGTGCTATAAAATGATGTTGGGGACTTGTTCTCAAATGCTTCGGATTAAGAACAAGGCAACACAAAAAGTGTTAAATGATAAAGTCCTTCGTCCTCTGAAACATTATTTCCCTTCGGGATATAATGTATTCCGGGCGAAGGTCACAAACAACATATCTTCATAAGTACAATAAACGATGATGAAGAACTTATATGCAACATAAAAAGTAATATAAACATTTAAATATTATCACAACGTCATTTCTATTTTATTATCATAGAAAAATAGAAATGATTTCAGATTACAAGTGTACCTTCGGATTGCAGGAAGGCAAAAGTATAAGGATGACTCAAAAGCAAATGCCAAGTCAGCGTGTCCAGTACGGGAGTACTGTTCATCTATTTATAGGCGTGGGACGTAGCCCATGTAAAATTACATTCATGCCCATTACATTTGCTAATGACTTATGGGAATCTATTAAGGCCTAAGTAGTTTTTTCATCTTTAAGTCGGTTCCCCTTTCTGCTATCGCGACGAAGCTTTCTGCGCATAGCTTCGGCTGTGCACCATCCTTCGTACAGCTCGGTAATCAGCCCGTCCATCTCAATCCCCCTTCGTCTGGCTTAGGCTTCGTTCTGACCGTACTCCATGTTCATGATCTGAGTCCGAAGATACCTGTTCATATAATTCACTTGGAAAACATTGTCAAATTATGTTTTTGAGGACCTTCGGAGGACGAAGGCCCCCAACAAATGACTAGTCTTACCACATTTGAAACAGGAGCGCTTCCCCTTTGCTTTGTTCTTGTTGGGGTACTCCTTGCGTCCTTTTAGTGCGGTCTTGAAGCGTTTGATGATTAGGGCCATCTCATCTTCGTTTAGCCCGGCAGCCTCAACTTATGCCACCTTGCTTGGTAGCGCCTCCCTGCTGCTTGTTGCTTTGAGAGCAACGGGTTGAGGCTCGTAGACGGGTAGAGGGCCATTAAGAGCATCATCCACGTATCGCGCTTCCTTTACCATCATATGCCCGCTCACGAATTTTCCGAGTATCTCCTCGGGCGTCATTTTGGTGTACCTGGGATTTTCACGAATGAGGTTTACAAGATGGGGGTCAATTACCGTGAATGACCTTAGCATAAGTCGAACGTCGTCGTGGTCCGTCCATCTTGTGCTTCCATAGCTTCTAATCTTGTTAACCAGTGTCTTGAGCCTGTTGTATGTTTGTGTTGGCTCCTCTCCCCTGATCATCGCGAACCTTCTCAGCTCGCCTTCCACCAACTCCATTTTGGTGATCATGGTGGCGTCGTTTCCTCATGAGATATCTTGAGGGTGTCCTAGATTTGCTTGGCATTGTCCAAGCCGCTCACCTTGTTGTACTCATCCCTGCACAAAGATGCTAGCAACACAGTGGTAGCTTGTGCATTCTTATGAATTTGCTCATTAATAAACACAGAGTTATCCATACTATCAAAATGCATTCCATTTTCAACTATCTCCCTAATACTAGGATGGAGAGAAAATAAGTGACTACGCATTTTGTGACTCCAAAAATAGTAGTCTTCTCCATCAAAATGTGGAGGTTTACCAAGTGGAATTGATAGCAAATGAGCATTAGAATTGAATGGAATACGAGAATAATCAAATGAATAATTTTGATTAACCGGTTTATTTTTAGACGAATCATCGTCATCGTCGTCTCTTGGTGAAGAAGAAGATTCATCGCTGTCGTAGTAGACGATCTTCTTGATGCGCCTCTTCTTCTTCCCGTCCTTCTTCTTGTGACTCGAGCCAGAGTCAGTGGGCTTGTCATCTCTTGGCTCATTGAAGATGGACTCCTTCTCCTTGTCGTTGACCACCATCCCCTTTCCCTTAGGATCCATCTCTTCGGGTGATTAGTCCCTTATGTGAAGAGAACAGCTCCGATACCAATTGAGAGCACCTAGAGGGGGGTGAATAGGTGATCCTATAAAATTCAACACTAATAGTCACAAAACTTAGTTATCAAAGTTAGAACGGCTAAGTAGCTTGAAATGAGCTCTTGTGAACACAGACAATCAAAGAGAAAGCACACAAGAGACACGCGATTTTATCCCGTGGTTCGGCTAAGTAACACTTGCCTACTTCCACGTTGTGGCGTCCTAATGGACGAGGGTTGCACTCAACCCCTTTCAAGTGATCCGATGATCAACTTGAATACCACGGTTTTCCCTTTCTTAGTCTTTCTCCCGTTTGCGAGGAATCTCCACAATTGGAGCCTCTCGCCCTTACAATGATGATCACAAAAGAAGCACAGAAGTAAAGGAGGGGAGAGCAACACACACAAGACTCAAATCCACAGCACAATCACGCACACAAGTCACAACTCGAGCTCAAAACACAACGCACGGAGTTCACAACTCAAATGGAGCTCAAGTCACTATCTCAAAGAATCGAATGCGTGAAGTTGGAGTATTGGAGTCTTAGAATGTTTCTTGTAAGCTTGTGTAGCTCCTCCATGCACCTAGGGGTCCCTTTTATAGCCCCAAGGCAGCTAGGAGCCGTTGGAGGCCAACAAGGAAGGCCATCCTTGCCTTCTGTCGAGTGGCACACCGGACAGTCTGGTGCGCCACCGGACAGTCACTGTAGACGGTTCGGTGCCAATCTCCTTCCTTTTCTAGCACAGCTGACCGTTGCATCTCCGGGCCAGTTGGCGCACTGGACACTGTCCGGTGCACACCGAACAGTCCAGTGCCCCCTCCCGACCGTTGGTGCAGGCCACACGTTGCCCGTGGATTGCGCGGCCGGCCATTGCGCTGGTGACCGTTGGCTCACCGGACAGTCTGGTGAATTATAGTCGTATGCCGTAAAACTTTTCCCGAGAGCAGCCTATTCACTAGAGTCCAGCCTGGCGCACCGGACACTGTCCGGTACACCACCGGACAGTCTGGTGTGCCAGACTGAGCTGAGCTTCGGCTGCACACAACCAGTCTTTTGCAATCCTTCTCTTTTCTTCTTTTCTCTGTTTCTAACACTTAGATAACTTCATTAGTACTCAAAACAATGTACTAAGTCTAGAAACATACCTCATATCTTGATTTGCACTTTTCTCTTCATTTAGCACATAAGAACTTAGAGAATATGTGTTGGGCACTTAATTACCAAAACATAATAGAAATTGCCCAAGGGCACATTTCCCTTTCAGTTACTAGTATAAATACCCCTCTATGTCTATGATGTAAGGCAGCTTTTGATAATCTAAAAACAGAACCCTTTTTGTTCAGCTGTGTGCTAACAAATATTGAGAGTGATCTCTACCCCTTTGCTCTTGTGAATTCCTTCGCGGGATTGCAGAAGCGGCGACTTCATCCGCTCCCAAGTGGTGCTCCTACTCCCTTCGAGGTCTCCTCGATTGATTGTAGGCTGTGTTGGTTGGTTCTTTGAGAGTGTGGTTGGGCGAATCCTCGATTCAGGTTGCCAGTTAAAGACGGTGGTTGGCTTCGAGTTTTATTTGTCAGGTTGCACTAGTTATCGCTCCTTGCAGCAAGTTATCTTGGCTTCTTCGAAGCTAGTTATCTGAAGATTGATCCTACGTCGTGAAGATCGGTGTCACACCCGGTTTTGGAAGGCAAACCAAGTGCGAACTATGTACGTGCCAGGATCAGAACTCACGTACACAGCGATTACATAAATGAACATCAATGCACATTGCTCGAATAATAACTTAAAAGAGTATTAACTTATTACATCACAGAGTCATAGACATCCACATAGTCATCGTCTTAACAGGTAAATCAAAGTGCTAGCGAAACGCAGTAAAGATAAGGCCTTCACAGGCAGCTGACTGGGGGTTGCCGCCAACCCACACCTAGAATTCGTCGTAGTCTTGGAACTCCTGGAAGTCTCCTCCCATGGCTTCACCTTCTCCTGAGCAGTGGTTACAATGCGGACAACCTGGTGTTTTGGGGTAAAGCAAGGATGAGTACACATCAACGTACTCAGCAAATGTCCCGTTTGGCTGAAGTGGACTAGCTTTATGTGGGGTTAGGCTCAAGCAGTTGCTTTTAGTTGGTCAGGTATTTATCATTAGTAGAAGCCAGATTTTAGCATTAACCAACCCATGAACCATTTCCTCATCGAGGAACAACATCATCATATTCGAACCAAAACCATAACATAATCCTTGTATCTCGAACCATCTGTATCTCTAATCAAAGAGGATCCCAAGGCTGCTCTTAACCGTGAGCACGGCTGATATATCAGTTTCACTACCCTCTGCAGAGGTCGCACACTTTACCCATGAGTCATGATTCCCTTTCTGCCCGGGGAGAGCTAATCCCCATTGACCACTACCTAGGTGGTCCGGCAGGGTATCACTACGTACCTGTTACAAAGATTCCCTAGAGATCGTAGCCGCCCGTTAGGTTTCTCCAGTTTGATAAACACAGTACTCCTCCCCGCAGGAGAGTGACTAACAAAAAGCAAAACGAAAGAACCTCGGCACTCAGCCTCGGCAGAGCAAGCACTGTGCCTGGACCCCATTGACGGCACGACGGCTAAGCAACTACACCTCTAGTTCCTCTAATTAATTAGCTAAGGGCATCCCATTTCACCCTCATGGCTGCGCTGTTATCCCGGGTGGTCTCTCAACGAACAGGTCCTTACGGAGAGGTACTCAGGAAACAGCCTGAGCCCCCTAGAGTATCACAAGATCATCAACATCATCAGGGTAACAGTATCATAAATAGTCACATCATGTTCATTGATTAAGTTATGGCAATAGCAGAATGCTAACCATAAGGTCATCAAGGATAAAGTAAAGTGTAAAGCTAGTCAATCCTTAGATTTCAAGTAAGTAATGCGGGATAGTAAGTTATAAGTGAATAGGACATAATGGGTCAGAGGACACTTGCCTTCACCAAACTGTTGATCAGGAACTTCCTCTGCAACTTCCTCGGGAAACACAGACTGCTCGTTGTCTACGTAAAGTAATCATTCACACTATGCACTTGGGAAATAACAAACAAAAGCCATATACCAAACATATGCAGCAGAGGGATCACAAGTTCATAATAGAAAAGGATAGGCACTCTGGTGTTCCCTAGGTCTAGGGTAGAGGACTATACAAAATGATTCATTATCCACTAATCAGGTCTAAGTTAGTGGTGGGGTTAAATCATTACCTGATTTTAAGTCCATAAACTTAGGTGCTCCCACTTTTATTAAAGTCTTCTATCTTTTATTTATCTCAAATAGGGGTTCCAATAACCTTAATCTTATCCTAATGATCAACTATTAATTGGGACATAAAAACAGCAGGGAAACATTGGTTAAATAGGTAGACAAAAATACTATGAGCATTTTGCAATTTGAAGCACCTAATTTGGAGTTCATATGACAAAGTTATGAATTTTACAAGTTTAGGGATTAAAAATATACCCTAAATACTTATTTTGAATTAAATAAAAGATCCGAGGACCTAACTGCGAGAATCCAGGGACGGCGGGTTAATTTTCAGGAAGCCGGGGGTCTCTTTAAGAAAACGCGCGGGCGAAGGGGTATCGGGCTTTTATAGCCGTTGGATCTCGGATCAACGCCCGAGATTAGATCCGCGGGCGCGCGAGCGCGCGGCGGCCTGAGCGGCTGACAGGCGGGACCGGGCGGGCAGCGCGGGGCGGACGGCTGACAGGCGGGGCCAGGCGGCAGAGCGGGCGCGGGCGGGCTGACAGGCGGGGCCAGGCGGCAAAGCGGGCGCGGGGTGTGAGGGAAGCGGCCCTGGGCCGTTGGATCTCCGGCGGACGGCCAGGATTGGGCCCGGGCTAATTGAATCAGGGCCGCCCGATCTGGGATGAACGGCGGGGGTCGGGTGGCCGGCCTTGGCCTCTCCTACGGCTAGCAGAGGCGGCGGCGCTCGTCCCCGCGGCGGAGAACTCGCCGGAGACGAGGGGCGCGGGGGCCCTGCGGGTCTTTGGGGCGACCTGTACGGCCGGGGAGGTTAGGGAGGGTGCGGGGAGTCTTCTGGTGGGGGCTAGGTCGGGGCAGGGGCACCGGAGGGGGGCGGTCCACGGCGAAGCGGCTCGGCGGCGGCGCTATGGGACTCCGGCGAGCAATTAAGCGCAGTAGAGAGCAATAGAGAGGAAGGGAGAGGGCAGGGGAGGTCCCTTACCTCAAGACGGACTCCGGGGACTCCTCGGTGGCGGCAATGGCGCGACGACGGCCCGGGTCGGCGGTGGCGGACCTCCGCGGCTGCACGGAGGACGGCGGGTGAGCGCGGGCAGAGGGAAATAGGGAGGGGAAGGGGAAATTAGAGCGCGTCCCGGGTTGCGGACGTCGGGGCGGAGCTCACCGTGGCTGAGGGCACGGCGGAGCTCCAACGGCGACGGGGAAACGAGCTCGGGACGGCGGCGGTTCGTGGCGACGGCGCTCTGGCGTGCGCGCAGCGAGGGGGAGGTGAGAGAGAGGCCTGCAGGTGCACAAATGAGGGAGGGGGAGAGGGCGAGTGGGGTTCTGGGCTCAAGTGGCCAGGGGCGGGGCGGTTGCGAGCTCCACGCGCGACGTGGGCGCGGAGACCGCGGCAATGCGCAGCTCGGGCGGCGGTTACGCGGGGAAGACGGGGCTGACAGGCCGGGCCCGCGAGCAGAGAGAGAGGGAGGCGGGCGCGGAGACGGCGGCCGCGCTGACGGGCGGGCCCGCCAGGGCAGAGAGAGCGGGGGGGAGAGGCGCGCGCGCGGGGTTGGGCCGGCTGGGCCGAAAGGCCGAGGGGGCGGCAGGGTTGGGCTTCTTTCCCTTTTTCTTTTATTCTGGTATTTGTTTTCTCTTTTCTTTTTATTTTCTCTATTTGATTCAAATTCAAATAAGCCACAAATTCAAATTAGACTTTTTAAGAATTATGCACCAAACAAAAGTGAAATCTAGGGTTCAACATGATGCAACAATTCATACTCCCTTGGAGTTTGAGCTAATAGACTATAGTTACAAATAAAATAACCACTTTTCTCCTATAGAAATGAGAAAGAGAAGATTGGGGAAGGATGAGAAAAGGGAAGTAACACCTGAATTTGTGAATATGAGCAAAGAAATTTTATACCCCCAAATTCAGGGTGTTACAAACCTATCCCCCTTAAAAGAATCTCGCCCCGAGATTCAGGGTTGGTCAGCAAAGAGTTCAGGGTATTTGGCCTTCAGATCATCTTCTCGTTCCCAGGTTGCTTCTTCCTCCGGGTGGTGACCCCATCTGACCTTGCACATTCTGATGGTGTTCCTCCGGGTGACTCTGTCTGCAAACTCCAGAATCTGCGTTGGCTTCTCTATGTATGTCAGATCCTCCTGGACTTCCAAACCCTCCACTGGCAACTGTTCTTCTGGTACTCGCAGACACTTCTTCAATTGTGACACGTGGAACACATTGTGCACTGCCGACAAACTTTCTGGTAGGTTGAGTTGGTAAGCCACTTCTCCACGCTTTGCTTGAATCTGATATGGTCCAACGTACCGGGGTGCTAACTTGCCTTTAACTCCGAACCTTCTGACTCCCCTGATAGGTGACACCTTCAGATAGACGAAATCCCCCACTTCGAAACTCAGTTCTCTTCTCCTTCGGTCCGCATAGCTTCGCTATCTTGACTGGGCTATCTTCAGGTTCTCCCGAACCATTTTGATATTCTCTTTGGCTTCAAGCAGGATGTCGGGGCCAAACACCTGTCTCTCTCCAGGCTGGTCCCAATGCAGCGGAGTCCTACAACTCCGCCCATAGAGTGCCTGAAACGGCGACATCTTCAAGCTGGCCTGGTAACTATTGTTATAGGAGAATTCTGCATAAGGTAACCTTTTGTCCCACCCTGACTTGTCTTGCAACGCACAGGCTCTCAGCATATCTTCTAGGATCTGATTAGTTCTTTCCGTCTGACCGTCTGTCTGCGGGTGATAAGCCGAGCTGAAGTTCAAATGGGTGCCCAAAGCTTCTTGTAGCTGCTGCCAAAAATGAGAGGTGAACTGCGTTCCTCGATCTGACACTATCTTCTTCGGCACACCATGAAGGCAGACTATCCGTGACATGTATAACTCAGCTAACGTTGCTCCGATGTATGTGGTCTTCACAGGTATGAAATGGGCCACCTTTGTTAAGCGGTCCACAACCACCCAGATGGAATCATAGCCGGCCCGGGTACGAGGTAGGCCAACTATAAAATCCATCCCGATCTCATCCCACTTCCACTGAGGAATCCGCAATGGCTGCAACAATCCGGCAGGCCTCTGATGCTCTGCTTTGGTTCTCTGACAACTATCACAGATGGCGACATATTCTGCGATCTCTCTTTTCATGCCATACCACCAAAACCTCCTTTTTAAATCCTGATACATCTTCTCGCTCCCAGGGTGTATGGAGTAGGCTGTCTCATGAGCTTCCTTGAGGATCAGTTTCCGAATAGGTTTGAGGTCGGGGACACACAATCGGTTCTTGAACCATATTACTCCCTCTTCATCCTCTCGAAAGTCTTTGCCTCTTCCTTCTAAGATCAGCTGCCGAATCTTGTTGATGTTTTCATCATCCTTCTGCCCTTCTTTGATCTCCCGCTCTAGAGTGGGCTCTAATTCCACTGTTACTCCTTGCGTATTGTTCAGGAAACCGAGGCTCAGCCTATCGAACTCCTTGGCTAACTCATACTGCATCGGGTACGTGGCCAACATATTGACTTGACTCTTCCTGCTCAGAGCATCTGCAACCACATTGGCTTTGCCTGGATGGTAATGTATCTCCAACTCATAGTCCTTGATCAATTCCAACCATCTTCGCTGTCTCATGTTTAACTCTGACTGGGTGAATATGTATTTCAGACTTTTATGATCTGTGTAGATGTCGCACTTCTGCCCATACAGGTAATGTCTCCAGGTCTTCAAAGCATGAACTACTGCTGCCAACTCCAGGTCATGTGTGGGATAATTTTTCTCATGGATCTTCAGCTGTCGAGATGAATATGCTACAACTCTTCCTTCTTGCATTAGCACACATCCCAATCCGGTGTAAGAAGCATCGCAATACACTGAGAATGGCTTGTGAACATCAGGCAGGACAAACACCGGAGCTGTAGTCAATCTATTTTTCAGTTCTTCAAATGCTTCCTGACACTTTTGGGTCCACTTGAACTCAACTTTCTTCGCTAGTAACGCTGTCATTGGTCTAGCAATCTTTGAGAAGCCTTCGATGAAACGCCTGTAATACCCAGCCATTCCAATGAAGCTCTTGATCCCACGAACATCCTTTGGTGCTTTCCAGTTCAGGATATCTGCCACTTTCTTTGGATCCACTGCCAACCCATCTTGATTTATGATGTGACCCAGAAACAGGACTTCATGAATCCAGAACTCGCATTTGCCTAGCTTGGCATACAACTGATGCTCTCGAAGTCTTTGCAATACCATCTTCAAATGCTCTACATGATCTTCCTCACTTTGAGAGTATATAAGAATATCATCGATAAACACTACCACAAACTTGTCCAGATAATCCATGAACACACTGTTCATCAGGTACATAAAGAAGGCTGGCGCATTTGTCAAACCAAAGGACATAACTGTGAATTCATATAACCCGTACTTGGTGATGAATGCCGTCTTCGGTATGTCCGAGGGTCGGATTCTGAGTTGATGGTAACCTGATCTCAGATCTATCTTCGAGAATACGCTGGCACCTCTGAGCTGGTCGAACAAATCTTCTATCCTTGGCAGGGGGTACTTGTTTTTGACAATGACTTCATTCAAGGCTCTGTAGTCTATGCACATCCTTTTGGTACCATCTTTCTTCTCTACAAACAACACCGGAGCGGCCCAAGGCGAGGTACTTGGTCTGATGTAACCCTTCTCTAACATCTCATCTATCTGCTTCTTGAGTTCCACCAATTCTGGTCTAGACACTCGGTAGGCTCTTTTGGAAATGGGGGCGGTACCAGGGATAAGCTCTATGGCAAATTCAACTTTTCTCTCGGGTGGCATGCCCGTTAGCTCCTCGGGAAATACGTCCGGAAAGTCCGACACAACCTTGATAGCCTCGAGCGGGTTGGGCTCCTTACTATCAACTGAAATCTGGTGACAGACACCCTCCGCTGATTTAGGCATCCTTAGCTCGGCCACTACCTCTTCTCCTGACGGGGACTTCAATGTTACGGTCCTCTTGTCACAGCTAACATTCGCTTCATACTTCATTAACCAATTCATCCCTAGGATGACATCTATCCCAGGGGTGTCTATTACTATTAAGTCACTGGGGAATCCTATCCCCCTTATTTCCACCCTTATATTTGAGCATATTTTATCTGTTTGCACCTTGCCACCAACTGAATTAATCCTCATGGGCGGCATCATTGCCTCTACTGAGATGTTATGCAATTCTACCTAGGTTGCAGTGACAAATGAATGAGTTGCACCAGTATCAAATAGCACTTTCGTGGGATGAGATTCGACTGAGAACATACCTACTGCCACATCTAGTGCATCCTGGATCGCTTCGGCCTCCAAGTGGTTCACCTTTCCACGGTTGTACGCTTGGTTACGATTGCCTGCCGTCGGCTGCAGTACACCTTGCCTTGTTGGAGCATTGGGGTTGGTCTGCTGCTGCGCCATCTTCTTCGGGCATTGCATCGCCCAGTGGCCTTGTTCTCCACAGTGGAAACATCCTCTGCCTCCTCCTTATGCTAGGGCTGCTTGGTTGCTCTGGTTTGCTGCTGGGGCAGGAAGGCGAGGTGCCTGGTTGTTCTGCTTCTGATACTGATTACCTCCCTGTTGGCTGTTCTGACGATACTGCTGCTGTTGTGGGTACTGCCTCTGGAACTACTGCTGATGCGGACGCTGATTCTGATTTTGATATCCCTGTGGGTGACCAGGCCTGCCTTGCTGAGATGAACTGCCTGAGAAACGTGGACGGCTGATGCCTCCGGTCTGGGGTCCACTCATCTTGCGCTTCCGATCTTCCATATCCTTACGCTTCTTCTCAGTCATAACTGCCCTATCGATCAGGTGCTGGAAGGTGGGGAAGGTGTGATTCATCAGCTGGTAATGCAGGGGATCCACCAAACCCCTCATGAACCTGTACTGCCTTTTAGCATCAGTGTTGACATCCTCAGGTGCATACCGAGATAGCTGCAGAAACTTGTCTCTGTATTCACTACAGACAGGGGTCCCTGCTTCAGAGCCAGAAACTCCTCCTTCTTCACGATCATCAGTCCCTCCGGCACATGGTACCTGCGGAAACTCTCGCTGAATTCTTCCCAGGTGATGGCTTCGGGGTCAGCATGTGTGGCGAGGTAGGACTCCCACCAGGACTGGGCTGCTCCCCTTAGCTGACGGGGACCATACAGAACCTTCTCCCTGTCGTTACATTGAGCGGTGCGCAGTTCTCTTTCCACTGCGCGCAGCCAGTCTTCTGCCTCCATGGGGTCGGCAGAATGGGCGAAGGTAGGAGGGTGCCCTCTCATGAACTCACCACGCTTATCCCGTGGCATCTGGGGCATCTGCACTTGCAATTAGGGTTGGGGTTGCTGTTGAGCCTGCTGCATGGCTGCCAGAGTCTGCCCAATGGCCTGCACTGCCTGAGTCTGCATCAAGAACATCTGCTCCACTGACATCGGGGGTGGCTGCCTCTGTTGTTCCTCCTGCTGGTCATGCTGCTCTTGCTGAGCACGCCTGTTGCATCGGCGCCTGTTGTCAGACATCTGTGGAAGACATTCATACATCAGCATTGATCTTACAACCCTCCAGCATAAGAAAAGAGAATACAGAATTCTTCATGACACTGAGTGAACAAAGAGCTTCACTGATCCTCATTACGATTCAACACAGCTTCTCAGATAAGAAGGAAAGTAGAAGTAAATGGCTTCCCAACTAAATAACTGACTTTATTAACATTATAGCTAGGCCAAACTGCAGGAGAAACCCACAGGTTGGCAACAGTCATTACAAAGATTCAAATCCAGCACAAGTTCATCATAACAAGCATGCAAGCAACTGATAAGCAAACTAAGCTAATTGGAAGCAACTGATAAGCAAACTAAACTAACTATTTAAGACTGAGACATCTGACTTAAGAATTATTACAAACTTCGACGCTAACGATCTAAGGATCCAGATCTATCCTGGTCTTACAGGCAGGGGAACCATAAGTGTGGTGACCACGTGGCGGCGAGCGGTAAGGGTGCTGAGTCCCAACAAGAGCGGGAGAACCACCCTCCTGGTGATGGCGCTCTGCCAGCTCAGCACGCAACTCCGCAATCTCCGTTCGAGCCCTGCTCAGCTCGTCCAGAGAGTGATCCAGCTCAGTGTTAAGCACTGCGACTAGGTTGACTGTGCTGCTCAACCTAGGGTTAGCCTCACCAACAGGTGAGACAACCACACTCTCTGTGCTGCCAGTAGGGCGGCGGGGGTAGTACCGAAGGTTAAGACCGTCGGCCACCCCACCGAACAAAGAACAGTACTGGGAGAGTGCACGTCATGCTGCATCCTGCATAGCCGCCTCTGCAGTGTCCCTCTCGGAGATGGAATAGTGCTCCGAAACGGCCTCCGCACCCCGGAGGTCGTCCTCCGGACGGCGAACTAGGCAGGTAGCCTCCCAGCGGTCCGGGTACCTCCCGCGACTGTGCTGGTAGACTACACAACGATACTCGATCGACCAGGTGTGTCGGTCGAAAGCCTGGCGCAGCAAGGTGTCGAGTGCGTCGTGGAAGTGACAACCGCGAGCGGCGTCACGGGTGATGGGTCGGGCGACCCATCCTTCCGCCTCCTGCGGCTCAGAAGACTCCGTGCTGTGGTCTGAGTCGCCGTCGGGGTCTCCTCCAGGACTTCCTCCGGTAGCTCCTCCGACAGCCGAGGCGTCCCACGGTGGTGCAGGGGGCGCCTCCAGCTGGGCAACAGAGGAACAGGGCCTCACGGACTCCACCTCCTGCTGGGGTGGGGAGGAAGAGCCCTGCTGCTCTCTGTGCTGGCGCCGGCGTTCCTGCTCCTCACGCAGGCGGTGGTGCAGTCTCTCCAGGTGACTCGACTGACCGGACACGGTGCGGTGCAGAGGACGCTCCGCAAGTCGAGACGGCAGGAAAGGAATCACCGACTTACGTGCAGTGTGTCTAAGACGAGCCATCTACAAAAGACACCGTAAGCATAAGAGTAAGAGCAGAACTAATATGACAAGTGAATAAACCATAGATAGAATAAGATAAAAATTTTAACAAGGTATAATATAGTATATATATATATATGTAGTAAAACATAGGGTTGGTCGAGGTGACCGACTTTTGAAGTAACATCAGAGGTCAAGGTGAGGGGGGAAGGTCAAAAGTCCTTAGTACGACCAGTGCTACTCTAGGTCAGCGGTCCTACAGTCAGCACGGCTTTGATACCACTTATGTCACACCCGGTTTTGGAAGGCAAACCAAGTGCGAACTATGTACGTGCCAGGATCAGAACTCACGTACACAGCGATTACATAAATGAACATCAATGCACATTGCTCGAATAATAACTTAAAAGAGTATTAACTTATTACATCACAGAGTCATAGACATCCACATAGTCATCGTCTTAACAGGTAAATCAAAGTGCTAGCGAAACGCAGTAAAGATAAGGCCTTCACAGGCAGCTGACTGGGGGTTGTCGCCAACCCACACCTAGAATTCGTCGTAGTCTTGGAACTCCTGGAAGTCTCCTCCCACGGCTTCACCTTCTCCTGAGCAGTGGTTACAATGCGGACAACCTGGTGTTTTGGGGTAAAGCAAGGATGAGTACACATCAACGTACTCAGCAAATGTCCCGTTTGGCTGAAGTGGACTAGCTTTATGTGGGGTTAGGCTCAAGCAGTTGCTTTTAGTTGGTCAGGTATTTATCATTAGTAGAAGCCAGATTTTAGCATTAACCAACCCATGAACCATTTCCTCATCGAGGAACAACATCATCATATTCGAACCAAAACCATAACATAATCCTTGTATCTCGAACCATCTGTATCTCTAATCAAAGAGGATCCCAAGGCTGCTCTTAACCGTGAGCACGGCTGATATATCAGTTTCACTACCCTCTGCAGAGGTCGCACACTTTACCCATGAGTCATGATTCCCTTTCTGCCCGGGGAGAGCTAATCCCCATTGACCACTACCTAGGGGTCCGGCAGGGTATCACTACGTAGCTGTTACAAAGATTCCCTAGAGATCGTAGCCGCCCGTTAGGTTTCTCCAGTTTGATAAACACAGTACTCCTCCTCGCAGGAGAGTGACTAACAAAAAGCAAAACGAAAGAACCTCGGCACTCAGCCTCGGCAAAGCAAGCACTGTGCCTGGACCCCATTGACGGCACGACGGCTAAGCAACTACACCTCTAGTTCCTCTAATTAATTAGCTAAGGGCATCCCATTTCACCCTCATGGCTGCGCTGTTATCCCGGGTGGTCTCTCAACGAACAGGTCCTTACGGAGAGGTACTCAGGAAACAGCCTGAGCCCCCTAGAGTATCACAAGATCATCAACATCATCAGGGTAACAGTATCATAAATAGTCACATCATGTTCATTGATTAAGTTATGGCAATAGCAGAATGCTAACCATAAGGTCATCAAGGATAAAGTAAAGTGTAAAGCTAGTCAATCCTTAGATTTCAAGTAAGTAATGCGGGATAGTAAGTTATAAGTGAATAGGACATAATGGGTCAGAGGACACTTGCCTTCACCAAACTGTTGATCAGGAACTTCCTCTGCAACTTCCTCGGGAAACACAGACTGCTCGTTGTCTACGTAAAGTAATCATTCACACTATGCACTTGGGAAATAACAAACAAAAGCCATATACCAAACATATGCAGCAGAGGGATCACAAGTTCATAATAGAAAAGGATAGGCACTCTGGTGTTCCCTAGGTCTAGGGTAGAGGACTATACAAAATGATTCATTATCCACTAATCAGGTCTAAGTTAGTGGTGGGGTTAAATCATTACCTGATTTTAAGTCCATAAACTTAGGTGCTCCCACTTTTATTAAAGTCTTCTATCTTTTATTTATCTCAAATAGGGGTTCCAATAACCTTAATCTTATCCTAATGATCAACTATTAATTGGGACATAAAAACAGCAGGGAAACATTGGTTAAATAGGTAGACAAAAATACTATGAGCATTTTGCAATTTGAAGCACCTAATTTGGAGTTCATATGACAAAGTTATGAATTTTACAAGTTTAGGGATTAAAAATATACCCTAAATACTTATTTTGAATTAAATAAAAGATCCGAGGACCTAACTGCGAGAATCCAGGGACGGCGGGTTAATTTTCAGGAAGCCGGGGGTCTCTTTAAGAAAACGCGCGGGCGAAGGGGTATCGGGCTTTTATAGCCGTTGGATCTCGGATCAACGCCCGAGATTAGATCCGCGGGCGGGCGCGCGAGCGCGCGGCGGCCTGAGCGGCTGACAGGCGGGACCGGGCGGGCAGCGCGGGGCGGACGGCTGACAGGCGGGGCCAGGCGGCAGAGCGGGCGCGGGCGGGCTGACAGGCGGGGCCAGGCGGCAGAGCGGGCGCGGGGTGTGAGGGAAGCGGCCCTGGGCCGTTGGATCTCCGGCGGACGGCCAGGATTGGGCCCGGGCTAATTGAATCAGGGCCGCCCGATCTGGGATGAACGGCGGGGGTCGGGTGGCCGGCCTTGGCCTCTCCTACGGCTAGCAGAGGCGGCGGCGCTCGTCCCCGCGGCGGAGAACTCGCCGGAGACGAGGGGCGCGGGGGCCCTGCGGGTCTTTGGGGCGACCTGGACGGCCGGGGAGGTTAGGGAGGGCGCGGGGAGTCTTCTGGTGGGGGCTAGGTCGGGGCAGGGGCACCGGAGGGGGGCGGTCCACGGCGAAGCGGCTCGGCGGCGGCGCTATGGGACTCCGGCGAGCAATTAAGCGCAGTAGAGAGCAATAGAGAGGAAGGGAGAGGGCAGGGGAGGTCCCTTACCTCAAGACGGACTCCGGGGACTCCTCGGTGGCGGCAATGGCGCGACGACGGCCCGGGTCGGCGGTGGCGGACCTCCGCGGCTGCACGGAGGACGGCGGGTGAGCGCGGGCAGAGGGAAATAGGGAGGGGAAGGGGAAATTGGAGCGCGTCCCGGGTTGCGGACGTCGGGGCGGAGCTCACCGTGGCTGAGGGCACGGCGGAGCTCCAACGGCGACGGGGAAACGAGCTCGGGACGGCGGCGGTTCGTGGCGACGGCGCTCTGGCGTGCGCGCAGCGAGGGGGAGGTGAGAGAGAGGCCTGCAGGTGCGCAAATGAGGGAGGGGGAGAGGGCGAGTGGGGTTCTGGGCTCAAGTGGCCGGGGGCGGGGCGGTTGCGAGCTCCACGCGCGACGTGGGCGCGGAGACCGCGGCAATGCGCAGCTCGGGCGGCGGTTACGCGGGGAAGACGGGGCTGACAGGCCGGGCCCGCGAGCAGAGAGAGAGGGAGGCGGGCGCGGAGACGGCGGCCGCGCTGACGGACGGGCCCGCCAGGGCAGAGAGAGCGGGGGGGGAGAGGCGCGCGCGCGGGGTTGGGCCGGCTGGGCCAAAAGGCCGAGGGGGCGGCAGGGTTGGGCTTCTTTCCCTTTTTCTTTTATTCTGGTATTTGTTTTCTCTTTTCTTTTTATTTTCTCTATTTGATTCAAATTCAAATAAGCCACAAATTCAAATTAGACTTTTTAAGAATTATGCACCAAACAAAAGTGAAATCTAGGGTTCAACATGATGCAACAATTCATACTCCCTTGGAGTTTGAGCTAATAGACTATAGTTACAAATAAAATAACCACTTTTCTCCTATAGAAATGAGAAAGAGAAGATTGGGGAAGGATGAGAAAAGGGAAGTAACACCTGAATTTGTGAATATGAGCAAAGAAATTTTATACCCCCAAATTCAGGGTGTTACAAACCTATCCCCCTTAAAAGAATCTCGCCCCGAGATTCAGGGTTGGTCAGCAAAGAGTTCAGGGTATTTGGCCTTCAGATCATCTTCTCGTTCCCAGGTTGCTTCTTCCTCCGGGTGGTGACCCCATCTGACCTTGCACATTCTGATGGTGTTCCTCCGGGTGACTCTGTCTGCAAACTCCAGAATCTGCGTTGGCTTCTCTATGTATGTCAGATCCTCCTGGACTTCCAAACCCTCCACTGGCAACTGTTCTTCTGGTACTCGCAGACACTTCTTCAATTGTGACACGTGGAACACATTGTGCACTGCCGACAAACTTTCTGGTAGGTTGAGTTGGTAAGCCACTTCTCCACGCTTTGCTTGAATCTGATATGGTCCAACGTACCGGGGTGCTAACTTGCCTTTAACTCCGAACCTTCTGACTCCCCTGATAGGTGACACCTTCAGATAGACGAAATCCCCTACTTCGAAACTCAGTTCTCTTCTCCTTCGGTCCGCATAGCTTCGCTATCTTGACTGGGCTATCTTCAGGTTCTCCCGAACCATTTTGATATTCTCTTCGGCTTCAAGCAGGATGTCGGGGCCAAACACCTGTCTCTCTCCAGGCTGGTCCCAATGCAGCGGAGTCCTACAACTCCGCCCATAGAGTGCCTGAAACGGCGACATCTTCAAGCTGGCCTGGTAACTATTGTTATAGGAGAATTCTGCATAAGGTAACCTTTTGTCCCACCCTGACTTGTCTTGCAACGCACAGGCTCTCAGCATATCTTCTAGGATCTGATTAGTTCTTTCAGTCTGACCGTCTGTCTGCGGGTGATAAGCTGAGCTGAAGTTCAAATGGGTGCCCAAAGCTTCTTGTAGCTGCTGCCAAAAATGAGAGGTGAACTGCGTTCCTCGATCTGACACTATCTTCTTCGGCACACCATGAAGGCAGACTATCCGTGACATGTATAACTCAGCTAACGTTGCTCCGGTGTATGTGGTCTTCACAGGTATGAAATGGGCCACCTTTGTTAAGCGGTCCACAACCACCCAGATGGAATCATAGCCGGCCCGGGTACGAGGTAGGCCAACTATAAAATCCATCCCGATCTCATCCCACTTCCACTGAGGAATCCGCAATGGCTGCAACAATCCGGCAGGCCTCTGACAATGAAGAATCTGAATTTTGGGATGATGATGATTAGTCCCAACATCGCTATGGTCGTCGTCATCATAGAGGCGTCAACCAAGAAGAGAGATTTGGGAAACTTAAGTTTACCATGCCAAAATTTGATGGTAGATCTAATCTTGAAGATTATTTCACATGGGAACTGAAGGCGGAGAAAATCTTTCGCCTACATAATTATTCAGAGGAGAAGAAACTTGCAATGGCATCTCTTGAGCTTGAAGGATATGCTCTGATTTGGTGGGAGCAACTTTTTCGTGATCGTGAAGAAGATGGAGAGGACCCTATTGTTACTTGGCAAGTAGAGATGGCCAAATGGGCGGCACGGCACGGCACGGCCCGGCCTGGGCACGGCCAGGCACGGCACGGTTAGGGCACGGCCCGTTTGGCCCATTTAATAGCCGTGCCGTGCCGGCACGGCACTAGTGCCTAAGGCCAGGCCCAAGCACGGCACTAAGCCTGCTTAGCCGTGCCGTGCCGGCCCGTTTAGCCCGTTTAGCCCGTTTAGCCCATATAGCCCGTTTAGCACTATACCACAGAATTTTAGTCAGATATTCACAAACACAGTTAAAACATACTAAAATAGCTAATATTGAACTGTTTAGTGCAATGGTTGACTCATTAAAAACCTATTTAGGTAAAAACTCACCCTTGTGAGAAAACCCTAGATAAGAAAAAAGAGTACAACACACAGCTAACTAGTCGTGCTTGGATCTAATCATGCATAATCGTGTCTAACCGTGCCTAGGGGCTAATCGTGCCGTGCCCGTGCCGGCCCAGCGTGCCTGATGCTTGGCCCAGGCACGGCACTACCTATCGGGCCGTGCCGGCACGGGCCCGACACTAGCCGTGCCGTGCCGTGCCCAGGCACTACGGGCTGTGCCGTGCTTCGGGCCGGCCCGTTTAGCCCGGCCCGGCTGGCCATCTATATTGGCAAGAGATGAAGCGAGAAATGAGAATTCGTTTTGTGCCGAAGCATTATCGGCGTGATCTTTTTGATAAATTGCAGAATTTGAGGCACGGAAGTTTCTCTGTTGAGGATTATTATAAGGAGATGGAAAAGGCCATGATTAGAGCCAATGTGTATGAAGACGAAGAGCAAACCATTACACGTTTTATGGCTGGGTTACACCGCAGCATTCAGCGTATTGTTGAGTTTCAGTCGTACCAATGTCTTATTGATTTGGTACATCAAGCCACCAAAGCTTAACGCCAGCTGCAACAAGAGGCTAAGAGCAGCAAGCCCTTGCCATATGGTGCACGAACCATGACTAGAGGAAGAAAATCAATCTCAAGGTTTACTACTACATCCTCAGCGACAAAAGGTTCAATTGGAGGCTTGCGATCCAATATTCAAGGCAATTCTAGTGGAAAGAACAGTGCTGCTCCAAACAAGAGTTATAAACCAACAGCATCCACTTCAACATCAGTGGGTTCAACAGCCAAGATTAGTGGTATTTAGTGCTTCAAGTGTGGAGGCCGTGGTCATGTCATAAAGGAGTGTCCAAATAATCGTGTGATCCTTGTGAATGATGATGGAGAATATACATCAGCTAGTGAAGAGCAAGCTAAAGCAGGAAATGTAGATGAACATACTGGATGTGAATTTGAGCATGGTACTGCTCTTGTGGTTACACAAATCTTGAGTGTTCAAATGAGAGAAGCTGAAATTGGACAGCGACATAATCTTTTTCAAACGCGAGCAAAAGTGCAAGAAAAAGTAGTAAAGGTGATCATTGGTGGAGGGAGCTGCCATAATCTTGTAAGTCATGAGATGGTTGAAAAGCTTGGTTTGAAGTTGCAGCAACACCCTCATCCATATCATGTCCAATGGTTGAATGAATCGGGAGATATCAAGATTGGTTATAAAGTGAAAGTTCCGTTCAAGATTGGAGAGTATGTTGACACACTGGAATGCGATGTTGCACCCGTGTCTGTGTGTCACATGCTGCTAGGGAGACCTTGGCAATATGACCGATATTCTCAGCATTGTGGAAGAACAAATCAATACACGCTAGATTTGAAAGGGAGAAAGTTTGTACTCAAGCCTATGACCCCTCAACAAATCATGGCTGAACATTTACAAAAGAAAACTGAAATTAGTGCAGCAAGTAGAGGACGAGAAGAGCAAAAGAAATTGAGTGCCATCCACAATTCGGTGAGTGAGTGCTACAAGCCAAACTCAAGAGATAAAAAGAAGGAAGAGGGAGAACATCTAGTTATTCTAGCCACAAAATCTGAGTTGAGAGAAGTGAGGAACAACCCATATCAAGTGCTCTTTGTACTTGTGAGCAAAGATGTTTTGATTTCTCCTAACGACATAACATCTCTTTCTAGTGTTGTGACTGATCTTTTGCAGGACTTTGAAGACGTGTTTCCATAAGAAACACCGGTTGGACTACCTCCAATTCGAGGGATTGAGCATCAAATCGATCTTATTCCCGGGGCTGCACTTCCTAACTGTCCACCATATCGAACCAATCCTGAAGAAACTAAGGAAATACGAAGGCAAGTGCAAGACTGTTGGGGGCCTTCGGCTCCCGAAGGTCCTCAAAAGCATAGTTTGACAATATTTTCCAAGTGTAATATGTGAACAGGCACCTTCGGAGTCAGGACGAGAATATACAAGAGCATGGTTAAGACGAAGCTTGACTGGAATGAAAAACGATCATGACGAAGGATAAGACGATCACGAAGCTATGTGCAGAAAGGCTTCGGCACAATAACAGAAAAGAGGAACCGACTTAAAGATGAAAAGCCAAATTGGACCTCGAAGAATTACTGTAGTTATTGATAAATGTAAAGGGCATCAATGTAATTTTACACGGGCTGCGTCCCGTGCCTATAAATAGGTGAACAGTACTCCCATACTGTTCACGCTGACTGGGCATACGCTTTTTCGCATCACGTTTGTACCTTTACTTTACACCTATCTGAAGGTACATTTGTAATTCGTTTTTATGAATTTAATAATGGAAATATATCGATGATAATGCTGGTATTATTACTCGCACATTATATATATATAGTTGCTCTGTTTAACCATTTATCAACCTAACGAAGGTCTTTTCTTTCGTAACCTTCGTCCGAGATTCATTATACCCGAAGGGATATACTGTTTCTAAGGACGAAGGAATTCGACATTTAACACTTTTATGTTGTCTTGTTCCTAATTCATAGCATTTGAGAACAAGCCCCCAACATTGGCGCCCACCTCCAGTGAACTCACTTCCACTTTTTGCATTTTGAAAACCTCCGGCAAGCGTCACCTTCGTCATGCCGCCGAAAAAAGCTTCAACGACAGGGGCTGCCACTCTGCAGTCGCTGGACCCCAATCAGGATGTCGTCTCTCTTAGGGAGGCCCGAAGCCAGAAGAGGAAGGCCATCAGTCCAACGCCTCCGGAAGACGACTTGGACCAAGAAATACAAAAAATGGAGATGCTCCATCAACAGGTTCAACGGAAGAAGGAGAAGATGGCTCGTCTAGCTGATCTTCAAAAGCAGATAGATGAAGCCTCTGAAGAGCTTCGACATCTCGCTCAAGATGACCAGAATCAAAGGCTCCCGCGCAGAGAGCTTCATCAAGAGGGTTTCTACAACGAGGATGACTGGTATGAAGATTTCCATCATGGAAATTTTACTTTTGATGACACTTCTCCCCTGTCAACAGAACTGCAGGCTACACCTTGGCCACAGTCTTATAAGCCACCTCAGCTCCCTATGTATGACGGTCATTCAGACCCGAAGCAATCCTTGATGAGTTATGAGGCAACTATATCTTCGTATGGTGGCAACACAGCGGTCATGGCAAAGTCCTTCGTCATGGCTGTCAGGAGCGTTGCACAAACCTGGTACTTCTCCCTTAGGCCAGGAACAATCACCTCATGGCAAAAGCTGAAGGATATGTTGATAACCAGCTTCCAAGGTTTTCAGACGAAGCCAGTCACTGCTCAAGCTTTATTCCAGTGCACCCAGGATCACGAAGAGTACCTTCAGGCATATGTCCGAAGGTTTCTACGTCTGAGGGCACAGGCACCAACAGTGCCTAATGAAATTGTCATTGATGCCATGATTAAGGGGCTTCGGCCAGGACCTTCAGCTCAGTACTTTGCCAGGAAACCTCCTCAAACTTTGGAGAAGCTGCTCCAGAAGATGGACGAGTATATTCGAGCTGACAATGATTTTCGCCAAAGAAGGGAGGAAGCTCTCAGGTTTTCTGAAATGACCAGGGGCTTCGGAGGAAGGTTTTATCCGAGACATGTCAGGTCAATTCACAATTCTACTCAAAATGATGACAAAGGGAGTCAGCAGCAAAGGTCACAGTATTCCTTGCAAGCTTCGGGGCAACAGCAAGCTTCGGGGCAACAACAAGCTTCGGGGCAACAGCAAAGCTCTTTTCGGCCGCAAGCGCCAAGAGGCAGAGGCGCTAGGGGCTTCGGGGGAAGATTTGGAGATCAACCAAGAAAAATTTACTGCTTATTCTGCGGTGAAGGCAAGGGCCATACTACCAGAATGTGTCATGTTACCATTCAAAAGCAAAAGGAGCTAGCAGAGGCTGCAGCACAACAGAGCCAGCCGAAGCAGGTTATGCATACTGCTTCGTATCATTCGCCTTACATTCCAGAATATGTAGGCAATCACCCTGTAGCCTCTGTTGCTTCGGCAAGCCAACCCCAAGCTTCCTGGCAACAGCTTCCACCGCCACCACCAATACAACGAGCTTCGCAGCCAGAAGGGAGCCAGCACTCTCACCCCCAGAGGGACTTCAGAGAAGAATCCGAAGCTCGCACAGTCAATAGCACTGTGCCAGAGTCGAAGCACATTTACTGACAAAATATCCTACTCCCACAGCAGTTTTTTATGCTTTCACGTTCAGTTTTATTTTCTTCGCAGTAAAGAACAATCATGGGGAGTTTAAGTGTTTTTTATTGTTTCTTAAATCCTTGTAATAGTTTACCGTATTATCATAATGAAAATATATCTCCTCCAAAGGCTTGAGTTACCGAAGCACAAGAATTTATGGAGGCACGGAGAACCTTCGGATTATCGAAAACTTGTTCTAAGGAATGAGCCGTAACTTTTTTGAAATAATAAAAAGTCGTTCCTAAGGGAGCGCAGTGTAAGTTTTCTGCTCGAAAGTCGTTCCAAAGGGAATGCAGAGCTTACAGCGAAAAATAAACGCTGATTCCGCTGAAAGTAAAAGGCGAAGAAGCTCCTAAGGGAGGCTTACAGCGAAAAATAAACGCTGATTCCGCTGAAAGTAAAAGGCGAAGAAGCTCCTAAGGGAGGCTTACAGCGAAAAATAAACGTTGATTCCGCTGAAAGTAAAAAGCGAAGAAGCTCCTAAGGGAGGCTTACAGCGAAAAGTCAACGCTGAGATAAAAAGATTGTGTGCTCTATGGCAGGGATATGTGTATTTTCAGCATAAATGTCATTTTGCACAACATAACATCATTACATCATTTTGCATAACATAAGCATCATCCATCATTTTGCATGGAGAACAGGAAGGGGACACAGCATTGATCTTCGAAGAATGTTTTGAAAAAGAGAAAATCGTGCCAAGGCACAAGATAAATTGAGAAGAAGTGTAGCTTCATTTGAGAGGCAACATAAGACTTTTTTATGGATTCAAAGAATGTTTTCATGAAGTTTGGAGATTCTTCATCAAAGAAATATGGCAACTCTTGTGACACATAAAAGATTTTCTTTACGAAGCATGAAAAGAAGGGAAGGTGTTTTTTTGCCGAAGGCTCAAAAAGCGGTATGTATAAAAAAATTTCATGCATCGTAAAGAATTGAACCGTAAATAGATTATATATTACATTCAAAGTTACAAAGTTTTAAACTTGTCATGTTCCAAGCATTTCTACAATAGCATTTAATCTTCCCTAAGAACTACTTCTGCAGCTTCGTTTAGCAGCTGATTGACAACTTCGTCCATGATGGCTTCGGCCATTTGTCTAATTTCGTCGTCTCCCTTCGGGGGAGGGTCTGCAGATGCCTCAGCGGGTTCTGAGGGAGGAGAGGACACGGCTATATTACTATTACAAACTACGAATAAAGTTCAAAATCAAGAATTACAACAAAATAAAAATCACTAATTAATACCTATTTGCCCTTCGAGCCCTGTGTTTTTTTCAGCAGCTCTCGCTACCTCCCTAGCATCATTGATGCCTTTTTCACTTCTCTGAATGATCTCTTGAGCCATTTTTCGGCCGCCATTGTCCCAAATGTCAGTGAAAAATTTTCCACCAACCTGGCTTGCTTCGGCTGAAGGGTTTGTGATATCTTCAGAGGATAAAGTAGCTTCAGACTGCGCCAAAGATTTCACATGCTCGCACCCTTTCTTCTCTAAAATGGTAACAATTCCCCTGGCGCCCGAAAAAGCACAAATGTCCCCGCGACTATTCAAGATTTCGTCGAAGACATCAGCTTCGCGACTAATCCATTCAATCGGGCCTTCTGGATTTCCTCTTGTGAAATTTTCTTCACTAGAGAACGTGCCAACGCTGGCGAAGCTGGATTTTATTTTCTTAACACATTCTATGGATTTATCGTAGCACCTCTTCTTCGAAGCACGAAGCTCTTTAACATTTACTTCCAAATGATCTGCCCATTGATCGCTTAATTCTCGTTTTGTTTCTTCAAGAATGCGTTCTTCTTTGGCTCGGGCTAGTTGTTTACGAAGATCTTCGATTTCATGCTTCTGAGCTTCGGCTTGAGTTTTAGAGTTAGCTTTGTCTTCCTTCATTTTTTCCACTAATGTAAGCAGAACTCTGTCCTTCTCCAAGGCTTCGTTTCTTAGCCTGATAACCTCTGTTCGAAGGTTGTTGAGAGCAATGGTGCAGCTCTCATCTTCGGCATTCTTCTGAGCCCTTAAGGCATTGCTGAGTATTAAGCCCTATTCAAAAGAATGAATGAGTTAACATAAGAGCAAAAAACTAATTCAAAATTCATAAACTTCAAAATTCACAATTTTTGTACCTTCAGACTATTGTATGCCAGGCTATCCGCAAGATCGTCCTTCGTCATGGCGCAAAGGCCAGCTTCGAGTTTCGGGAACCCCATGCTTCTAGCCATCTCCCGGCACACGGATAATTCTTTATTGTCTGGGAGACAGTATAGGAAATCATCTTCGTTTGTCCCATTGAACACTACGGCCCCCCTCGGATACTTCAGTTCTCGGGCATAGTGATTAGCTTCAAAAATCTATTCTTCAGATAGTTTCTTCCCCGAAGCATGTCGCACAATATAATCATGTATTTTGGAAGATGCTTCGGGGGTGGCAGTGCCAATTTCCTCAGTCAGAATCGGCTCTATTATTTTTGCTTTTACAGTTTCTAAAGTTGCCTTTGACATTTTTTCGACCTCCAAAGGTTGTATCTTGGTGGATTCCGAAGGCCCAGCTTCAGTTTCAAATTGCTGCTTCGAAGTTTCAGTAGAAAAGGCTTCAGTAGACACTTCAACAGTTTTCTTTGGAGTTGTGCTTGAAGATTTAATCGTCTCCAAAACATCCAGCACATTAACCATCCTTTTTCTTTTCGGGGTCGCTGCTGGCCCCTTCTGGCTTTTAGCTGCCTCAACTTTTGATGAAGGACTTAAAACATCTAGTGTTTTTCTTTCTTCAGTTCTCTCTTCTCCTGTTTTTCTATTGCTGGTGCTTCGGCCATTTCTTCAGATTTTGGCGCTGTACTTGGTTCTCTGGCTTCGGAGGCCGAAGAGGCCTCACCAATAAACTCGGGCACTATGGCCGGCTCAATACAGCGTGGAGGGTGTGTGAACACTTTTACCTTCTTCCTCTTCGGCGCTGGCTCCCCGGGAGCAGCCAAAGCTGTGTCCTTTGCAGGAGAAGTATTTTTTCTCTTTTGACCTCGCATTGGATAATAGTAGTCGGGATAGATAAACCCAATTGCATCAAATACTCGATTGAGTCTCTTCTTCTTTCGGCCTCCGAAAGCCGCTGATAATGCAGTGTTTTCGGCCTTTGAGTATGCCCCAAGCAATTCATCACTTACATTCTCAATACTTTTCAGCCAATCATCATCCGGTTCAACAAACTTATCTCCGTACTTGAATGTATATTTCAGCCTGATTAGTCCACCCTCGTCAGTTTCTTTAACGGTCTCCTTCGACATTTCCCAGTTATCTGCAAGTGGCCACACTCTGAAGGCAATGTGCTCTTGCATTAAATCCCTGGTCCCAATAAAAGAACAGACTACGCCGAAGGCCCTCTGACATTCTTCAGCTGCTTCGTCCATTTCTACCTTTGGTTTCCGAAGTCCGAACGCTGCCAAATAGGGCGCATGATGATATCTTTGATATCTTCCCGAACCTTCAAATCGTTCTTCGCATAGAACCATTCCTTCATCCATTCCCCGGGCCATCTCTTCCGAAAGGTTGGCACGGGACAGCTTGACCCAGAGCGGGCACCGAAGCTATAGCAACCAAAATTATTATGATATTGTTCCTTACCCCAGGGTTTCGTCTCATATACTAGCTCGTGTATATTACAAAAGCTTTTTGCACTTGGCTCCAGGCCCTGGCTCCTCACGGCCCAGACGAAGATTCCCAATCTTATCACTGCCTCAGGGGTAAGTTGATGAAGGTAAATTTGATATATTTTCAGAACTTCTACCACAAACCTGCTTAGAGGGAATCGTAGCCCAGCCTTTAAAAAGCTTCGGAAGATCACGACTTCATTATCTTCGGGGGTCGGCGTAGTTTTTTCTCCATCATCTACCCTCACGATGGATATATCTCGGAAATATCTCCCCCTCATATTTTCAAGGTGACTCTGCTTCATAGTTGATTTTCCGAAGTTTGAGTGACTAGGCCGCCACGGGCGATCTTCAGAGTCCTCTCCACCACTATCCACATCATAGATATCACTGTCGCCAGTATCCTCAGATAAACCCTCCAAAGTTTCCTTGACAATCTTTTCTGTATTGGTCTTCGACATTGACTCAAGAAAACCCAGGTGCATTTCCTCCGAAAGGCTTAGCTTCGAAGCACTAGCAACTATCTTATCCTCAGACATTTTTGCGAATGCTGGCAAACCAGACTTGGAACCGAAGCTTAAAAATTTAAGACCGAGCAAATGCTGTCGCGCGCAGGCTAGCTGGGTGAGTAAAAAGCAGGTGGCAAAAGGGCGTGCCAAATAAATTCGTGGTGAGCTTGTATTTATACACCCAGTATGTCGAAAACTGGAGGGCCCCGCTTGTCAATGACTGTTGCTATTCTAGCAAAAGGAAGGTGTTTTTTTCGGACCTTCGGCTTAAAGCCTTCGTCCATGTCACAATATGAATTTATTTTTACAATAAATTGATATTGCGAGGGGCTACTGTTGGGGGCCTTCGGCTCCCGAAGGTCCTCAAAAGCATAGTTTGACAATATTTTCCAAGTGTAATATGTGAACAGGCACCTTTGGAACAGGCACCTTCGGAGTCAGGACAAGAATATACAAGAGCATGGTTAAGACGAAGCTTGACTGGAATGAAAAACGATCATGACGAAGGATAAGACGATCACGAAGCTATGTGCAGAAAGGCTTTGGCACAATAATAGAAAAGAGGAACCGACTTAAAGATGAAAAGCCAAATTGGACCTCGAAGAATTGCTGTAGTTATTGATAAATGTAAAGGGCATCAATGTAATTTTACACAGGCTGCGTCCCGTGCCTATAAATAGGTGAACAGTACTCCCGTACTGTTCATGCTGACTGGGCATACGCTTTTTCGCATCACGTTTGTACCTTTACTTTACACCTATCTGAAGGTACATTTGTAATTCGTTTTTATGAATTTAATAATGGAAATATATCGATGATAATGCTGGTATTATTACTCGCACATTATATATATATATATAGTTGCTCTGTTTAACCATTTATCAACCTAACGAAGGTCTTTTCTTTCGTAACCTTCATCCGAGATTCATTATACCTGAAGGGATATACTGTTTCTAAGGACGAAGGAATTCGACATTTAACACTTTTATGTTGTCTTGTTCCTAATTCATAGCATTTGAGAACAAGCCCCCAACAAAGACCTTCTTGATAAAGGTTTTGTTCGTGAAAGCTTAAGCCCTTGTGTTGTTCCTGTGATTTTAGTACCTAAGAAAGATGGATCTTAGAGGATGTGTGTTGATTGTGGAGCTATAAATAATATTACCGTTTGCTATCGCCATCCTATTCACGGCTAGATGATATGCTCGACGAGTTAAGTGGTTCCACAATTTTTACTAAAATTGATTTGAGAAGTGGATACCATCAAATAAGAATGAAAACTGGAGATGAATGGAAGACTGCATTTAAAACAAAATTTGGGTTGTATGAATGGTTAGTAATGCCCTTTGGGTTGACTAATGCTCCTAGTACTTTTATGAGATTAATGAACCATGTCTTAAGAACTTTCATTGGAAAATTTTTTGTTGTCTACTTCGATGATATTCTAATTTACAGCAAGTCTTTTGATGAACATGTGAAAGACATTCGACAAGTTTTAGATGAGCTTAGAAAGGAGAAATTATTTGCTAATCTTGAGAAGTGCAGTTTTTGCACAGACCATGTTGTGTTTCTTGGCTTTGTTGTTTTAGCAAAAGGAATAGAGGTGGATGAATCCAAGGTGAAGGCAATCAAGGATTGGCCAGCTCCAATGAATGTAAGTCAAGTAAGAAGTTTTCATGGTCTTGCTGGTTTTTATAGAAGATTTGTGCGAGATTTCAGTACTATTGCTTCCCCTTTAAATGAATTGACAAAGAAAGGTGTTGAATTTAAATGGGGAAACTCACAATAAGATGCTTTTTAAGGATTGAAGAAACGTTTGACTGAAGCACCTGTACTTATTCTTCCTGATTTCACTAAAACTTTTGAAGTAGAATGTGATGCTAGTGGAATTGGGATAGGAGGAGTTTTAATGCAACAAGGAAAACCTATAGCATATTTTAGTGAAAAATTGGGAGGTGCTCAATTAAATTATTCTATGTATGACAAAGAATTGTATGCTTTGGTCCGAATGCTTGAAACATGGTAGCACTACTTATGGCCAAAAGAGTTTGTTATTCATTCCGATCATGAAGCTTTGAAGTATTTGAAAGGGCAAGCCAAACTGAACCGTCGCCATGCCAAATGGGTTGAGTTTATCGAAACATTTTCATACATTGTGAAATATAAGAAAGGTAAGGACAATGTGGTCGCTGATGCCTTGTCTCGAAGGAATGTGTTGTTGAATCAACTAGAGGTAAAAGTGTTGGGTCTTGAAAATTTGAAAGAAATGTATAATGATGATCCTGAATTTTCAGAACCATACATTCATTGTAAAGATGGAAAAGGTTGGGAAAAATATCATATACATGATGGATTTTTGTTTAGAGCTAACAAACTTTGTCTACCAAATTCTTCGGTTAGATTGCTTTTATTGCAGGAGTCACATGGAAGAGGTCTAACAGGTCATTTTGGACAAAAGAAGACTTATGAAATCCTCAGTGATCATTTCTATTGGCCCAAGATGAGGAGAGACGTCATCAGATTTGTGGAGCGTTGTGTCACCTGTCACAAAGCTAAGTCAAAACTAAACCCTCATGGTTTATATACTCCTTTACCCGCTCCTAAAATTCCTTGGGAAGACATAAGCATGGATTTTATTTTAGGGCTGCCTAGGACTCAAAAAAGAGAGATTCTATTTTGTTGTGGTTGATAGATTTTCAAAAATGGCTCATTTTATTCCATGCAACAAGAGTGACGATGCTTCACATGTTGCCAATTTGTTTTTCAGAGAAATCTTGAGACTACATGGAATGCCCAAGACCATCGTATCTGACCGTGATGTGAAGTTCATGAGCTATTTTTGGAAAACATTGTGGGCAAAGCTTGGGACTAAACTTTTGTTCTCCACCACATGCCACCCCCAAACTGATGGACAAGCTGAAGTGGTGAATCGTACATTGTTAATGCTGCTGCGAACAATGGTAAAGAAGAACTTGAAGGATTGGGAGGTATGTTTGCCACACGTGGAGTTTGCTTATAACAGGGCAGTACATTCTACAACTAATTTATGACCCTTCGAAATTGTATATGGGTTCAAACCGATTGCTCCGATAGATTTGTTGCCCCTTCCATTGTAGGAAAGAACCAATATGAAAGCTTCCAAGCGTGCTGCATACATAAAAAAGATACATGAGAAGACCAAGGAAGTAATTGAGCTCAAAGAAGTGCGCAAGGCTGCAAGCATGAACAAGCATAGGAAGAAAGTGTTATTCGAACCAGAGGACTTGGTTTGGATTCACTTGTGCAAGGAGCATTTTCCTGATCAGCGCAAATCCAAATTGATGCCACGAGAGGATGGTCCATTTCGTATTCTTGCCAAGATTAATGATAATGCATACAAGATAGATCTTCCACCAAGCTATGGCGTGAGCAACACGTTTAGTGTTGCTGACCTCTTACCATATACGAGTGAAGACACTTCAGAGTCGAGGACGACTCCTTTTCAAGGGGGGAGGACGATACGACCATGCCATTAAGCAACACATTACCACCCCCAAGTCATACTACATCAACTCAAGTACAACCAACATCATCACCAACCCAAGCCTTTGATGGACCAATTACACGTAGCCGAGCTAAGAAGCTACAGCAAGAGGTGCACGCGCTACTCTATGAATTTCAATTAAACGCTAATGAGAACTTTATGCTACCTAAGTCGTGTATGCTGATATTACATAGGTTCACCAAAGAGGAAGGACAAAACATATTAAGGGTGAATCAGCAAGAAGAGCTATGTCCGAGTGAGTCTAGCACAACAGAACCGTCCAGAAGAAATAGTCATATCTTCTGATTCCCAAAAGTTATGAAGGCCCATAAGTACTTTTTGGAAAGCTCTTGAAGTCTGGTTTCTAATGCTTCTAAAGCTAACTTAATCAAATCTACTAGAAAGGCAGCCGACCTACTTTAGTGTTGACTGGTCAGAAGGTCAACAGACTGCTTGATGACCAAGTTTTCGTATTAAACTGCATCATTTTACGAAGTTTCATTAAGCATGCTATATATGGTGAGAAATCTTATCAAGTCAGCTTTCCAACGCAACTAGCCCCACATCATTTGGAGATTCATAGGAGAAGTTATTATCAAAATACTGAAGGCTGCACAGAAGTCAAACAGCCACACGGAATTCAGCTCTGCAGATCTCCCGAAGAGGCTCCTTCACATTAGCACGTGAAAATACTTTTGTTTCATGTTTATACCTCTCTAAGGCTGGTTGTTACTAGTATAAATACCCCCCTATGTCTATGATATAAGGCAGCTTTTGATAATCTAAAGACAGAACCCTTTTTGTTCAGCTGTGTGCTAACAAATATTGAGAGTGATCTCTACCACTTTGCTCTTGTGAATTCCTTCGCGGGATTGCAGAAGCGGCAGCTTCATCCGCTCCCAAATGGTGCTTCTACTCCCTTTGAGGTATCCTCGATTGATTGTAGGCTGTGTTGGTTGGTTCTTTGAGAGTGTGGTTGGGCGAATCCTCGATTCATGTTGCCGGTTAAAGACGGTGGTTGGCTTCGAGTTTTATTTGTCAGGTTGCACTAGTTATTGCTGCTTGCAGCAAGTTATCTTAGCTTCTTCGAAGCTAGTTATCTGAAGATTGATACTACGTCGTGAATATTGGGCATCGTGACGCATCAAAATGCCACCAAAATAGAAGGTGAAGAAGCTCCAAAGTCGTTCTAAGGGGATGCAGAGCTTAAATGCCACCGAAATAGAAGGTGAAGAAGCTCCAAAGTCGTTCCTACGGGGATGCAGAGCTTCAATGCCACCGAAAGGTGAAGAAGCTCCAAAGTCGTTCCTAAGGGAATGCAGAGCTTAAAGACTCCAAAGTCGTTCCTAAGGGGATGCAGAGTCTGGGTGTGACTTCGTGTGCGTTCGGGTCATACATTTGCATGTCACATTACATCATCCATTGCGTTCAGGTCATACACGAAGAAGGCATTCTATGCAAGGAAATGCTTTGATGTGTATGAAAAGAAGGGAAGGTGTTTTTCGCCTTCGGCTCAAAAGATACGTGAATTTCGTCCACAACAAAGCAATACGTACATGGGTCGAAAAAGGTAAAATTATATTACAAGGTATGAACAGATATACACAGTACTAAGTTCAATTCTCGATTACAATCTTTTGCAAAGATAATGCAAATATTTCCTAAGTTCTATATAGGAAGGCATAAAGTGAGGCTTCATCTCAGCAACTTTCGGAATGTGCTTTGGACTATCAACCTTCAGCACCACCATCATGCAGACAATGATGGTATAAGGTAAAAGTGATAATAAAAATCAAAGAACACAACAGGTAAAAATTTTCTTACTGATTTAAGGAGATTTCGAGCTTTGTCTCTGGCTAACTCTCGTCCACCCTTAGCCCAAATCTGAGTTATGAATCTGTTTCTGATGCTTTGGGCTTCATTAGGAATATCAATCAAATTTGATGGCGACAGGCTGAAGGTTGGTCTGTTTACCGTCTTCGCATGCGTGCAGCCGGCCTTCAAGAATGCGGCAGCTGTGCTGCGAGAAGCTAGCAAAGCACAGAAGTCACCATGCCCAGCTATCACTTCGTCGAGTGCATCAACTTCATTTTCAATATGTCCGAAGGTATTTGATATGTCTTCAGACGAAGGGGTAATATCTCCAGAGCTGGCCCCAATTGAGCTGAAGACCCTTTTCAACCGTTGCACGCAACGGCTGCCAAAATTCAAACATGTATCCCGAAGGTCTTTCAAAGATTTTTGCAACTTTGTATTTTTATCAGTTTCGGCTTCATATTTTGCTTGTAGATCTCTCTTCTCCTGTTCGAAGCTCTCTGATTTTTCTTTTAAAGCCATTTGACTTTGGAGAATCTCCTTGCTTAATCTAGCATTTTCAGCTTGAATTTCTGCAAGCGAACCTTCTGTTGCTTGAAGCAGGAAGTCCTTCTTCTCTAGAGAAGCTTCGTAATTCTTAATTTTACTCTTCAAGCCCTCGATTATGATTTCATTCTTCTTATTCTCAAGGTCTTGTTGCATCCTCAATGCTTTACTTAGCAGCATACTCTGTGGAAATAACCTGACATCAGAAAATTTTGATTCATCACAAATATAACAGAAATCTAGGCAAAAAGAATTTTACCTTGAAATTGGAATAAAACAGACTGTCGACGATATGTTGTCGCCGGTAGCTGCTAATATCAACCTCAAGCTTCGAAAAACCGACACTCTTCGATAGAGTGCCGATTATTTTTGCCTCGGCCCGATCGCGAATGCATCCTAAGGATCCTTCATCAATTCCACCAAAGAGCATAACTCCTGGCTGGTAGCCACAGGATATCCCATATTCCTGTAGCTCCTTCTTCTCAGCCTCGGACAATTCTTGACCCACCAGGTTCCGAAGGTCAAAGTCCCTTTCTTTTGAAGTAGCATCAGCAATCTTTTTTTCTTTGTCAGGCACTATGGCCATGACCTTCTCTGCAGCCACAGTTGTCTCTTCCGCAGCCATATCCGAAAGAAGTTTATCAATTCCTGACAATGTACTTTCAAGATTGGCAGCTTCGGCACAAGTTTCAGCCTCGGCAGTGGCCTCGGCACTCGCAACAGGCATTATTTTGGACGCCGAGGCCAACGGTGGTGTCCGTTCAATGGCATGCATAACATTAACAATTCTTCGCTTTTTCTGACCCTCAGTCTTCTCCTTTGCAGCTGAGGGTTGATCCTTCTTCTGTAAAAGTTGTGTCAATTCTGGTCCTAGAGGACTTAGCAACTTGATGGGTAAAGATTCAGTCATTACCTTTAAAATTTCTGCTATATCAGCAGCAGGAGGCGTCGAAGAAGTCTCCTCTGTTGCCTCAGTTATCTTCGGCTCTAGAGTTTTAGCTTTCCTCTTCTTTGGAACTGTCGCCTTTAGCTCAGGAGTGGATTTTCTCTTCTTTGAAGCTTTCTCATCCTCCTTTACCATTCTAGTAGCTTGCCTGCTCAGAATGCTGACAATTCCTTTTCTTTTCACCCCTTCGGCACCTTTATCAAGCCTTTCATAATCAGGGTATTCAAATTTCAAGGCGTCCATTACCCGGTTCAATCTTCGTTTTGGCCGGGTGCCAAAGGCTGCGGTCATCAGCTGATCTTCCTTTTTGGTGTAATTCCCAAGTATCTCGTTGCACATGGTCTCAATCATGTCTAGCCATTCTTTGCAAGGCTTTTTGAATTGTTTTTCAAATTTGAAATGGTAATCAAGATGAACAAGTTCATGCTTCTTCCTCACTTCTTTCCTCTTCGGCATTCCCTAGCCACTTGACGTTGGATATGTCCTGTTTGCCAAGTATTCCTGTACCAAGTCCCTGGTACTGATCTGTTCAGCAACCACTCTGAACTCTACTTCAGCTAACTGACAAGGTGACTGTCGGTGTTTGGGACCCGACCGCGCACCCGGGGTTACCCCTCGAGGTGTTGAAAGGGAAATGTGCCCTTGGGCCATTTCTAAGTATTTTGGTGATTTAGTGTCCAACACAAGTGCCTAAGTGTAAAAAGGTGGACAAAGTACAAATCAAGAATTAAGGTATGTTTCTCAGACTTAGTACATTGTTTTATGGACTAATGTATTGTGTCTAAGTGCTGGAAACAGGAAAAATCCAATTGGAAATGTCTTGGCTCGAGCAACCAAGAATCTGCTGAGTCTGTAAGCACCGGACTGTCCGGTGGTGCACCGGACAGTGTCCGGTGCGCCAGGCTGGCTCGAGCGAAGTGGCTGCTCTCGGGAATTCACCGGTGACGTACGGCTAAAATTCACCGGACAGTCCGGTGTGCACCGGACTGTCCGGTGAGCCAACTGTCGGCCGGGCCAACGGTCGGCCGCACAATCTGCGCGGGACACGTGGCCGAGCCAACGGCTAGAAGACGGCACCGGACTGTCTGGTGTGCACCGGACATGTCCGGTGCGCCAACGGCTCTCAGGCTGCCAACGGTCGGCTTCGCTATTTAAGGAAGGAAATCGGGCACCGGACAGTGTCCGGTGTGCACCGGACTGTCCGGTGCCCCCGATGACAGAAGGCAAGAATGGCTTTCCAAGTTTGTGCTCAACGGCTCCTAGCTGCCTTGGGGCTATAAAAGGGACCCCTAGGCACATGGAGGAGAACACCAAGCATCCTTTGAGCATCATTGATCACTCACACTTCATTCTTGCGCACTTGTTCGACATTTTAGTGATTTGAGCTCCGTTCTAGTGTGCTAGTCTCTTGAGCTCAAGTCTGGGTTTTGCGTGTGCGTATTCGCTGTGATCTTTGTGTCGTGTGTGAGTTGCTAATCCCTCCCTTGCTCTGTGATTCTTCATGAACATCTTGTGTAAGGGCGAGAGGCTCCAAGCTGTGGAGATTCCTCGCAAATGGGATTAAGAGAAGCAAAGCAACACCGTGGTATTCAAGTTGGTCTTTGGACCGCTTGAGAGGGGTTGATTGCAACCCTCGTCCGTTGGGACGCCACAACGTGGAGTAGGCAAGCGTTGGTCTTGGCCGAACCACGGGATAACCACTGTGCCATCTCTGTGATTGATATCTCTTGGTTATTGTGTTGTGTTGAGATCCTTCTCTAGCCACTTGGCAAATTACTGTGCTAACAAGTAACCAAGTTTTGTGGCTTAAGTTTTTGAAGTGTTACAGGATCACCTATTCACCCCCCCCCCCCCTCTAGGTGCTCTCAATTGGTATCAGAGCCATTCTCTTCAAGAAAGGGACTAACCGCCTGAAGAGATGGATCCTAAAGGCAAGGGGATGGTGATCAATGACAAGGAGAAGGAGTCCTTCGTCAACGAGCCCAATGATGACAGGCCCACCGACTCAGGCTCAGGCCACAAAAGAAAAGACGGGAGGAAGAAGAAGATAAGGCGCATCAAGGAAATTGTCTACTACGACAGCGACGAATCTTCCTCCTCCCAAAAGGACGAAAACGACTACGATAGACGAAAGACGGTTAACTCAAACTTTTCTTTCGATTATTCGCGCATCCCGCATAGTTCAAATGCTCAATTGCTCCCCATTCCACTTGGCAAGCCCCCTCACTTTGATGGAGAGGATTACGGATTTTGGAGCCACAAAATGCGTACTCACCTGTTTTCTCTCCATCCAAGCATTTGGGAGATTGTGGAAAGTGGAATGAAATTTGATAGCTCGGATAGCCCTGTGTTTATTAATGAACAGATTCATAAAAATGCACAAGCTACTACTGTGTTGCTAGCCTCTTTGTGCAGGGATGAGTATCACAAGGTGAGCGGCTTGGACAATGCCAAGCAGATCTGGGACACCCTCAAGATCTCTCATGAGGGAAACGACGTCACCTTGCTCACCAAAATGGAGTTGGTGGAGGGCGAGCTTGGACGGTTCGCGATGATAAGGGGCGAGGAGCCGACACAAACATACAACCGGCTCAAGACCCTTATCAACAAAATAAGGAGCTACGGGAGCACGCGATGGACGGACCACGACGTCGTCCGCCTATTGCTAAGGTCATTTACCGTTCTTGATCCTCATTTGGTGAACAATATACGTGAAAATCCCAGGTACACCAAGATGTCGCCCGAAGAAGTTCTTGGGAAGTTCGTAAGCGGGCGAATGATGATCAAGGAGGCAAGATACGTGGACGACGCGTTGAACGGTCCTAGTCATGAGCCTCAACCCATTGCCCTCAAGGCAACAAGGAGCAAGGAGGCGCTACCAAGCAAGGTGGCGCAAGTTGAGGCGGCCGGACTCAATGATGAGGAGATGGCCCTCATCATTAAGCGCTTCAAGACGGCGCTTAAAGGTCGCAAGGGGCAGCCAAGCAAGACCAAAGCCAAGGGGAAGCGCTCATGCTTCAAATGCGGTAAGCTTGGTCATTTTATTGCTAACTGTCCCAATAATGATAGTGATCAGGACCAAGGGAACAAGAGGGAGAAAAAGAAGCATTACAAGAAGGCCAAGGGCGAGGCACATATCGGAAAGGAGTGGGATTCGGATTGTTCCTCCTCCGACTCTGACAATGAAGGACTCGCCGCCACCGCCTTCAACAAGTCATCCCTCTTCCCCAACGAGCGTCACACTTGCCTCATGGCAAGAGAGAAGAAAGTAAGCACTCATACTAGTACTTATGCTTCTTCGAGTGAAGATGAGTCTAGTGATGATGATGAGATAGATTACTCATGCTTATTCAAGGGATTAGATAGAACCAAGGTAGACAAAATTAATGAATTAATTGATGCCTTGAATGACAAGAATATGCTTTTAGAAAAACAAGAGGATTTGTTGTATGAAGAACATGATAAATTTGTAGAAGCACAGAAATATCTTGCTCTAGAAATTAAGAGGAATGAAATGTTCTCTAGTGAATTATCTTCTTGTCATGAAACTATTGCTAAGTTAAAAAGTTTTAATGATGATTTAAATGCTAAACTAGAAGTAGCTAGTAAATCTAATTCTTGTGTAGAAATTGTTGAAACTTGTAATAGGTGTAAAGATTTTGACATTGATGCTTGTAGTGATCATTTAGTTTCAATTTCCAAATTAAATGATGAATTAGCTAGTCTTAATGCCCAACTTAAGACTAGCAAGAATGAATTTGACAAGCTAAAATTTGCAAGGGATGCCTACACGATTGGTAGATACCCCTCAATTAAGGATGGACTTGGCTACAAGAGGGAAGCCAAGAACTTGACAAGCCATAAGGCTCCCATCTCCGCCAAGGAGAAAGGGAAGGCCCCTATGGCTAGTAGTGTGCAAAAGAACCATGCCTTTATGTACTATGATAGAAGACAACCTAGAAATGCTTATAGGAATTGTAATGTATATAATGCCTTTGATTCTCATGCCATGGTTGCTTCTAGTTCTTCTTATGTGCATGATAGAAATGTTGGTAGGAGAAATGTTATTCATAATATGCCTAGGAGAAATGTCGTAAATGTTCCTAGGAAAGTTAATGAACCTTCTACAATATATCATGCTTTAAATGCTTCTTTTGCTATTTGTAGAAAGGATAGGAAGATAGTTGCTAGAAAATTAGGGGTAAGATGCAAGGGAGACAAAACTTGCATTTGGGTCCCTAAGGATATTTGTGCTAACCTTGCAGGACCCAACATGAGTTGGGTACCTAAGACCCAAGCCTAAATTTGCCTTGCAGGTTTATGCATCCGGGGGTTCAAGCTGGATTATTGACAGCGGATGCACAAACCATATGACGGGGGAGAAGAAGATGTTCACCTCCTACGTCAAGAATAAAGATTCCCAAGATTCAATAATATTCGGTGATGGGAATCAAGGCAAGGTAAAAGGGTTAGGTAAAATTGCAATCTCAAATGAGCACTCTATCTCTAATGTGTTTTTAGTAGAGTCCCTTGGATATAATTTGCTATCTGTTAGTCAATTATGCAATATGGGATATAACTGTTTGTTTACAAATGTAGATGTGTCTGTCTTTAGAAGATGTGATGGTTCACTAGCTTTTAAGGGTGTACTAGACGGCAAGCTTTACTTAGTTGATTTTGCAAAAGAAGAGGTCGGTCTAGATGCATGCTTAATGGCTAAGACTTGCATGGGCTGGCTGTGGCATCGCCGCTTAGCACATGTGGGGATGAAGAACCTCCACAAGCTTCTAAAGGGAGAACACGTGATAGGTCTAACCAATGTTCATTTCGAAAAAGATAGACCTTGTGCAGCTTGTCAAGCAGGGAAACAGGTGGGAGGCTCTCATCACACCAAAAATGTGATGACAACATCAAGACCCCTGGAGCTGCTACATATGGACCTCTTCAGACCCGTCGCCTATCTGAGCATAGGAGGAAGTAAGTATGGTCTAGTTATCGTTGATGACTTTTCTCGCTTCACTTGGGTGTTCTTTTTGCAGGATAAGTCTGAAACCCAAGGGACCCTCAAGCGATTCCTAAGGAGAGCTCAAAATGAGTTTGAGCTCAAGGTGAAGAAGATAAGGAGCGACAACGGGTCCGAATTCAAGAACCTTCAAGTGGAGGAGTTTCTTGAGGAGGAGGGGATCAAGCACGAGTTCTCCGCTCCCTACACACCTCAGCAAAATGGTGTGGTAGAGAGGAAGAACAGAACGCTCATAGATATGGCGAGGACTATGCTTGGAGAATTCAAGACCCCCGAGTGCTTTTGGTCGGAAGCCGTGAACACGGCTTGCCACGCCATCAACAGGGTCTACCTTCACCGCCTCCTCAAGAAGACGTCGTATGAGCTGCTAACCGGTAACAAACCTAATGTATCGTATTTTCGTGTTTTTGGGAGTAAATGCTACATTCTAGTGAAGAAAGGTAGGAATTCCAAATTTGCTCCCAAAGTCGTAGAAGGGTTTTTATTAGGTTATGATTCAAATACAAAGGCGTGTAGGGTCTTCAACAAATCATCGGGTTTGGTTGAAGTCTCTAGCGACGTTGTATTTGATGAGACTAATGGCTCTCCAAGAGAGCAAGTTGTTGATCTTGATGATGTAGATGAAGAAGACGTTCCAACGGCCGCGATACGCACCATGGCGATTGGAGATGTACGGCCTCAGGAACATTAGGAGCAAGACCAACCGTCTTCCTCAACTATGGTGCATCCCCCAACCCAAGATGACGAACAGGTACCTCAAGTGGAGGCACATGATCAAGGGGGAGCACAGGATGTTCAAGAGGAAGAAGCACCTCAGGCACCTCCAACCCAAGTTCGAGCGACAATTCAAAGGGATCATCCCGTCGACCAGATATTGGGTGATATTAGCAAGGGAGTAACTACTCGCTCAAGATTAGTTAATTTTTGTGAGCATTACTCTTTTGTCTCTTCTATTGAGCCTTTCAGGGTAGAAGAGGCCTTGCTAGATCCGGACTGGGTGTTGGCCATGCAGGAGGAACTCAACAACTTCAAGCGCAACGAAGTTTGGACACTGGTGCCTCGTCCCAAGCAAAATGTTGTGGGAACCAAGTGGGTGTTCCGCAACAAACAGGACGAGCACGGGGTGGTGACGAGGAACAAGGCTCGACTTGTGGCAAAAGGTTATGCCCAAGTCGCAGGTTTGGACTTTGAGGAGACTTTTGCTCCTGTGGCTAGGCTAGAATCAATTCGTATCTTGCTAGCATATGCCGCTCACCATTCTTTCAGGTTGTACCAAATGGATGTGAAGAGCGCTTTCCTCAACGGGCCGATCAAGGAGGAGGTGTACGTGGAGCAGCCCCCTGGCTTCGAGGATGAACGGTACCCCGACCACGTGTGTAAGCTCTCTAAGGCGCTCTATGGACTTAAGCAAGCCCCAAGAGCATGGTATGAATGCCTTAGAGACTTTTTAATTGCTAATGCTTTCAAGATTGGGAAAGCCGATCCAACTCTTTTTACTAAGACTTGCGATGGTGATCTTTTTGTGTGCCAAATTTATGTCGACGACATAATATTTGGTTCTACTAACCAAAAGTCTTGTGAAGAGTTTAGCAGGGTAATGACGCAGAAATTCGAGATGTCGATGATGGGCGAGTTGACCTACTTCCTTGGGTTCCAAGTGAAGCAACTCAAGGACGGCACCTTCATCTCCCAAACGAAGTACACACAAGATTTGCTAAAGAGGTTTGGGATGAAGGACGCCAAGCCCGCAAAGACGCCGATGGGAACCGACGGACACACCGACCTCAACAAAGGAGGTAAGTCCGTTGATCAAAAAGCATACCGGTCCATGATAGGTTCTTTGCTTTATTTATGTGCTAGTAGACCAGATATTATGCTTAGCGTATGCATGTGTGCTAGATTTCAATCCGATCCGAAGGAGTGTCACTTAGTGGCTGTGAAGCGAATTCTTTGATATTTAGTCGCTACGCCTTGCTTCGGGATCTGGTATCCAAAAGGGTCTAACTTTGACTTGATTGGGTACTCAGATTCCGACTATGCTGGATGTAAGGTCGATAGGAAGAGTACATCGGGGACGTGCCAATTCTTAGGAAGGTCCCTGGTGTCATGGAACTCTAAGAAACAAATCTCCGTTGCCCTATCCACCGCTGAGGCCGAGTACGTTGCCGCAGGACAGTGTTGTGCGCAACTACTTTGGATGAGGCAAACCCTCAGGGACTTTGGCTACAATCTGAGCAAAGTCCCACTCCTATGTGATAATGAGAGTGCTATCCGAATAGCGGAAAATCCTGTTGAGCACAGCCGCACAAAGCACATTGACATCCGGCATCACTTTTTGAGAGACCACCAGCAAAAGGGAGATATCGAAGTGTTTCATGTTAGCACCGAGAACCAGCTAGCCGATATCTTTACCAAGCCTTTAGATGAGAAGACCTTTTGCAGGCTGCATAGTGAGCTCAATATCTTAGATTCGCGGAACTTGGATTGAAATGTAGCATACATGTGTTTATGCTTTTGATTATGTTCATTCTGCATATTGTTGCTTATTGTGGTGCTCAAGTTGTACAAACACTCCTTGGACCTCACAAGTCCTGTTTGCAAGTGATGCACATATTTAGGGGGAGCTGTGCTACAACTTGACCCTTTGTGGCTAACCATGTACTTGAGTTTGGTTGTTTTAGTCTCCAAGGAAAATTGAAAGGGAAAAGGTGGACTTGGACCATGCGAGACTTCCACTGCACTCCGATGAAAAGAGTAACTCTTCCAAGTTCATCGTTATACTCTTATTGCCTATTTGCTCTTAGTTGAAGATTTTGGTGAGGCAATGGGGTTAAAGGGCCAAGATTGATCCCGTTTTGGTGCTTGATGCCAAAGGGGGAGAAAATAAAGGCCAAAGCGATAAATGGATCAGCTACCACTTGAGAGATTTTGAAAATAGTAGAATAGAGCTTTTGGTTTGTCAAAACTCTTTTGTTGTCTCTCTTGTCAAAAGTTGGCTTCTTGTGGGGAGAAGTATTGATTATGGGAAAAAGGGGGAGTTTTTGAAATCTTAAATCAATTTCTCTTAGAATGACTCTCTTTATGTCTTAACATGTGTGTTTGACTTAGAGATAGAAATTTGAGTTTGATTTGCAAAAACAAACCAAGTGGTGGCATAGAGTGATCCATATATGTCAAAATTGAATCAAAACAATTTTGAGTTCTTATTTGATTTGATTTTGTACTTGTTCTACTTGCTTTATGTTGCGTTGGCATAAATCACCAAAAAGGGGGAGATTGAAAGGGAAATGTGCCCTTGGGCCATTTCTAAGTATTTTGGTGATTTAGTGTCCAACACAAGTGCCTAAGTGTAAAAAGGTGGACAAAGTACAAATCAAGAATTAAGGTATGTTTCTCAGACTTAGTACATTGTTTTATGGACTAATGTATTGTGTCTAAGTGCTGGAAACAGGAAAAATCCAATTGGAAATGTCTTGGCTCGAGCAACCAAGAATCTGCTGAGTCTGCAAGCACCGGACTGTCCGGTGGTGCACCGGACAGTGTCCGGTGCGCCAGGCTGGCTCGAGCGAAGTGGCTGCTCTCGGGAATTCACCGGCGACGTACGGCTAAAATTCACCGGACTGTCCGGTGTGCACCGGACTGTCCGGTGAGCCAACTGTCGGCCGGGCCAACGGTCGGCCGCGCAATCTGCGCGGGACACGTGGCCGAGCCAACGGCTAGAAGACGGCACCGGACTGTCCGGTGTGCACCGGACATGTCCGGTGCGCCAACGGCTCTCAGGCTGCCAACGGTCGGCTTCGCTATTTAAGGAAGGAAATCGGGCACCGGACAGTGTCCGGTGTGCACCGGACTGTCCGGTGCCCCCGATGACAGAAGGCAAGAATGGCTTTCCAAGTTTGTGCTCAACGGCTCCTAGCTGCCTTGGGGCTATAAAAGGGACCCCTAGGCGCATGGAGGAGAACACCAAGCATCCTTTGAGCATCATTGATCACTCACACTTCATTCTTGCGCACTTGTTCGACATTTTAGTGATTTGAGCTCCGTTCTAGTGTGCTAGTCTCTTGAGCTCAAGTCTGGGTTTTGCGTGTGCGTATTCGCTGTGATCTTTGTGTCGTGTGTGAGTTGCTAATCCCTCCCTTGCTCTGTGATTCTTCGTGAACATCTTGTGTAAGGGCGAGAGGCTCCAAGCTATGGAGATTCCTCGCAAACGGGATTAAGAGAAGCAAAGCAACATCGTGGTATTCAAGTTGGTCTTTGGACCGCTTGAGAGGGGTTGATTGCAACCCTCGTCCGTTGGGACGCCACAACGTGGAGTAGGCAAGCGTTGGTCTTGGCCGAACCACGGGATAACCACTGTGCCATCTCTGTGATTGATATCTCTTGGTTATTGTGTTGTGTTGAGATCCTTCTCTAGCCACTTGGCAAATTACTGTGCTAACAAGTAACCAAGTTTTGTGGCTTAAGTTTTTGAAGTGTTACAGGATCACCTATTCACCCCCCCCCCCCTCTAGGTGCTCTCAGGTGTTTTTGGGTAGGACGGTGTTGCCGACTATAGCTCGATGGTTCGTGCTAGGCACACGAGAGACGATAGACAATTTTCTACAGGTTCGGGCCGCTTGGAGAGGCGTAATACCCTACTTCCTGGTGTGGCTCTTTTATGTGGTGGGTTACAGGGGAATTCTCTAGTGTGATGGATCGTAGAGAATTGAGTAAATGGCTAATGAATGACCTCTCTTTTGATGAAGTGCCCCCTAGGCCTTATATACTCGATCGTGGGGCGTTACATGCGGGTATGATAACAACGTACACCTAAGTAATAGTTAACCGACTGAACTTATCTTCCTATAACCCTGCTGACTTATCCTCATTTAGTTCCGATGTCTGAGGGCGCCGCGCGGGAGAATCGGATCAATGTTGTGGATAATGCTTAAATCCAATAAGCCATCTGGTCCTGAGTCTATCCAATCTTGCGTCAATCCATTTCGCCAGCAGTTCATCCCCTGGCCCATGAAGGGATGGTCTTGCGAAATAATGGGCCCAAAGCTTTTCGTGAGGCCTTCTAGCCTTCTAGTGGACCCGGGGGATATCTGTCCCCCACAAGCCCCTAATCTTTGAGTTGATTTTGAAATAATCGGCCCAAAGATTCTAGGTCCAGCTTGTGGTTTGAGATTTTGGTAATGGATGCTTTGAAAAATACACCTGTTGAATCGTTGCTTCTGAACTCTGAGCCATTCAGTAAAAAACAATCTTCTGTTATCCTCTTTTGGGACATTCAACGGTCTTCGCCTTATAATTCAGAAATTGGTGCTCTGTTACTGGCTTATGCTTTGGAGATCAGCATTTTGTCCTTTGGGGTTGAGGATTAATTGGTGCACTAGAGGTGCACTCAATGGGTGTAGCCCCTGAGCTTTGAGTGGATTACTGAAAATAATCCACTCAAAGGTCTTCATCTCATGCTTTTTAGAAATCATTGTTTTATCTTTGTCTCATGCCTTGGAAATCAGCATTTTATCGTTGGTTCATGCTTTAGAGATCAGCATTCTGTCTTTTGGGGTTAATGATTCATTGGGTGCACCGGAGGTGCACCCAATGGGTGTAGCCCCCGAGCTTTGAGTGGATTACTGAAAATAATCCACTCAAAGGTCTTCATCTCAGGCTTTTTAGAAATCATTGTTTTATCTTCGTCTCATGCCTTAGAAATCAGCAATATATCATCAGCTTATGCTTTAGAGATCAGCATCTTGTCATCATTTCATGATTTAAAAACTAGCTGCATGATCTACCCATGTCCTGTTAGGTTTGAAATTTATTTGATCGGCAACAGATTGGATGTCTGGTAGATGGCTCTTGGCTGGTCTTCATTTCGTTTTGTGCTTCAATGCTTCTGTTGATTAGACTTGTACTTCAGCAGCTATATTTGGCTTTCCTCTGATCTCCATCGATATCTTTCTTCTGTCTTGATACATTCATTGCGTATACTGTATGGATGTGATTGCTTGGGAAAATCTATTGAAAATTCCTAGACGTCCCCCCAATGGGTGTGACCGAGGGACGGCTTGGTACGCCGAGCGTTTAGCGAACTGTCCTTGAGTAGTAACTTGACGTGACCGCGGGGTGTAATCATATCATCCAAGCAGTTGACCTTAGTCCAAATAGTGTCGTATTACATGAAACGGCGTCTGTTGCCTGACTTGCTTCCAGACGATTTGAATTGCTTATTGAATACTTGCGACTATTCGGTGACCATAGTAGGAGATGAGCGGTTGCTTCCGGCCTTTATAAATATACTGCTTGCCTCACTGGTGTCTTCACACATCTTCTGATCGTCTGTTGCTTATCTTCCCACTTTTCTCTTCTCTTCCAACCGACCATGGGCAAGAACAAGAAGGGTGGAGATTCATCGTACCACTCCGGTGATAAGCGGAAGCGTGAGCCAAGTCCTCCCTCGGAGGACTTTGGTGACTCCGAGTACTCGAAGGAGGAGTTTTCCTCCGAGTCCGAGGGGTTGCCGGTCTACGCCTCTCCTCCGATGTCGTCCGATGACTCGGACAATTCCTAAGGGATAGCCGCCGATGTGTGGACGTACATCCGGGCCGTTGAGCGCTCTGGGCTCGAGGGCTCAGATGAGTCGGAGGTCTCCTCGGACGAGGAGAACTCCTCCGACTCGTCTGAGGGGGAGAGCGGCGGTGACGGTGACGACGAGGGCGACGGCGGCGACAGTGGTGACAGCGGCGATGACGGCGACGATGACGGCAAGGGCGACAGAGGCAACATTGGCAAGGGCGACGGCAACGGTGGCAAGGGCAACGGCAACAGCAAGGGCAGCGGCGGCAGCAGCAAGGCCAGCGGCAAAGCGCCACTAGTTTAAATATTAGTATAGATAATTAGTAGTAGCAGTAGTAGTAGTAGTAGAATAATGTAGTAGTAGTTAGTAGTATAGTGTAGTGTAAGTAGTGTAGTAATGTAGTAAAAAAAGGGAGAAAAGGCTGACTCATAATGAGTTAGTTTTTAAGTTTGTAAAAAACTTCCCTCCTCTACATATTGAAGAAATTTCAGCTATTCCGGGCAACCTCTCGCTTTTCTGCCATTCTTTCTTTATAGTCGGTTGATAGTTTGTCTTCGCGCCTAACGCTGCCGACGTTATTAGAAATAATTACCAAGCAATAACTGGTAACTGCTGAGTCATGCTTGGTTCTGTCGGCGTTTTAGAGATAATGGTCGGGTTATGCTTGACCCGTCGGCGTTTTAGAGATAACAGTCGAGTTATGGCAGATACTGCCAGTGTTTTAGAGGTAACAGCCGAATGGTGCTTAATGTTATTAGCGTTTTAGAGGTAACAACCGAGTTGTGTCGGGAGTCTCGTTTTCCCGAGTGATGACTTGGCACTTTTTAGGAATGGTGCCCAACCCGGGAAAACCCCATTTATACTCATGTCGACGTGCGCTTTTGAGTTCTGAGCCCTAACTTCACATTTCTGCCTCGAACCACTCCTCTGTTTCCCTAAGATTTCGCCTTTGTTCGATCCGCCGGCGAGATTGCGATGGCGCCCAAGCGGAAGAATCAGAGTTTTGCTGCGGCAGTCATTCCTCCCATCGATCCCAACAGCCAGTTGTCGTTCACATGTAACCACATGTCTGTTATCTTGGAATCAGATCTTCTTCACCTTGTTGATGTTGGAGTTCTTCCTCCAAAAGATCTCTGGTCTTGGCGGATTTGTTGTGGGGTCACTATTCTAACAGAAGATACCCACGAGTCCGTCGTCTATGTTCCTTTTCTCATTTGCGGCCTTGCTCTTCCCATTTCTCCCTTCTTCCGCGGTCTCCTTGATTTTTACAATCTAAACTTGACCCATCTGAATCCAAATTCCATCTTGCAAATTTCTATCTTTGTGCATCTATGTGAGGCCTACCTCGGAATTCTTCCTCATTTCGGACTATGGAAGTATTTGTATCACTGTCGTCCTGGGATGGCTGGGGGGCAGCACCAGCTCGTTGGTGGTGCAAGTTTGGAGATGTGCCGCGGGAGGAAGACAGAATACCTCGACATTCCTCTCAAGGATAGCACTAAAGGGTGGTGCCTTGAGTGGTTTATTGTGGGAAACCACTGCAAGTCCCTCCCCCCTCGGTCGGGGAGGCAGTCAGATGTACGCACTCCGAGCTGGGTTGAGTCTCCCACTTCCTTGGAGGTAACGGAGGCTAGAGTTCTGCTTGCTGAGATCTGTCTGCTGAAGGAGAGGGGTCTGACTGCTGAAGCTGTGGTTGCTGACTTCGTTTTCAAGAATATTCAGCCTTTAAAAGACGGGGCATATCCATCTTATTTGTATAGTGGTATTACTGACTCTACCCGGATCACCAACAAGAAAATTCCTACTAAGGATCTAGTGAGCCGACTAGACATGATCCTGAGGGGTAATATATCAAATGTTGGTGCTCCTGTTGTCTATTCTGCTTGGAATTTGCCACCTCATAGGTCATTTTTCAATTTCGTGTCCAACCCTCCTACTAGTGATGGTGGTCTGGGTCTTAGAGTGCGACCCTCTCCCGAGGACATTGAAGCTCTGGTTGCTCCCCTTCGTGATCTTCCCAATGATGAGAGACAGATTCACTTTGAGATGCCGGCAAGTCCAAGTGATGTAGAAATAGATGTTGTACTCAATATGTTGGCTGGAGAATCTTCTGACTCGACCCATGCTGAACCGATGGCTATCACGGTTGGACAAGAGCTTAACAAAGCAGCGGAGACCCAAAAGCCTGAGGGTACCCACCCAAAGCATCCTCGCCAAGTTAGTCGCCTGACTGCGCCTGTTGAGGAAAAGAAGAAGAGGAGGAGGCGGCTTCGGCGACTGACATGCTTGGACCAGGATGCCGGTTTTTCTGCTCCTGTTTGCGATGAAGTGCCAGCAGAGGTCCTTTCTGAGGTTGGTCCCAATGGTGGCGTTCATGTTGAAGTTGATCTCAATGGGTGTAACCGTGTTGAAGCTGATCCCAATGGGTGTGACCGTGCAGAAGTTGTCCGTACTTTTGATGAGGACGAAGAAGAGGAAGAAGAAGTACCGCTGATTCGTAAGAATAGCCGGCATTACAGAGGTAGTAGGGGGGATAGTGATATTCCTTCTCCAGCTCTGTCCGCCTTGTCAGCCTTCAAGAACTATCCATAATGGATTTTGACCAGACCCTTGAGGATGTCATCCCTAAGGATATGCTATCGGAGCCGAATGCTGATGACATGATGGTTGTTTGTTCTGAAATTCCAGACATGGGATTAGAGGTATCCCGAGCAGTGTCTCATGCATCATCGACTTTGGAAGGCAGTCTTCGATGTCAAGACATTGGTCAGGATTGCCCGACTCACATGGAGGTGACTGAGGATCCTTCAGCCCTAGAGGTGGCTGTTGTAGAGAACCCAGTCCTTGAGGGTGGTGCTGACAGTCACCCAGCCCCCGAGGGTGTCGCCGGTAGTGATCCGGCTCTGATGGGTAGCGCGAGCTGCAACCCAGCCCCCGAGGGTGTTGCCGGTAGTCATCTGGCTCTGGTGGGTGGCGCGAGCTGCAACCTAGCCCCCGAGGGTGTTCAAGCGAGCTCTCCTTCCTACACCTCCATGGATGTCCATGTTGGGTCATCTCCACCACGATCTGATGGTGATGGCGATGCATGCTTCTTTAGCCTCGAGCAAACAAGTCGCCTTGGAGGTCGGCGAGCCAGATGCAAGAAGTCTGGTATCCGCCGGCAGGGCTGAGCCGACCCTTGAGAACGCTCTTCAAATTGTTCCGGTTGATCTTCCTTCATCGAGCTATGACATAGCTCCTCCTGACCTGGGGTTACCATCATTCCTTTCCAATCTTCAGGTAGCTCAGCTCTTGTGTTCTGTCGTTCCTCCTGGTAAGTTATCTTCCCTATACTCATTTGTCTTCGATCGCAGGCTTTGGTTGATGGAATGTCTGCTCAGTTGAGGTCACATGGTGCCACTATCCCAGAAGGGGCTCTGTCTCTGATGCAGTGGAACCCATTGCTGCTTCGGAAACAGATAGCTGACTTGAAGGCGTCAAACCCTGGTTAATAACTTCGTTTCTTCATTGGCTGATTGATTAACTTATTTTTAACTATGTATCCTTCTTCGAATGCCTTGTCAGATATGGCTCGGTGGTGCTCTGAGCTTGAGGAAAAACATCTTCAACATCAAGCCGACTCAACCCGACGGTACTCTGATCTTGAGGAGAAGTATTCTCAAGGTCAGACCAACCTGGCTCGGGTTTCTGCTTCTCTAGACGATGCACATTCTTTGAATTTTTCTCTCAATGCTCAGCTTAACTCCAAGAGGGCAGCACACGAGGTAAACTTCCTTAATTGGCTCTGTCGTGCTTACTGTTTACTGGACGCTGAAAATTTATTCTTGTCCGTAGGAGGAGAGACGAGCGCTTGCAGCTTCACGTCATAATCTGGATAGGTTATATCGTGATGCTAGCAATTCCTTAACCATCTTGGAGAGGAGCCATCGCTTTACTATGTCAGATCTGGATCATCATCGTCGCGAGCTACAAGTGTCTCAGGATGAGGTCCTGCGTCTTAGACAGTTGGTGTCAAGCAAGGATTCCATCGTCAAAGATCTGCGTGCCTCCAAGAAGTTAGTCGCCCAGGAGCTAGAGGCCGCTCGACTGGCTACCAAAGTTTCAGAGGACAACTGCGCCATTTTGAAGGCTCAGCGCGACAAGGCTATGGACAAAGCCATTCGCGTGGGGCAGATCTTGATGAGGAGGCCCGGCGTAGTGGTTCCTGATGACATTGTCGCCGACGTCAAGGCAACACCTGATGCCTCGAGTCGACCTTCTTCCTCGATTGCACCTGCGAAAGATACTGCTAAATAGAGATGTTCTGATGTAGTGACATTCTAAGAAACACTGAATGTACTTGTGAATTCTAAGTGCATGTAATCATTGTGTTCGAATATTCGGTGGGTAGGGCACTAGAATGTGTCCTTGGTGTTGACAACTATAATATTTCGGGGACCATAATTAGGGGTACCCCCAAGACTCCTAATCTCAGCTGGTAACCCCCATCAGCACAAAGCTGCAAAGGCCTGATGGGCGCGATTAAGGTCAAGGCTCGGTCCACTCGAGGGACACAATCTCGCCTCGCCCGAGCCCAGCCTCGGGCAAAGGCAGCCGACCCCGGAGGATTCACATCTCGCCCGAGGGTCCCCTCAAGCAACGGGCACACCTTCGACTCGCCCGAGGCCCAGTCTTCGCAGAGAAGCAACCTTGGCCAGATCGCCACGCCAACCGACCGTATCGCAGGAGCATTTAATGCAAGGATCGCCTGACACCTTATCCTGACGCGCGCTCTTCAGTCGACAGAGCCGAAGTGACCGCAGTCACTTCGCCGCTCCACTGACCGACCTGACAAGAAAACAGCGCCGCCTGCCTCGCTCCGACTGTCGTGCCACTCGCCAGAGTGAGGTTGACAACGGCTAAGTCCAGCCTCGGGTGACATAGGAAGCTCCGCCTCGCCCGACCTCAGGGCTCGGACTCAACCATGACTTAGAAGACGACGAACTCCGCCTCGCCCGACCCCAGGGCTCGGACTCAGCCTCGGCTCCGGAAGATGACGAACTCCGCCTCGCCTGACCCTAGGGCTTGGACTCAGCCTCGGCTCCGGAAGACGACGAACTCCGCCTTGCCCGACCCCAGGGCTCGGACTCGGCCTCGGCTCCCGAAGACGATGGATTCCGCCTCGCCCTTCCCCAGGGCTCGGACTCGGCCTCGGCTCCCGAAGACGATGGACTCCGCCTCGCCCGACCCTAGGGCTCGGACTCAACCACGACCTCGGAGGAATCGCCACCTCGCTCAAACTCGGGTCCGGACCGGCCACGTCGCTAGGGGGTCATCATTACCCTGCCCCTAGCTAGCTCAGGCTACGGGGACAAGACCGGCGTCCTGTAGCATCCCAAAAATTCAAATTCTGAAATTTTCTCAAACTTGCCCTAAATTGAAAATGAATTTCAAATTTCATTTCAAAATGTTTGTTTGCAAGTTGATATCAACAAATAAAATATAGTGGTCTATATTCTCTCTAAAATCCTCCTCAAAATATCCTACAAATATTTCCCCAGTGATCACCCTCAAACTCTTTCAGAAATACTGCCCAAATATTCCACCAATATATGTCCAAGTATTTTCCTCTTGAGAAATACCTTCAGAATCATTTTTCAAGTCCCTACAAATATTTTCTTCATAACTTTCTTCATGCTCATACGTATACGTATGCCTCCGGTGTCATACGGTGAGCTCTACAAGCTAATTACACTCATATAAGACAAATCCATGCTAATCTCCCACTAATCCTCTCATCCTCCCACTAATCCTCTCATCCCTCCCCCTAATCCCCCCACCATGGCTATAAATAGAGGGGCAAGGGCCTCCTCTCATCCCACCCCAAGCCATTTCATGGCAACTCCCTCCCCCCCCACACCCACACGCCCACTCCCACTCCACCTTCCACACAAGCACACACTAGCACAAGGATCGTTCGATCGTTCTTCGATCGTTCGTCCCCCTGTTCTTAGTTTGTTCGTTCGTTCGTCCGATCGTTCGATCGTTCGTCTGATCGTTCATGGTTCGTTCGTCCGATCGTCCGATCGTTCGATCGTTCGTTCGTTCGTTCGTCCAAATAATCTTTTTCCTGCCGTTATGCTGCCGAAATTCCGATCGTTCGTTCGTCCGATCGTTTGATCGTTCGTCCGATCGTTCATGGTTCGTTCGTCCGTTCGTCCATTCGTTCGTCCAAATAATCCTTTTCCTGTCGTTATGCTGCCAAAATTCCGATCGTTCGTTCGTTCGATCGTTCATCGTTCGTTCATAGTTCCTATTCATCGTTCATCGTTCGTTCATCGTCACTATTTACCATCACTATTTATCGTCACTATTTACCGTTACTTTTTACGTTTACCGTTACTTTTTACCGTTTACCGTTACTTTTTACCGTTACTATTTACCGTTACTTTTTACCGTTACTATTTACCGTTACTTTTTACCGTTACTATTCATCGATCATCCGATTACCCCAAATTTCAACTACTCATCCATCATGCTGTCCAGTCCACCTAAGACCAGCCAGACCCATATTCCAGTTATACAAACTCTGGTGACTGTGATTTTCATTCCAGTAGGGAACTTCCAATATGGTCACCCATCCTAGGTTTCTCCAAGTTGAGCACGCTTAACTTGAGATTCCTTCGAACCAGGCTTCCAAACTCAGATTCCAATAATTCTCGTTTCTAAATTCTTATCAAACTATTCCCTATCCAACCATGCCATCCCTTAAGCATGGTTCATGTTCCAGAAAAATCCCAAAATACTCTCGTCCCATATTCTGCCTATAACTCTCCTGTTCATATTAAGTCAGACGATTCATTCATCACTATTCTCACCAACAGTGAACTTCGCTGTGCTACACCACATACACCCAGCTATAAATACACCCAGCTACCCTCTCCCTCTCCACACACACGCAACACCCTCAGCCAAGGCAAACACCCCACTCACTCAGTTACTCCGCTCTGCCAGCTACACGCATAGTGTCGCTTCGTCTCCAGTCCACCCTTCTGGTAAGCACCTTCGCTCCACCACCAGCAGTATCTCAACACCACATGACACATATTCTACTCAAGACTCTACCCATCCATATATCACTATTCTGACCACTATACTAAATATTTGTTGGTATACTTGTTGGTTTGTATGTTTGCTTGTTCATGTTGCATAGTTATCGGAGCGTTCGTACCGTCTCATGGAGGCCAGATCTACAAGTCTACGCCAGGAGCCAGAAGCCAGTTCCGCGAGCTCTCTTTCCCCTTCGCCAGATAAGCACGGCAAGCTCACTGGATCCCTTTGATGCATAAATTACCTATGATTTTTCAACCACAACCCTTAGCCTGTTATTTTATGCATGATATGATTTTGAGACAAGTTATTATGGCCACCCAGCCGCTTGCCGCAATCAATCCCTGATATATTTGTTACAAATGATTTGAGGAAAGGTGTGAGTTTTCAAAAGAAAATGCTTTTCAAAATGTGTATGATGAAGGGTTTTCACCCTTATCACCTTGTGAGTGGGATAATCAGGGACTCCCTGGTTTAGGGGAGGGCCTAAGGTGATGGCTCAGCTGGTTTAGGCGTGAGCAGAAGGATTGTCCCCTCGTATAAGGACCGGTTTGTCATCTTTCACTACCTGTACTCATGACAAGTACAACCACTTGAGACTGTGTGGGCAGTCACTCAATCTGAACTCGTACGGTCCAACCCCAGGGTTATGAAGGCTGGGGAGCACCGGGAGGATAAGGAGGGGGAAAGTTTTGTCCGGTTTGGACACGGTGGTGGCCTGACTCCTTCCGGATAACCGTTAAGGTTAGGACGTGCGGGGAAAGAAAGAGATTCGGATTCGGATCTCACTGATCATGAGATCGCAGAGCCGGACTAGTGGGTAAAGTGTACACCTCTGCGCAGAGTTTGAAAACCTATTCGAATAGTCTGTGTCCACAGGAATGGATGAGTCTGGTATGGTATGGCAATTAATGTTTTGTTTTCAAAAAAGGGTGTGTTTGAGAAAATGTTTTTTTAAAGGTTCGGCGGTTGAGCCGTGAGCTATGGTGGACGGGAAGTCCAGTAGCTATTTTTGAAAATGAAAACCAGTGGGAAACTGCTGAGATACCTGGATGGTTTAGTCCAGGGGATTTTTGTTCTAATATTGGAAAACTTCCTGCTCCTTTGGGAGAGGATGCGCTTTGAAAAATACAAAATGTTTTACAAAACAACCCTGCATAAAATATTGTTGTTTCTGCAAATATCCTGAGCTCCACATATTCCATGCATTATATCTGATTTCCCCATTCCGCGGGTGAAGGTGGGCTGCTGAGTACGTTTGTACTCACCCTTGCTTATTTATTTTTTTCAGAAAAAGGAGATCGGGTAAGAGTTACGACTGTTCCCAACCTTGCCTGTGGCTGTTGGACCGCTGATTTGCTTCGCTGCGTATATCGGGCTGCTTCAGCCCCACTCTGATGATATGTCCCGAGTTGTGGACCAACTCTTAAAGTTGATCGCCACCTTTATAGGTTTGTCTCGTCTAAGCAGATCTGAAATCATCTGTTGTATAAATGTGTTTACTAGCCTCCTGGGACTAGTAATTGTATCACATTTGAGTCCTAGAGGATTGGGGCGCTTCAGGTGGTATCAGAGCTGTTAGGTTGGCCGCAGGACGTAACCCTTAGCCTGATCCAAAAGTTTTTGAGTCAAAACTATTTTCTAAAAAAAATTTTTGCTCTCATCCCTTCGTTTCAAAAATGCTTTCCCTTTCCTTCTCTCAGAAGTCAGATGGAGATTCGTTGCCAAACCAGCTTTTGCCAGAATGAAGATGGTTTCCCCAAGTTGCTGAGAGCATGCACAGTTCGCCTCGGAATCAGGAGACAGCCAGAGTATGATGGTCGTGAATTCGTCGAGCATGGCACAGAGAAGTTTGTCGTGACTGTATACATTGGATCCAGTCCGCACCATGTGGAATGGAGTGTCACTACTGCTGGGCACAGATTCAAAGACACCTGCCAAGTCGTCGCCCGCAAGGCATTAAGGGCCCTGTGTCAGATCTATGAAGAAGAAGTGGCTGACACCCCGCTCAGATTCTTTCCGCCCTTTCAGAGAAACCGTCCCTTTTGGATGGCCAGGATGCGTGCATTGGAAGTGCAGCAGTTGCTTGAGGACAACCCCACAGTCGTGTACCTCACCGCATACCTGATCACCCTGGATGCACAGTATAATTTCTTGGCTCGGCACCACCGTCAGATGATTGCCCGAGCAGAAGATGCAAAGAAGCGCAACCGTCAGCTCCATGTGGATCTCACCACAGCTCAAGCCCGTGCAACTGCATTGGAAAGTCGTGAAGTCATTGCAGTTGAAGCCCTGAAGCAAGCCAAGGATGAGCACATCCCGAAGTTGATGGAGGCCTACTTGGTAACCCATAACCAACGTAGAGCCCTGCGAATCCAAGAGCCCGCTCCATCCAACCCAGTTCAACCCAGAAGAGCTGAAGACCCCCAGATTCTTGAAGGTCGCCCAGTCTCTATCAGAGGAGAGATGAAGACTTGGGAACTACCGGAAGGAGCCATAGTCTTGGAAGGAATTCCAGTCTTCCCTAAGGCTATGGACAAGCAAGAGCACCCCAAGTCCTCCCAAGATCCCCCGCCAGAGTTATTTGAGCCCCTCACCATGAAGAAGATTCCAGCACTGCCCCGTGAAATCAAGGAAGAAGCTGCAAGCACCCCGCCAGCACCGCCGCCCTCTAAGGAGCTACAAGAGCCAGTCCCGCTTGAAGAAGAGTTCGACCCCGTGTTGCCATCTCAGTCGCCGCCAGAAGAAGTCATCAACATCAGCTCCCTCTTGACCCATCCAGGAGATGTCTTAGATTGAAGTTGTGTGCCAGCCTTGCCAGAAGAGAAGCTGCCTGGTCTGAAGTTAGTTATGCCCAGTCCTTTGCATGCATTGGGTAGTGAAGTTTTTCTTCACTTTGGCTAGAGCCCTGCATGTATGAGAGGTAATCGTGTAGACTCATGTTTTGCAAACTCTAATTGTGTGGCCCCCTAGGGCATTTCAAAATGAATTTCACTTTATGTTTTCTTCTCTTTTGAGTGCATATGTGATTCCTTAACGTTAGTGCTTATAAGTCGCATTTAGCATAGTTCTCAGTTCAGGAGCCAAGCAATAGTAGTTATGCTTAGCCCCCGAATCTGAGTAGTCCATGCCTTGGAAAAACTCTATTCTTCCCCTATTCAAAATATTTGATTTGTTTGTGCTTATCATTGCTGAACTTATGTATTTTCTTTCTTTTTAAGAAAGGTTTTCTCTAAAAACATAGATCACAAATTAGATCCAATCCTCACCTTATGCTTCCATTCTTATCTTAACCCATCTCAAGAGAAAAGCACCTGACCCAAGAAGATACCGAGAAGCTTACCCTTGAAGCCTGGAATAAGCTACAGAAGGAACCAGTCCAGCCGCTTAGTCAAAAGGACAGACCGTGAGAATCAAAGCACTGCCCCTAAGTCAAAGTGAGCAGAAAAAGAGGACAGAAGGAGTTATTACCATACAGAGAGGCAAAGATTCTTGGAACCAGAGACCACAAACATCAGGGTCATTGACCCCACCACTCACCCGTGCCCCTCGCACGCGTGCCCGCCTCCATGCGCACTACCACCACCCCACGCCCCCTTTGCAGCGCACTACTACCACCCACGCCCCCTTTTGCAGCGCACCCACCACCATTACCGCCAACAACACCATCCCCCCTCCGTCGCACTTGTTGCCTTGTGTCACCTGCTCCGTCATCGCCACTCCGCACCCGAGCACCCCCACTCGCTTATAAATTCCCCCACCAGCTCCCTCAACTCCCATCTCGCTCAAAGCAAAGCACACTCCAGATAAAATCCCCTCTGCCAAATCGCAAGCAACTCCATTTTCCACTCCCTCGCCCCTATGATCACAATGCTTGGTGATTCTTGGGTTGAAGACTGTTGTACATGGTTCAACATCTTCGGTTTCCTCCTCTGTATGATGGTAATACTCTTTGATAGAATCATCCAGTGGGAAGAGCAAAGAGAAAGAAAGAGGCAGTGAAAAGTGAAAAGTGAGAAGAGAAAAGAAGATAGTAAAGAAAAGATAAGAAGGTTCTCCCAGAATCAACCCTGTGTCAGTCATCTCTCCGCAGCCTGGTCAAGCAACAACAGCAGAAGAAGGCCCCATAACACCCTTGTTATGTGGTACTTCAAGGAGTTCAAATCCCCAAGATTCAAGAGTTCTACCTCATTCTTTTTAAGTGGGGTAGTGTCCCAGTAAGGTTCCTGCTGTGGAGAAAAAGAAGAAGGCATGTAGCAAGCTTGTGGAAGACCAGATCATCAAAGCATATGAGTTTCTGGATGAGAAGTGGTCACCCAAGTTTTGTTGATGAAGCACCAGAAGACCAATCAAGGAAGGAATCCATGTGGAAGTTCGTAAGAGGAAGGTTTGCATGTTGGCATCGTTGCTTCTTCAATAAGCTAGCTGCCAAGCGAAACTTAGAAGCCTGAAGATGATTTTGAGTAGCCAGAATCAGCGTTTGCAATCAGCAACCGGATGCTCCTCAAGGCCAGATCTTGTTGAAGTTCTATCTCCTCGAAGAGTTGCAAAGTGAAGATATGTAGCTGAAGTAAAGCTATACTCATAACCCTTCTAAGCCGAATCTCGAGGACGAGATTCCTTTTAAGTGGGGTAGATTTGTAGCATCCCAAAAATTCAAATTCTGAAATTTTCTCAAACTTGCCCTAAATTGAAAATGAATTTCAAATTTCATTTCAAAATGTTTGTTTGCAAGTTGATATCAACAAATAAAATATAGTGGTCTATATTCTCTCTAAAATCCTCCTCAAAATATCCTACAAATATTTCCCCAGTGATCACCCTCAAACTCTTTCAGAAATACTGCCCAAATATTCCACCAATATATGTCCAAGTATTTTCCTCTTGAGAAATACCTTCAGAATCATTTTTCAAGTCCCTGCAAATATTTTCTTCATAACTTTCTTCATGCTCATATGTATACGTATGCCTCCGGTGTCATACGGTGAGCTCTACAAGCTAATTACACTCATATAAGACAAATCCATGCTAATCTTCCACTAATCCTCTCATCCTCCCACTAATCCTCTCATCCCTCCCCCTAATCCCCCCACCATGGCTATAAATAGAGGGGCAAGGGCCTCCTCTCATCCCACTCCAAGCCATTTCATGGCAACTCCCTCCCCCCCCCCCCACACCCACACGCCCACTCCCACTCCACCTTCCACACAAGCACACACTAGCACAAGGATCGTTCGATCGTTCGTCCCCCTGTTCTTAGTTTGTTCGTTCGTTCGTCCGATCGTTCGATCGTTCATCCGATCGTTCATGGTTCGTTCGTTTGTTCGTCCGATCGTTCGATCGTTCGTCCGTTCGTTCGTCCAAATAATCTTTTTCCTGCCGTTATGCTGCCGAAATTCCGATCGTTTGATCGTTCGTCCGATCGTTCATGGTTCGTTCGTCCATTCGTCCGATCGTTCGATCGTTCGTCCGTTCGTTCGTCCAAATAATCCTTTTCCTGCCGTTATGCTGCCAAAATTCCGATCGTTCGTTCGTTCGATCGTTCATCGTTCGTTCATAGTTTCTATTCATCGTTCATCGTTCGTTCATCGTCACTATTTACCATCACTATTTACCGTCACTATTTACCGTTACTTTTTACCGTTTACCGTTACTTTTTACCGTTACTATTTACCGTTACTTTTTACCGTTACTATTTACCGTTACTATTTATCGTTACTTTTTACCGTTACTATTTACCGTTACTTTTTACCGTTACTATTCACCGTTACTATTCATCGATCATCCGATTACCCCAAATTTCAACTACTCATCCATCATGCTGTCCAGTCCACCTAAGACCAGCCAGACCCATATTCCAGTTATACAAACTCTGGTGACTGTGATTTTCATTCCAGTAGGGAACTTCCAATATGGTCACCCATCCTAGGTTTCTCCAAGTTGAGCACGCTTAACTTGAGATTCCTTCGAACCAGGCTTCCAAACTCAGATTCCAATAATTCTCGTTTCTAAATTCTTATCAAACTATTCCCTATCCAACCATGCCATCCCTTAAGCATGGTTCATGTTCCAGAAAAATCCCAAAATACTCTCGTCCCATATTCTGCCTATAACTCTCCTGTTCATATTAAGTCAGACGATTCATTCGTCACTATTCTCACCAACAGTGAACTTCGCTGTGCTACACCACATACACCCAGCTATAAATACACCCAGCTACCCTCTCCCTCTCCACACACACGCAACACCCTCAGCCAAGGCAAACACCCCACTCACTCAGTTACTCCGCTCTGCCAGCTACACGCATAGTGTCGCTTCGTCTCCAGTCCACCCTCCTGGTAAGCACCTTCGCTCCACCACCAGCAGTATCTCAACACCACATGACACATATTCTACTCAAGACTCTACCCATCCATATATCACTATTCTGACCACTATACTAAATATTTGTTGGTATACTTGTTGGTTTGTATGTTTGCTTGTTCATGTTGCATAGTTATCGGAGCGTTCGTACCGTCTCGTGGAGGCCAGATCTACAAGTCTACGCCAGGAGCCAGAAGCCAGTTCCGCGAGCTCTCTTTCCCCTTCGCCAGATAAGCACGGCAAGCTCACTGGATCCCTTTGATGCATAAATTACCTATGATTTTTCAACCACAACCCTTAGCCTGTTATTTTATGCATGATATGATTTTGAGACAAGTTATTATGGCCACCCAGCCGCTTGCCGCAATCAATCCCTGATATATTTGTTACAAATGATTTGAGGAAAGGTGTGAGTTTTCAAAAGAAAATGCTTTTCAAAATGTGTATGATGAAGGGTTTTCACCCTTATCACCTTGTGAGTGGGATAATCAGGGACTCCCTGGTTTAGGGGAGGGCCTAAGGTGATGGCTCAGCTGGTTTAGGCGTGAGCAGAAGGATTGTCCCCTCGTATAAGGACTGGTTTGTCATCTTTCACTACCTGTACTCATGACAAGTACAACCACTCGAGACTGTGTGGGCAGTCACTCAATCTGAACTCGTACGGTCCAACCCCAGGGTTATGAAGGCTGGGGAGCACCGGGAGGATAAGGAGGGGGAAAGTTTTGTCCGGTTTGGACACGGTGGTGGCCTGACTCCTTCCGGATAACCGTTAAGGTTAGGACGTGCGGGGAAAGAAAGAGATTCGGATTCAGATCTCACTGATCATGAGATCGCAGAGCCGGACTAGTGGGTAAAGTGTACACCTCTGCGCAGAGTTTGAAAACCTATTCGAATAGTCTGTGTCCACAGGAATGGATGAGTCTGGTATGGTATGGCAATTAATGTTTTGTTTTCAAAAAAGGGTGTGTTTGAGAAAATGTTTTTAAAGGTTCGGCGGTTGAGCCGTGAGCTATGGTGGACGGGAAGTCCAGTAGCTATTTTTGAAAATGAAAACCAGTGGGAAACTGCTGAGATACCTGGATGGTTTAGTCCAGGGGATTTTTGTTCTAATATTGGAAAACTTCCTGCTCCTTTGGGAGAGGATGCGCTTTGAAAAATACAAAATGTTTTACAAAACAACCCTGCATAAAATATTGTTGTTTCTGCAAATATCCTGAGCTCCACATATTCCATGCATTATATCTGATTTCCCCATTCCGCGGGTGAAGGTGGGCTGCTGAGTACGTTTGTACTCACCCTTGCTTATTTATTTTTTTCAGAAAAAGGAGATCAGGTAAGAGTTACGACTGTTCCCAACCTTGCCTGTGGCTGTTGGACCGCTAATTTGCTTCGCTGCGTATATCGGGCTGCTTTAGCCCCACTCTGATGATATGTCCCGAGTTGTGGACCAACTCTTAAAGTTGATCGCCACCTTTATAGGTTTGTCTCGTCTAAGCAGATCTGAAATCATCTGTTGTATAAATGTGTTTACTAGCCTCCTGGGACTAGTAATTGTATCACATTTGAGTCCTAGAGGATTGGGGCGCTTCATGTCCCATCTGGCTCGCCCTAGCAAACAAGTAATGATGACACCCCGCATGCTCCATGACGACGGCAGCTCCCAGCCCCTTACGTCAGCCAGGAGACGTCAGCAAGGATCCGACAGCCCCGACAGCTGTACTTCCGCAGGGCTCCAGCGCTCCTCCGACGGCCACGACATCACATGAACAGGGTGCCAAAACCTCTCCGACTGCCACGATGGCATGTACTTAGGGCTCTAGCTCCTCTCTGCTAGACACATTAGCACACTACTACACCCCCCATTGTACACCTGGACCCTCTCCTTACGCCTATAAAAGGAAGGTCCAGGGCTCTCGTACGAGGGAGGTTGGCTGCGCGGGAGAACGGGCCGACGCATAAGGCTCTCGCTCTCTCTCTCTCTCTCCCTCCCGCGCGAACGCTTGTAACCCCCTACTGCAAGCGCATCCATCCGCCCTGGGCGCAGGACAACACGAAGGTCGCGGTTTCCCCTCACTGTTCTCCCCCCTTTGTGTCCCATCTCGCGCCGACCCATCTGGGCTGGGACACGCAGCAACAATTTACTCATCGGTCCAGGGACCCCCCCGGGGTCGAAACGCCGACAGTTGGCGCGCCAGGTAGGGGCCTGCTGCGTGTTGACGAACAGCTTCCCGTCAAGCTCCAGATGGGTAGTCTCCAGCAACCTTTCCAACCCGGGACGATGCTCCGTTTCGGGAGTCTTGAGTTCATGTCCCTCGACGGCAGCTACGACACGATACTCCTTCCTCCGCCGCGCGACAGCGACAATGGCGGTCGTCAGCCTGCCCGCCGGCGGCGGAATCAACGACGTCTTCCCCACATGGCGGAAGAACAACATCCGGGTTTGTCCCGTCACCTCCCCCACCGACGGAGGAGGAGGCGGGGCAACCATGGCCAAGCAGGAGGCGGCACCTCGTCGGCTGTCGAGCAAGTCGACGACGCCGGCGCCCCAGCGGGGGACATGTCGGGCGTCGACCGTGCGTCTGAGACGAAGACGAGCGCCGTTTCCCCACAACACGCCAACCCAAGCAGACGAACGACGCCAGCACGCTCGCGAAGGACTTGCTGGGCGTCACCCTTGAACCTGAGACAGTGCTGCAGTCCGCCCCTGACGCGACTTCGTCATCGCCCGTCGACCAAGAGGTACCGACCAATTCCCATCTCGTGCCTTTTGGATTCAGTTTCGACCCACCAAGCGACCTCGCTTCGGTGGAAGCCTCCATAGAGGCATGTACCAACCCTCCGGGGTACCATATGTGGTCTCCCTAGGACAGACTGACGGCCGTCTCGACCTACGGACCCTCAAGTTCCGAGGAAGATGACGAGCCCGACTTTTGTTGGGATTTCTCTGGGCTCGATAACCCCAGTGCCATGCGGGACTTCATGACCGCATCCGACTACTGCCTCTCCGATTGTTCTGATGGTAGCCGCAGCTTCGGCGACGAGGACTGCGGGCCAAATCGTGAATGTTTCCACGTCGATCTAGGGGGTCCCGGTGAAGGCAACCATATTGGTATGCCAGAAAACGGCGATCCCCCTAGGCCTGCGCCTCGCGTTGACATCCTTCGGGAGCTAGTTGTGGTCCCAGTCCCTGCGGGGAGTCAGGACACACAGCTCGAGCAAATCCGCGAGATGCAGGCCAGGCTCGACGAGGGAGTAGGAACACTTGAGTAGTTCCGGCGGAACATCGGGCAGGAATGGGCGGACCGAGTTCCGACTGGAGAAGCGCGTCATCTACCCCAGGGCATCCAGCACCGCATTGCCGACGACGTCAGGGCAAGGCCGCCACCAGCTTCCAGTGGGGTCGGCTAGAACCTGGCTGCAGCAGCAATACTACTCCGCGCGATGCTGGAACCATCAACCACCGAAGGGCGGCGTATCTAGGGAGAGCTCAAGAATCTCCTGGAAGATGCCGCGGTCCGACGGGCCGAAAGCTCTACCTCCCGAAGGCAGGGGTACCCCTCGGAGCATCGCGCCACGACTTCCCGATTCGTGCGGGAAGCCTCGGTCCACATCGGGCGCACACGCAACACGGCGCCTGCGGCCCCGGGTCGCCTCGGCAACGAGCACCACCACCGCGACCGTCGAGCCCACCTCGACGAGAGGGTGCGCCGAGGCTACCACCCCAGGCGTGGGGGACGCTACGACAGCGGGGAGGATCGGAGCCCCTCGCCCGAACCACCCGGTCCGCAGGCTTTCAGTCGGGCCATACGACGGGCGCCGTTCCCGACCCGGTTCCGAACCCCGACTACCATCGCAAAGTACTCGGGGGAGACGAGGCCAGAACTGTGGCTCGCGGACTACCGACTGGCCTGCCAGCTGGGTGGAACGGACGATGACAACCTCATCATCCGCAACCTCCCCCTGTTCCTCTCCGACACCGCTCGAGCCTGGCTGGAGCATCTGCCTCCGGGGCAGATCTCCAACTGGGACGACCTGGTCCAAGCCTTCGCCGGCAACTTCCAGGGCACGTACGTGCGCCCTGGGAACTCCTGGGATCTCCGAAGCTGCCGCCAGCAGCCGGGAGAGCCTCTCCGGGACTACATCCGGCGATTCTCGAAGCAGCGCACCGAGCTGCCCAACGTCACCGACTCGGACGTCATTGGCGCGTTCCTCGTCGGCACCACCTGCCGCGACCTGGTGAGCAAGCTGGGTCGCAAGACCCCCACTAGGGCGAGGGAGCTGATGGACATCGCCACCAAGTTCACCTCTGGCCAGGAGGCGGTTGAGGCCATCTTCTGAAAGGACAAGCAGCCCCAGGGCCGCTAGCCGGAAGACGTTCCCAAGGCGTCCGCTCAGCGCGGCACCAAAAAGAAGAACAAGAAGAAGTCGCAAGCGAAACGCGATGCCACCGACGCGGACCTTGTCGCCGCCGCTGAGTACAAGAACCCTCGGAAACCTCCTGGAGGTGCCAATCTCTTCGATAAGATGCTCAAGGAGCCATGCCCCTATCATCAGGGGCCCGTCAAGCACACCCTTGAGGAGTGAGTCATGCTTCGGCGCCACTTTCACAAGGTTGGGCCACCTGCGGAAGGTGGCAGGGCCCACAACGACGACAAGAAGGAGGATCACAAGGCAGAGGAGTTTCCCGAGGTCCACGACTGCTTCATGATCTACGGTGGGCAAGTGGCGAATGCCTTGGCTTGGCACCGCAAACAAGAGCGTCGGGAGGTCTGCTCGGCAAAGGTGGCGGCGCTAGTCTACCTAGACTGGTCCGACAAGCCCATCACCTTCGACCACGGCGACCACCCCGACCGCGTGCTGAGCCTGGGGAAATATCCGCTCGTTGTCGACCCCGTCATCGGCAATGTCAGGCTCACCAAGGTCCTCATGGTTGGGGGCAGCAGCCTCAACATCATCTACACCGAGACCCTCGGGCTCCTGCAGATCGATCTGTCCTCGATCCGGGCCGACGCGGCCCTTTCACAGGATCATCCCCGGGAAACGCGTCCAACCCCTCAGACAACTCGATCTGCCCGTCTGCTTCGGGACTCCCTCCAACTTCTGAAGGGAAACCCTCACATTCGAGGTGGTCGGGTTCCGAGGAACCTACCACGCAGTACTGGGGAGGCCATGCTACGCCAAGTTCATGGCCGTCCCCAACTACACCTACCTCAAGCTCAAGATGTCGGGCCCCAACGGGGTCATCACCGTCGGCCCTACGTACCGACACGCGTACGAATGCGACGTGGAGTGCGTGGAGTACGCCGAGGCCCTCGTCGCCGACCTGGAAAGCCTCTCCAAGGAGGCACCGGACGCGAAGCACCACGCCGGCAACTTCGAACCAGTAGAGGCGGTTAAGTCCGTCCCTCTCGACCCCAGCAACGACGCCTCCAAGCAAATCCGGATCGGCTCCGAGCTCGACCCCAAATAGGAAGCAGTGCTCGTCGACTTTCTCCGCGCGAACGCCGAGGTTTTTGCGTGGAGTCCCTCGGACATGCCTGGCATACCGAGGGAAGTCACCGAACACTCACTGGATATCCGAGCTGGAGGACAAGTTCTATGGGTTCGAGCTCAACCACGTCGCCCGGCGGTACAACGAGACTGCGGACGAGCTGGCAAAGATAGCTTCAGCGCGAACAACGGTTCCCCCGAACGTCTTCTCCCGGGACCTACATCAACCCTCAGTCAAGACCAACGACACACCCGAGCCCGAGAAGGTCTCAGCCCTGCCCGAGGCGCCCTCGGCTCAGCTCGAGGCACCCTCGGCCCCCGAGGGTGAGGCACTGCGCGTCGAGGGAGAGCGGACTGGGGTCCCGCCTGATCGAGACTGGCAAACCCCGTACCTGTAACATCTCCACCGAGGAGAGCTGCCCCTCGACCGAGCCGAAGCTCGGCGACTGGCGCGGCGTGCCAAGTCATTCGTCTTGCTGGGTGACGGGAAGGAGCTCTACCACCGCAGCCCCTCCCGCATCCTCCAGCGATGCATATCCATCGCCGAAGGCCAGGAGCTCTTACAAGAAATACACTCGGGGGCTTGCGGTTATCACGCAGCTCCTCAAGCCCTTGTCGGAAACGCTTTCCGACAAGGTTTCTACTGGTCGACCGCGGTGGCCGACACCACTAGAATTGTCCGCACCTGCCAAGGGTGTCAATTCTACGCGAGGCAGACACACCTACCCGCTCAGGCTCTGCAAACAATACCCATCACCTGGTCGTTTGCTGTGTGGGGTCTGGACCTCGTCGGTCCCTTGCAGAAGGCACCCGGGGGCTACACGCACCTACTGGTCGCCATCGACAAATTCTCCAAGTGGATCGAGGTCCGACCCCTAAACAGCATCAGGTCCGAACAGGCGGTGGCATTCTTCACCAACATCATCCATCGCTTCGGGGTCCCGAACTCCATCATCACCCACAACGGCACCTAGTTCACCGGCAGAAAGTTCCTGGACTTCTGCGAGGATCACCACATCCGGGTGGACTGGGCCGCCGTGGCACACCCCATGACGAATGGGCAGGTAGGACGTGCCAACGGCATGATTCTGCAAGGACTCAAGCCGAGGATCTACGACGACCTCCGCAAGTTCGGCAGGCGATGGATGAAGGAACTCCCCTTGGTGGTCTGGAGCTTGAGGACAACGCCGAGCCGAGCCACGGGCTTCACACCGTTCTTTCTAGTCTATGGGGCCGAGGCCATCTTGCCCACAGACTTAGAATACGGTTCCCCAAGGACGAGGGCCTACGACAACCAACGCAACCAGACCGACCGAAAAGACTCACTGGACTAGCTGGAAGAGGCTCGGGACATGGCCTTACCACACTCGGCGCGGTATCAGCAGTCCCTGCGACGCTACCATGCCCGAGGGGTTCGGTCCCGAGGCCTCCAGGTGGGCGACTTGGTGCTTCGACTACGACAAGACTCCCGAGGGCGGCGCAAGCTCACGCCTCCCTGGGAAGGGCCGTTCGTCATCGCCAAGGTTTTGAAGCCCGGGACGTACAAGCTGGCCAACAGTCAAGGCGAGGTCTACAGCAACGCTTGGAACATCCGACAGCTATGTCGTTTCTACCCTTAAGATGTTTTCAAGCCGTTCATATACCTCGTTTACATATGAAGTCTAACCATCAAGGAAGGGTCAGCCTTGCCTCAGCAAAGCCCGACCCTCCCTCGGGGGCTAGAAGGGGGAACCCCCTCCACTTCAAAATTTTCCTCGAAAAAAGTCTTCCATCAAAACGACTTTCGCGTCTCCCAGCTATATCAGTAACAGGACCCCAAGAAACGAATAAGAGTGCATGTAAGTGGCAAGGCCGACCAAGCCGAGGGACTCCTACGCCTCTGGGATACGGATACCTCACTCGTTGCCTACCGTGAAAAATAACTCTTACTTGGGTAAGCAATCCTGCTACTGACGAACGAGTCTGGATACACAAAACAGGAGGAGAAGAGACACAACCTTATATTACGATGATAAAGTGTTCGGGCCTCGGCGGCCGCAAAAGACACATATGCATTCAAAATAAACTGCTCCAGCAGAATCAGGCGTCGCCCGGAGAAGGAGCCGTGCCCTCGGCTTCGTCTCCACCCTTGGTGAGATCCGCCCCAGCCTCGGACGACGACGCAAGCGGGAGGATCTCTACTTCAAAGGTGGTCGCCAGCACCGCGCTTGGGCCCGCGACGGCCGTGTCAAGCCTCTGGACTTCGGCCAGGGCAGCTTCATCTTCGTCGGGAAGGCAATACCCCTCACTGACCCGCTCCAGATCCACGTCGTAGTGGGAAGCGAGCACGGTGAAGGCTCGCCTGACATCGTGATGCAGCGCCTCGCGGAGTCTGCCGCGCGCGTGGTCACCCAAGGCCTGCAGGCGACTCTGAGGGGAGCTTCCCGAGGGGACGTCGTCGAAACCAAAGACCCAACAGAAGGCCGAGATGGCCCTAGACATGGCCGCGTGGTCGGTCTCCCTCTGCTCGGCCGCCTGGGCAAGTGCCTTGGTGGACTCATCGAGCGCAGACTCGAGCCCTAGAAACAGCCGAAGCAGAAGACTTCAAACACGAGTTGAGGAACGAAGCTGAATCAAAATCTTAAAACAGCCAAGACATACCTTCGGCTTGGGCACGCTGCTCCGAGGATGCGGCTTGGGCCACGGCTAGGTCTGCCGCAAGGGCTCCGGCCTGAGCAGACGCCTCGGCTAACTGGATTCCAAGAGCCTCAGCCCGGCTTTCAGCCTCGGCGGCCCGGCCCCGAGATTGGTCCCGCTCGCCGATGACCTGACCAAGCTCCAACTGTTGCCACTGCGCCTCTACGCGCGCCGCCGCTGCCTCTGCTCCCAGATCGACACAGAGCAACCGAAGGTCCGCCACCTTGGCGCTCCGTTGGGAGAGGCGCTCGGTAGCCCCGTCAAGCGTGGCCCTTAGGGACCGCAGCGAACCCCAAGCATCGGCCTCGCGGGGGATGAACGACGACTTGGCGGCGCTCAGATCCGTCAGATCCTGAGGAAAGGAAGCAGGGCGTCACGAAGGATGCCTTGGTCACGTGAAAGGTATGCTTAAAATCAGTACCTGGAGGATCTTGGGAACGTCCCTGCAAAGGACCTCCAAGGTCGACCGAAGCGACCCCACCGTTGCCTCGGCACACTCACGAAGCCCGTCCCAAGACTGCTCCTCTCGCTCATCATCAAGAACGAAGAGGGGATCCGAAGCCCCACTGGTCCAGAACCGGAGCGACTGACGCCGCCCGTCGGGACTGCGCGTGGGAACGAGGTTGCCGCTCCCCAGGACGGGTCACGGTTCTGCGCCCCTCTCCTCCGAGGCATCAAGTAGCGACGCCTCGGCCATCTCAGCATCGGCGGCGACGGGTGGCTCCACGGCCAGAACGGCAACCACCTCGGCAGAAGCCGGTGCCAGCGTCGGCAACGCGTCTGGTGGGCTCGAGGCCGCAGCCGCGCCAGCAGTCTCCCCCGGCACAATGGCCGCCTCAACGGAGGAGTCGGCCTCGGGAGCTCGCCCCACGGCAACTTGTGCCGACTGAACCCCCTGCTCGGGGGCACCTTGTGCAGAGGCCAGCCGGCCGCCGAGGCCTGGTGCGGCACCAGCTGCAGAAGCTGGCGCCGTCTTAAGGGCTTTTCGGGGAGCCAAACCGGTCGAACCGTGCCTCCGCTTGCTAGGAAGAAAGGGAAAAAGCAGGATTAGGACACACGAAGAAGGCACCGGGATAGAAGTATCCTCAGATACTTACCCACTCCGGGCCACGACCAATCGTGCTTGCGAGGAGGCCCCTCGAGCCTCGGCCCCCGCGGGCACCGTCGAGGCTTGCGTCGCTGCCGACTTCGGCGCCATCCCTGCCTCGGGCACCCGGGGCGCCGAAGGGACGGTCTGCCTAGGCGCGAACACCACGACCCGAGGATCGGCCTCCTCTGTTGCCGGCACAGACAACGGCTCTGGGGGCATAGGCGGGACGGCCTAGCTCCCCGGGGTCACCTCAGCTACCTAGGCCAAAGGGTCAATGAGACGGAACCTCCCAAGTAATTAGGCCCACCTACAGTTGTCCTTGTCTAGCAGACATCAGACACCCTGTAGATGTTCCTAAGTCACTTGACAAGCTCGGTATCTTTCCTTACCTCACCAGGAACGTTTCACCCGTCTTGCAGACATTACAGATCATCGGAGATAAAGAAATGCGGAAGCGAATTACATAAACATACATTTATTTCAAAAGCAAGCTCGAGTTATTTTATTACAGACCAGTCTAAAAGTGAGTGCATAAAAGTAATAATTATACAAACCAAGGGAGACACAAACTTCTCCCGAAAGGCTATAAACAAAAGATCCTATGTGGAGGACCGAGTCCTCCCGCACTTCAGTCTTGTTTTTCTTCTTTGGGAACCACCTGGGCACAGAAGCAGCAAAAGTCTGCTACTTCCCCACCTAAAAACAACAAAGGGATAAACCCTGAGTATGGAATTACTCAGCAAGTCTTACCCGACTAAGGAAAAGACTCTCAAGGGTATGCTGGTTATATGGGAGTCAAGGTAAGGCTTTTCAGTAATCAAAGACTCTGTTTTGCAGAAATGCTTACTAAAGTGGATCCTTAAAAATCCAATTTTATTTGTCAAGTTAAGTAAAATTACCTGCACTAGAGTTCTTTCTACCCTAGTTCAATCACTGGTCCTGCACTAGCCAATTTCTTTAGCAAAAGCCCATCATCTTTAGTGGAATGCTACGTGTAGGGCAGTGACCAAGTCTTCATAACCGCGAAGGTACGGCGATCCGAATCGATTATACTCAGCTGAGGATCTCCAATCACACGACATATGTAGCACTTAACCCTTGCATATGTCAACCCGCCACCGGGGTTCTTAAGACCGGATCAGGTTCACGCAAACCGAGAGCACAGATACACCACCGTCCAGCCTCTTGCCACGGAGGGTACACGCTACTCTCGCCACCGCTCCACTCCCATTTCGTGTTATCTTATTCCGGCCTTAGTCTGCCCGAGGCAAGGCTTACCCATGACGAGGCATGTGACCAGTTAAAGGGTCCTCGATCATCAAGCCTACATCGACAAGGTCCTTAATCGACTCAGACGGAGACACTACACCGAGACTCTCTTCTCGTGCAAGTCACCCGCCCGGTCTCAGCTTAATCTTTTTAACCCAAAAACTTGGTACCTGGCAGAGGTACATCTTTTCCGATGTTGAATCCATCACGGCCATGATGGATTCACCATCAAGTTTTATTTTCGAAAACATCCCTCCCACTTTGCCAAACATCTTTTGTAAAACAAATCCTTTTATTTTTCTAAAGCAATACTAAGCATAGCAAAACCTTTTTGTAAAAACAGGGTTTCAAGGAGGGTAATCAAGATCAAGGAAGGCAATGCAGGAATTGTTTAATCAATCAACTCCTATTACCTAATGCAGCAAGCAAGTGAGAAAGATTTTAAAAACATCAAGGAAGGGGGCAAATGCACCGGGGCTTGCCTTTGTTATCAGGTGAGTCCTGCTCGGATCCACAAATATCGAAATAAAAGCAGTTGCCTGCTTGAGGATCAGAGGTTGGTGGTATCCCTTCTTCAGAGACTTCTTCTTCTTCTTCGTGCTCTAACATAACCATATACATGCATAAGAATGGATGTCATGGGATGCTCATGAGGATGCAAAGATAGTATAAACTTATTATCTAAGTCTTGAGTACAACTTTCCTTCACGGTACTCCGAGAACCTAGGGTTTCCGGAGTCAGTAAAGGAGTTCATGGAGCAGGGGGGTGGTTTTGGGTTCTAGTTATCAAACAATGTTCAATTCAAACCAAACTCTACCCATGGCTTCTAAATAATGTGAAAAGCTCACATAAAAAGTTTGGGAAATTTTGGACTTATTATTTATTTTCTAAAAATCCAGAATCAATGGTTTAGGCTATTTTAACTACCCTAAAATTCCCTATTTGATCTAAAAATCATGAGTTTATTTTTATTAAATACTAGGGAAAATAAGGAACCTAGGAAAATTGGTCTCATATTTTTAGGATTTTTCTATAATTTTCTATAGATTTCTAAAGTTCTACTGAAAAAGAAAAGGAAAAACTCTAAACAGTACTGGGCCATTTCTAGCCCAGGCGGCCCAAGCCCGAGTGGATTCGTGAGCGCGCCCGCGCCTGCGAGGGACATTTTGTGCAGAGGTCCACGAGGTTTTAGCTAAACCAGAACAGGGTCGTTTACTATTGCGCAGAGTCACTGACACTTACAAAAAGACCCCTGCGTTTCTATCAATTTGCAACCGGAAGTCCCCGACAGCGCTCGCGCACCGCCGCGCTCCGGCGAGGATCTACGCCAGACGATTGGGGCTATGGCTGGGTTCTCCGAGCGGCGGACATGAAATTGGGGTCAGCCTGACCATTTCCCCTAACTTAATTGCACTATGGGTGAACTATGGAGCTCCGGCCACGGTGGCCGTAAGCATAGCGGCGAAATGATCGTGTTCCCGGCGACTGGGGGTCTCCCGGTTCAATTCGGTGGCTCGGCAAGCAACATGGAGCTGGGAGGGTACTCAAACGAAGTAGCAGAGGACCGGGGCTGACCTGTGGAGGGCTGACCATGGTGGAGTAGATTCACGGTGGCGGAAAATGGATTTGGGGGAAATCCAAAATTCGCGAGTTCTAGCGAGGGACGGCTAACGATTAGTGGTGGCTGAATGCGTGAGGATGTGGTGAAGCTCACGGCGGGGTCAATTTATAGAGCCCCGAGGCGGTGGCGCCTAATTTAAGCGGCTAGCGGAGGTGGCCGGAGAGAAGGAAGAAGACGTCGCGGTGAATTCGTGGCTAATGGCGTGGCAAGCTCCCCGTCGACGATGGGATGGCCTAGAGGAGTCACGACGGCACGGTGGAAAGGCTAAGCCACGCGGCGCACGGTGGTAATCGTCCAACGGCGGCGAGCTCTTATCCCGACCAACTGATGAGTAAGGGGGAGGGGTACCGCGACTGACCGGGTGGCCTCCAGCTCACCGGCGGCGAGGACTCATACCGGCTGTGCTTATCCAAGGACCACAGAGCACGAATCTCGGCGAGCGACGATCGACGGCGACGGCTATCGGCGACGAGCACGGGGAAGATCTTCTTCAGTATACCCGTCACTGTACCATGGCGATGGTATTCAGTCTCTCTGACAGGCGAAGTTTGAACCACGTTTTCTCTCGAATTTGTATGGCAACACATCATGTGACCTATAGAAAAGTTGAAGAGCTACTAACCAGCTATAATTCGATTATAGGGATCAAGCTGAGTTGAGCACTGGATCATGCTTAGATTTGAGCTGGAAGTTGATGTCAGTCCTCAGCTAAACTGAATTTCAGATCAAAACAGCCTGACAGCCAGTTTTTGATTGGGTTTTTCTCCAAATTTCTCATAACAACTGAGCTCACACTCTTTAGCAAAGTTGTTCTCCTATAATTGGTCTTCAACATTGATGTGGTGACCTAGGGCAAAAACTCTATACTTTGTAAGTTACAAAACTCCAAAGTTGAGCCAATATCACTGAAATCCAGACTTAACCCCAAAAAGGTTAAGTGGGGCACTTTTGCACTTAAGTCCAAATTTCAAGTTTTGGATTGCAAATTCTCATATAAGTGATCCAAATAACTCAAGACACTTATTTAACTTGATTTTTGCACTTTAGTCCAAAAGTGGACTAATTTTGCACATAAGCCCCTATGGTTTAGTTTTAGGGTTTCCCAGGGTTCCAATTAGGGTTTCTGGTATTCCAAGGGTATAAAAGGAATTCAAGTTTGTTTTTAGAGTCACTTCATGACTTTTACCCCTAAGTCTTTAGGATTTCTTAGCTTGAGTTAGGTTTTACCCCTTTAACCACTATTTAGGGTTAAGTCCTTTAACCAGGGTCCTATTTGTAAAACATTAAAACAATACAACTTGTTTGAAATTTTTGCCTAGTGAATGCACTCTAGGTGTGTCAAACATATGCAATGTCAATGCTTATGATGTCATGCTCAAGTTTTAGTTATAGTAACACCAGGGGTGTTACATCCTTCCCCCCATAAAAGAATCTCGTCCCGAGATTTAAAGTTCTAGGGTGAGTAATGGAAAAGGAAATGTGTCACCTTTTTATTTCCTTATTTCTGGTACAAGGCAAGGGTGGTGTGGGGGTTCATTCCTTTATTACACAGCTATACAGACTTTACAACTTACAAGAGGCTAGAAAGCCTGGGAAATTCTTATCTAAGAAGTCTTGGGTTTCCCATGTAGCCTCATCTTCCGAATGTTGGTTCCACTGTATCTTATAAAACTTGAGAGTCTTTCTCCGGGTAACCCTGTCCTTTTGATCCAGAACTCGAATGGGATGTTCCGAGTACGTTAAATCTGGTTCCAGGACAACATCAGTCACTTCAACGGTTCGATCGGGAACCCGAAGACACTTCTTCAATTGTGACACGTGGAACACATTATGCACAGCAGACAATGTTTCGGGTAGCTGAAGTCGGTATGCCACTGGTCCACATTGCTCAAGTACCAGGAATGGACCAATGTACCTGGGTGCAAGTTTTCCTTTAACCCCAAAACGCGATATGCCTTTCATTGGTGAGACCTTCAAGTAAACATAGTCTCCTTTCAGAAAATATAAGGGCATTCGCCGTGTGTCTGCATAACTCTTCTGACGAGCCTGTGCCTTCTTCATATTATAAATAATTTTCTGAACCTTATCCTCGGCCTCTTTCACCATATCAGGCCTAAAGAAGCATCTTTCTCTAGGTTCAGACCAATTTAGCGGAGTTCGACACCGTCGCCCATATAAAGCTTCAAAAGGTGCCATCTTAATACTTTCCTGATAACTGTTATTGTATGAAAACTCCGCTAAGGGCAAACATTCATCCCATTTTTGCGAGAAGTCCAGAACACATGCCCGCAGCATATCCTCGAGTATCTGATTCACTCTCTCAGTCTGTCCACTGGTTTGAGGATGATAGGCCGAACTGTGGAGTAACTTAGTACCCAAGGATTTATGAAGTTCTTCCCAAAATTTGGATACGAACTGAGGTCCACGATCCGACACTATGGTCTTTGGAACACCATGCAAACTGAGAATACGGGCAATGTATAACTCTGCATAGGTAATGACGGGATATTTTACTTTGACAGGGAGGAAGTGGGCGATCTTTGTGAGTCGATCAATGATAACCCAAATAGAGTCATACCCTTTTGCGGTTCTGGGCAATCCCACAATAAAGTCCATGCTGATGTCTTCCCATTTCCATGTTGGGATTGGCAAAGATTGCAATGGACCAGCAGTTTTTATGTGTATGGCTTTCACACGTCTGCAAGTGTCACACTTAGCCACATAGCGTGCAATTTCAATCTTCATCTTCGTCCACCAGTAATGTTGCTTTAAATCTTGGTACATCTTAGTGCTTCCCGGATGAATAGAATAGCGACTAAGATGCGCTTCATCTAAGATTTGCTGGCGGAGTTCTTCATTCTTTGGCACTACTATGCGGTTATTAAACCATAACACACCTTGAGCATCTTCCTTGAAGCATTTGGCTGTTCCAGCCCTTATCTTCCCCCGTATGTGCTTCATACCCAAATTATCCTTTTGAGCATCAATTATCCTTTGCAAAATGATTGACTCAAGCTTTAGCTGGTTCAGAGTCCCTTGTTGGATTATCCCCAGGTTTAGCTTTTCCATTTCTTGACACAAAGTATTCTCGGAGGTCTTTACCATAAGACAGTGGCAGGAAGTCTTACGACTCAATGCATCTGCCACCACATTGGCTTTGCCTGGGTGATAATGGATCTCCAGTTCATAGTCTTTAATGAGCTCCAGCCATCGTCTTTGCCTCATATTTAACTCTGACTGGGTAAATATATACTTCAAACTTTTATGATCTGTATATATGTGACAGATATTTCCCAGCAGATAGTGACGCCATATTTTCAGGGCATGAACCACAGCAGCTAGCTCGAGATCATGTGTTGGATAATGCTCTTCATGTCGGCGTAACTGCCTTGAAGCATACGCAATTACTCGGCCCTCTTGCATCAGCACACAGCCGAGTCCACTGCCTAACGCATCACAGTATACATCAAAAGGCTTAGTGATGTCCGGTTGAGCCAATACCGGAGCAGTGGTTAATAATGTCTTCAATTGCTCAAAGGCTTCATTACACTTAGAAGACCAATTGAACTTAACATCATTTTTCAATAAACTTGTGATTGGCTTCACAAGCTTAGAAAAATCAGGTATGAATCTGCGATAATATCCCGCTAGTCCAAGAAAACTCCGGACTTGGTGAACAGTTGTTGGGGGTTTCCATTCTAGAATATCTTTGACCTTGCTAGGATCTACCGCAATTCCTTTAGCTGATAACACGTGCCCCAAAAATTGAATTTCTTCCAGCCAAAACGCGCACTTGCTGAACTTGGCATATAGCTGATGTTCCCTCAGGCGCGTCAATACAATCCGTAGATGCTGAGCATGCTCCTCTTCATTTTTGGAGTATATCAAAATATCGTCGATGAAGACCACCACGAACTTGTCTAACTCGGGCATGAACACCGAGTTCATCAAATAGGTGAAGTGGGCAGGAGCATTGGTGAGCCCGAAAGACATTACTAGGTATTCGAATAATCCATACCGCGTAGTAAATGCGGTCTTCGGTATATCCTCGGGCCGAATACGGATTTGATGATAGCCCGACCTGAGATCAATTTTAGAAAATACCCTCGCCCCAGTCAGTTGATCAAATAAGATGTCGATCCTTGGAAGAGGGTACTTATTCTTGATGGTGACCTCATTCAGGGGCCGATAGTCCACGCACATGCACAAGGTTTGATCCTTCTTCTTAACAAAAATGGCGGGACAACCCCATGGGGACGAGCTTGGCCGGATAAATCCCTTATTCAGCAGATCTTGTAATTGAATCTTCAATTCCGCCAACTCATTAGGGGGCATACGGTACGATCTTCGGGAGATGGGAGCCGTACCGGGCTTTAGCTCAATTACGAATTCTACATCTCTTTCAGGGGGTAGTCCAGGCAAATCTTCCGGAAATACATCTAGAAACTCACATACTACCGGAATGTTCTTGATCTCCGGTACAATGGCTTCAAATATTCTACCAGAAGCTTTGGCTGGATTAGTTTTGGGGAGAGATAAAAGAATTTCTTCTTGATTATGGCTCAACCTGACGGTTCTGAGTTCAGTGTTGAGAATTGCCTTGTGTTGAGTTAACCAATTCATACCCAAAATTACATCTATATCCTGGCCTCTTAGAACAATCATGTTAGCAGGAAAGTTCCGTCCGGCCATTGTTACTGGCACTTCATAGGCCACTTCTCTAGTAAAAATGTGTCCCCCAGGTGAATGAATTTTAAATCCCTCTTTTGATTCATGACATGCAATGTGATGTTGCTCCACAAATGTCTTGCTAATGAAGGTATGCGAAGCACCAGAATCAAAAAGAATTATTGCAGGATGACTGGCCACAGGAAACGTACCCATCATCACCGGCTCCCCGTCCGGTGTAGTGGCCACTTGAGTGTAATATATTCGCCCCGTCTTCTTAGTATTCTTGCCCGAAGTACTTCCCTTGCCTGGAGCTGAATTCCCCGATCCTTGCTGATTATTAGCCTGATTTTGCCTAGGATAGGGGCAATCTTTAATAAAATGCCCAGATTTGCCACAGTTAAAACATCCAGTTGAAGAACTTGGCAGAGCAGGGAATCGAGTGCCCGGGGCACCCGGCTGACTTGGGGCAGTAGGGGCTTTGTTGGGACGAATAATTATGGGCTGCTTGAAAGGGAAGGATGGTGCACTTGAACGGTTCTGGTTAGAAGGCCAGAGAATAAACCGTTGCCTCTTTACCGGGCCCTGACTAGGCCTATCACCACTGAATCCCTTATTTTTCCCAGAATTTGCATATTTTGCCTCCACAGATAAGGCTGTACTGACAGCCTTCCCATAGGTGAGATCAATACATGCAGCCATTTTTCGCTGCATCCGGTCATTCAGACCTCTCATAAAACAGTTCCTTTTCTTCAAATCCGTATTCACCTGATCATTTGCATATTGTGACAGGTGATTGAACTTGTTGAGATACTGATTAACAGTATCTCCCCCTTGTTTCAGTTTCATGAACTCTTCTTGTTTCATGTGCAGCACTCCCTCAGGAATGTAGTGCTCGCGGAAGGCTGCTTTAAATTCGTTCCATGTAATTTGATGGTTGTCCGGTTGGATAGCCACAAAGTTTCCCCACCAAGTACTGGCAGGGCCTCGGAGTTGCTGTGCCGCGAACAATGGCTTCTGTGTTTTCGAACAACGAAGAAGGCCAAACTTCTGTTCAATGACCCGTATCCATTCGTCGGCTTCGAGCGGGTCTTCTGCTTTGATGAAGAGAGGTGGACGAGTCTTGGAGAAGTCCAGATAAGTAGTCTCACGGGGACCTTGTTGAAAACCTCTTCCTGCTTGTTGTTGGAACTGCTGCTGACCCGCCATTTCCCTAAGGAAGCGGGTATTGTCGGCGGTGGCATTCACCAAGGCAGCAATTGCCTCGGCTAGCGTGGGTGGAACTGGAGGTGGATTCGGGGTGACATCCCGACCCCCAGATGTTCCGGCTGCGTCCTGTCCGCGAGTCCTGGTCGGCATCTGAGGCAAAAACATTTGAATAAACATAATGTGCCAAAGAAAACCTTCCATTTTACATTACTATAAAGAGTAATGATACAGACTCGATATTACATAACAGGATACATTACCCATTTTACAAAAGTTTTAACCTATTATACAACAGTACACCCTACAATACACTACTCTACTTTTATTACACCATTAGTCCTGCTTTCCGTTGCTTTTGGCGGCTTCATTGTCAGGTGTGGGAGTCCAGACGTCCACCAACCTCAAAGAAGGAGGGGGTTCAAAAAGATCTAACTCCCCACCCAACGCGCGTCCCGCAACGTGAGAGGGTCCGGCTTCCGTCTCAGCAGAGTGTGCAGGCTCACTAGGGTGTAGTTGTGAGTATAGCACATGGACTTCCTCATGCAACGTATTGCAGTAGACCTGCAGGTTGTCGACAGCTGAGCTAAGTTCTTTAATTCGGGCCTGAGCCCTCGCTTCCTTAGCACATGCCAGCATATGAGACTGTACTGCCCAGTCAAGTGCTAAGTCCCGATCAGCCAGCTGATCCTGCAGATGACGGATGTCCCTTCTTAGTTCATTGATTCTATCTCCGTCTGCAATCCAAGCATTGGTCCTGTGTTGCAGTGTTGCTTGAAGTCGACTTACTTCGGCTTCCAGGTCTCCTATGGGGTCATTACTCCCGCTGCTACTGCTTTCGTGTCGAGGGGCTAATTGATGCCGGGGTACTCCAATTGGTCCCGTTGACTTACGTGCCGTGAGCCTGGTGCGTGGCGGCATCTTTCTAAGGGGAAAAATTTATTAGCATAATTCTTAGCATGATGCATGAATAAGTACAGAATCAACCTTGGTCGATTCAACCTTCTATACATTGCACTCTTCCTATCTGGTCTTTAAGATAAACTCTTCAGAATACTTAGGTAAGATGAGAAAAGAATCTTTAGGTAAGACTTTTGAAAATCTTTTTGAAGATGCCTTGTAATATCTGCAAAGAAGGGCTACGCTCCGATACCAGCTGAGACGGAACCTCCCAAGTAATTAGGCCCACCTACAGTTGTCCTTGTCTAGCAGACATCAGACACCCTGTAGATGTTCCTAAGTCACTTGACAAGCTCGGTATCTTTCCTTACCTCACCAGGAACGTTTCACCCGTCTTGCAGACATTACAGATCATCGGAGATAAAGAAATGCGGAAGCGAATTACATAAACATACATTTATTTCAAAAGCAAGCTCGAGTTATTTTATTACAGACCAGTCTAAAAGTGAGTGCATAAAAGTAATAATTATACAAACCAAGGGAGACACAAACTTCTCCCGAAAGGCTATAAACAAAAGATCCTATGTGGAGGACCGAGTCCTCCCGCACTTCAGTCTTGTTTTTCTTCTTTGGGAACCACCTGGGCACAGAAGCAGCAAAAGTCTGCTACTTCCCCACCTAAAAACAACAAAGGGATAAACCCTGAGTATGGAATTACTCAGCAAGTCTTACCCGACTAAGGAAAAGACTCTCAAGGGTATGCTGGTTATATGGGAGTCAAGGTAAGGCTTTTCAGTAATCAAAGACTCTGTTTTGCAGAAATGCTTACTAAAGTGGATCCTTAAAAATCCAATTTTATTTGTCAAGTTAAGTAAAATTACCTGCACTAGAGTTCTTTCTACCCTAGTTCAATCACTGGTCCTGCACTAGCCAATTTCTTTAGCAAAAGCCCATCATCTTTAGTGGAATGCTACGTGTAGGGCAGTGACCAAGTCTTCATAACCGCGAAGGTACGGCGATCCGAATCGATTATACTCAGCTGAGGATCTCCAATCACACGACATATGTAGCACTTAACCCTTGCATATGTCAACCCGCCACCGGGGTTCTTAAGACCGGATCAGGTTCACGCAAACCGAGAGCACAGATACACCACCGTCCAGCCTCTTGCCACGGAGGGTACACGCTACTCTCGCCACCGCTCCACTCCCATTTCGTGTTATCTTATTCCGGCCTTAGTCTGCCCGAGGCAAGGCTTACCCATGACGAGGCATGTGACCAGTTAAAGGGTCCTCGATCATCAAGCCTACATCGACAAGGTCCTTAATCGACTCAGACGGAGACACTACACCGAGACTCTCTTCTCGTGCAAGTCACCCGCCCGGTCTCAGCTTAATCTTTTTAACCCAAAAACTTGGTACCTGGCAGAGGTACATCTTTTCCGATGTTGAATCCATCACGGCCATGATGGATTCACCATCAAGTTTTATTTTCGAAAACATCCCTCCCACTTTGCCAAACATCTTTTGTAAAACAAATCCTTTTATTTTTCTAAAGCAATACTAAGCATAGCAAAACCTTTTTGTAAAAACAGGGTTTCAAGGAGGGTAATCAAGATCAAGGAAGGCAATGCAGGAATTGTTTAATCAATCAACTCCTATTACCTAATGCAGCAAGCAAGTGAGAAAGATTTTAAAAACATCAAGGAAGGGGGCAAATGCACCGGGGCTTGCCTTTGTTATCAGGTGAGTCCTGCTCGGATCCACAAATATCGAAATAAAAGCAGTTGCCTGCTTGAGGATCAGAGGTTGGTGGTATCCCTTCTTCAGAGACTTCTTCTTCTTCTTCGTGCTCTAACATAACCATATACATGCATAAGAATGGATGTCATGGGATGCTCATGAGGATGCAAAGATAGTATAAACTTATTATCTAAGTCTTGAGTACAACTTTCCTTCACGGTACTCCGAGAACCTAGGGTTTCCGGAGTCAGTAAAGGAGTTCATGGAGCAGGGGGGTGGTTTTGGGTTCTAGTTATCAAACAATGTTCAATTCAAACCAAACTCTACCCATGGCTTCTAAATAATGTGAAAAGCTCACATAAAAAGTTTGGGAAATTTTGGACTTATTATTTATTTTCTAAAAATCCAGAATCAATGGTTTAGGCTATTTTAACTACCCTAAAATTCCCTATTTGATCTAAAAATCATGAGTTTATTTTTATTAAATACTAGGGAAAATAAGGAACCTAGGAAAATTGGTCTCATATTTTTAGGATTTTTCTATAATTTTCTACAGATTTCTAAAGTTCTACTGAAAAAGAAAAGGAAAAACTCTAAACAGTACTGGGCCATTTCTAGCCCAGGCGGCCCAAGCCCGAGTGGATTCGTGCGCGCGCCCGCGCCTGCGAGGGACATTTTGCGCAGAGGTCCACGAGGTTTTAGCTAAACCAGAACAGGGTCGTTTACTATTGCGCAGAGTCACTGACACTTACAAAAAGACCCCTGCGTTTCTATCAATTTGCAACCGGAAGTCCCCGACAGCGCTCGCGCACCGCCGCGCTCCGGCGAGGATCTACGCCGGCCGATTGGGGCTATGGCTGGGTTCTCCGAGCGGCGGACATGAAATTGGGGTCAGCTTGACCATTTCCCCTAACTTAATTGCACTATGGGTGAACTATGGAGCTCCGGCCACGGTGGCCGTAAGCATAGCGGCGAAATGATCGTTTTCCCGGCGACTGGGGGTCTCCCGGTTCAATTCGGTGGCTCGGCAAGCATCATGGAGCTGGGAGGGTACTCAAACGAAGTAGTAGAGGACCGAGGCTGACCTGTGGAGGGCTGACCACGGTGGAGTAGATTCACGGCGGCGGAAAATGGATTTGGGGGAAATCCAAAATTCGCGAGTTCTAGCGAGGGACGGCTAACGATTAGTGGTGGCTGAATGCGTGAGGATGTGGTGAAGCTCACGGCGGGGTCAATTTATAGAGCCCCGAGGCGGTGGCGCCTAATTTAAGCGGCTAGCGGAGGTGGCCGGAGAGAAGGAAGAAGACGTCGCGGTGAATTCGTGGCTAATGGCGTGGCAAGCTCCCCGTCGACGATGGGATGGCCTAGAGGAGTCACGACGGCACGGTGGAAAGGCTAAGCCACGCGGCGCACGGTGGTAATCGTCCAACGGCGGCGAGCTCTTATCCCGACCAACCGATGAGTAAGGGGGAGGGGTACCGCGACTGACCGGGTGGCCTCCAGCTCACCGGCGGCGAGGACTCATACCGGCTGTGCTTATCCAAGGACCACAGAGCACGAATCTCGGCAAGCGACGATCGACGGCGACGGCTATCGGCGACGAGCACGGGGAAGATCTTCTTCAGTATACCCGTCACTGTACCATGGCGATGGTATTCAGTCTCTCTGACAGGCGAAGTTTGAACCACGTTTTCTCTCGAATTTGTATGGCAACACATCATGTGACCTATAGAAAAGTTGAAGAGCTACTAACCAGCTATAATTCGATTATAGGGATCAAGCTGAGTTGAGCATGGATCATGCTTAGATTTGAGCTGGAAGTTGATGTCAGTCCTCAGCTAAACTGAATTTCAGATCAAAACAGCCTGACAGCCAGTTTTTGATTGGGTTTTTCTCCAAATTTCTCATAACAACTGAGCTCACACTCTTTAGCAAAGTTGTTCTCCTATAATTGGTCTTCAACTTTGATGTGGTGACCTAGGGCAAAAACTCTATACTTTGTAAGTTACAAAACTCCAAAGTTGAGCCAATATCACTGAAATCCAGACTTAACCCCAAAAAGGTTAAGTGGGGCACTTTTGCACTTAAGTCCAAATTTCAAGTTTTGGATTGCAAATTCTCATATAAGTGATCCAAATAACTCAAGACACTTATTTAACTTGATTTTTGCACTTTAGTCCAAAAGTGGACTAATTTTGCACATAAGCCCCTAAGGTTTAGTTTTAGGGTTTCCCAGGGTTCCAATTAGGGTTTCTGGTATTCCAGGGGTATAAAAGGAATTCAAGTTTGTTTTTAGAGTCACTTCATGACTTTTACCCCTAAGTCTTTAGGTTTTCTTAGCTTGAGTTAGGTTTTACCCCTTTAACCACTATTTAGGGTTAAGTCCTTTAACCAGGGTCCTATTTGTAAAACATTAAAACAATACAACTTGTTTGAAATTTTTGCCTAGTGAATGCACTCTAGGTGTGTCAAACATATGCAATGCCAATGCTTATGATGTCATGCTCAAGTTTTAGTTATAGTAACACCAGGGGTGTTACAGTCAAAAACCCCCTCGGCCTGCCCCTGTTCTTCGGGTCGGGACCCTGATGCCCCCGCCCCGGATACCGACAGCACCGGCCCACTCGGGGGCTGGCTCGACGACCCATGGCCCAGCCTCAGATCTAGGCTAAGGCCAAGGCGGGCGGCCATGTTGTCGTCTTCATCATCATCGTCGTCGTCGTCATCATCAGGCGTCTCCGGCGACGGCTCCCTCGGGAGCCCATCCCTCTCCTGCCGACGACGAAGCCTTTCCAAGGCATCCCGAGCCCGCATCCGCTCGTGGGCCCGAGCCTTCTTCGCGTCCTTCTTCTCCTTCCTCTTTTCCGCGGCGACCCTCCGCACAGCTCGGTCCACCGCGTCCTCCGGGACCGGTGGCAGGGAAGGCTTGTGAAACCCCACCTCCTGGAGACGGGCGAAAAGTCTTGGCTGTGAGAACCAAGGGCAATCCGACACAAGAAGGAAGAAGGAGCGGACACTCACCAGGGACACACACCCGCGATCAGGACACATCGAGAGCTGGGAAAAGGCGTCGGTGTCTAACTTCCCCACCGTGCCGGCTACCCGCCTATGGAGGTCGTCCGTGGGAAGGGGGTCCGAGGACATCTGCAAACCCTCCAAGTCGACCCCCGGCGTCATCTCCCAAAGCGGCAGCCGCCGCTCCGTCAGGGGGAGCACCCTCCGGCAATGAATGGCGGCAACCACCCCCGCGGCGGTGAGCCCTCCTTTTCGCAGCTCCTCCAAGGCCTTCAAAAGGGGCTGGAGATTCTTCTGTCTCTCGCGCGGGGCCCCGTAGCGCCAGTTATCGCCGGCGCGGTCACCACTCGCTGAGAAAACAACGGGAGCCTCCCATCGTCATTTCGGAGATAAAACCATCGGCGCTGCCACCCTTTGTTTGAAGACGCGAGGATGGCAGGGATGTACTACTGCGCCCGCGCCTGCCTCAACTGGAGGATGTAGCCACCGGCCTGCACCGCCATGCGAACTCTTCTTTCCCCCATCGTCGAGGCAAAAAGCTCCGCGGAGAAGAGATGGGTCCACAGGTCCCAGTGGGGGGCAATCCCCAAATATCCTTTGCAAATCGCCGCGAAGATGGCTGCTTGCGAGATGGAGTTGGGGCTGAGATTGTGCAGCTCTACCCTATAGACATGCAGAATCGCCCGCATAAGACGGCTTGCCGGCACTCCGAACCCCCGCTCGTGAAAAGAGATGAAGCTCAGCACATACCCCGGCGGCGGGGACGGGGCGGCTCCGCTCGGAGGGGCCATTCACTCCGGCTGCAAGTCACCGGAGAGAGGGCGAAGCAAACCATCGGCAACAAGGGCCTCCAGATCATCCGCCGTGACGGTGGAGAAAGGCCACGGGTCGCGCGGCGAAACAACGGTCACCTGCTCGGCCATCACCAAGCAGAAGAGGTGGCGGCGGAGAGGACAAGGTGCACGGTTTCCTTTCTCTGGCTATTCCCTCAGGTTGCGAAAACCTAAGTGGGAGGCGAGCAGCAGAGTAAAGAACCGTCACCGGTCCCTCTCCCGAATATATAAAGGCCTAGGCGAGACCTGTTCAACACTTCGCCCGAACCCGCCGCGAGATTCAAAACTCAAAAGCGAGACGCCTGTTCCTCGAACAGCTCGTGCACGCACGACGGCTGCTATCACACCCGGCTTTAAGGAACAAAGCCAGGTGCATCTCATACATGCGCCAAGAAGACAACATATATAACAACAGAGTGTATAGAGATAAATGTCATAAAACATCAGAGTATTTATTACATAGCGGAAGACTTATTACAAAATAAAAGATAAATATAAAATGAACTAAGGATCGTCGGCGCCAATGTCAACTGACAAACGCCACCTAGATCAGATCATACTCCTCGCCTTGTGGCTCCTCCTGAACCACCTGTTCTTCTCCTGTGGGGGGTGTGAGACAGCAAGGGTGAGCTCACACATGATCATAGCTCAACAAGTTGTGGGGAACCAGTGGACATAAACTCACAAAGGTGTGAGTTCATGTGATGTGTAAGGCTAATCAATGACAGGGGTTAGAGCTGAGCATTGCTTTTAAGTAGTTGGTCAAACTTTTATTAGCAGTTACTAAGTGTAAGTAAATACCAAACCATAAGTAAAGTAATAGAACAAAATTAATAACAAACCCATGCAATGCAAATGACAAAATTGAATTTAAGTTCCATAATTTAAACATCAGAGAGTCCTGAGTTGCTCATGACCGCGAGCACGGCTAGTATACCAGTTTTACACTCTGCAGAGGTTGTACCCTTTATCCACAAGTCATGTTACCCATCTGCCAAGGGATCGCGACTTCCCATACACCTCTACCTAGGAAGCGCGGCAGGGCAACACTACGAGGCCTTTACAAAGTTCCACTAGCTTCTGAAAACCCGCTACAGTTTATAGGAAGTTCTAATGCAGGGTTCTTGCCTGACCGCCATCGCAGCAAAATCAAGCAAGGACCTCCCTACACTGACCACTCCCCTACTGCCCTTGCCCCTTTCGGGTAAGGTAGTCTTCCACTAGCTTTCCTAATTAGTCAGCCAAGGGCGTCCCATTAAACCCTTGTGGTGGCACGTGTTACTCAAGTTAAGCTCTATGTTCCAATTATCATTAATGATCTCAACATGAACATAAATAGAATAACAAAAGAATTGGAACATAGAGGTAATAAATGATTATCCCAAAACCATGTAAAGCAATAGCAAGCTACCCAAGTGAGTCAGGGTAAACAAGGTAATGAGATAAACAATCTAGGGTGACCTATTGGGTCCCATCAAAATTAACCTATGCATGAGTAAGTGATATTAAAGAACATTATTGGGTAAAAAGTGGTCAAGGGCACAACTTGCCTTCAATGAGCTCCTGCTCAGCTACTTCAACCTGCTGCTCACCAGGATCCTCAGCAACGAGCTCTTCTACTCGCCACAATACAAACAAGCACAGTGCATATAGAGAAATTAATATTACACCAAACACATAAACAAAATACACAGTAATAATCTACACATTAAAATAAAATTCTAGGAACAGGAATCATAATTTTTGGAGTTATAAATTTTAAGTTATGGATTTTCAAAGGTTTTATGTGTTTAAAGTGGGATTAAGTGTGGGATTAATTTTATTACTGTTGTCATGACAAAACAGAGACACTAAGTGCTAAAGAATAAAATTACAAAATTTTAGGAACTGGAATGAAGTAATTTGGAGTTCATATGTATTTTCTATGGAATAAACAAGTTCTAGGGTTTATTTTTATATTAAAAATCCAATTTCCTATTCATTTAATCAATTTAAAACAGTACTGGACTGGGCCTCCATTTCAGTTAAGCACAGGGGGCTCGGGGTAAGAATCCAGAGACCCAGAGCACAGTGCAAGTGGATGGCGGGTTCTATATCAAAGGAACCTAGGGTCTCTTATGCTAAAGTGCCCGCCCGAAGGGTTATCCTTCATTCTGAGCCGTTGGATCAGACCTGAGCGCGCCAGATTAGATCGCACAACCCTGCGAACCGGTACGCATCGCCATCCACAGGATTTTAAATCTACGGTCCAGATTTTAAAACGCACGAGCTCATGCGGTTCGTCCGATCGCGATCCGACCACTCGCACCCAAACTAGTGATACGGTAACCTAGCATCTAATCTGGACCGTCCGCGAAAGGATCGACGACCGAGATCGCTCGCCACCCCCGGCGACGAATCGCGACGGCAGCGCGGTCAGCACCCGCGACGGCGCGCCATGCCCGGCGACCCAAGTCCTCGGTACAATGCCTAAACCCCTATTTCGTCGGCGCAACATGATGCCCAACCACCGACGACTGCAATGGACGACCAATTACCTCGCAGTTTGTTGCAGACGAACCCGACCACGACGAGCGGCAGAACGGTGGGATTGCTTGAGCTCCGGCGAGAAATTCAGTCGACGACCGAGGCTAAACCGGCACCAATCTGCCACCGACGCATTCCACGGGCCCCGGCGAATCACCCCGGCCCAAAATGTATGCCCCAGACGACCACACGGCGCACGGCAACGACGGCGGGTACTGGTGTATCCAACGGTGCGTGGCGGCGATGGTGGTTTTAGTGTCTGGTGATGCAAAAAAGGGTTTGGCAGCTGGTCGCCGCGAGGTACGGACGCGGCATAGGTTTTATCCTTCGCGCACCTGGTTTAATCGTGGGTTAGGGGCCGGGATTAGCGGCATGGTTCAACGGCGCCGCGGTCGGTGGAGATCCGAGGAAGACGGGTATTACAAGTGGGGTCCACACGTCAACAGGATAGGACCATTGCACGGCTGCAACGTGGGTCCGCGCGAGCCGTTTGCGACGGAGAGAGAACCCGCTGACAAGAGGGCCCCGCCTGTAAGCCGAAACGGGAAGAGCGAGCGCGCCACCGTGATTCCCTGAGAGGTGGGGGCGCCCCGTCATTCAAAGAAAAACTGGAGCCGCGCGGTGGAAGGGTTTTGGGCCGCGTGGGAGGTTTCTCTGAGTGGGCCGAAATGGGTAGCAGCCGGCCCAGGTGAGGTTTTATTCTTTTCTCCTTTTATTTTCTGTTTTCTTCTTTCTCTTTTTTTTATTCATAATTATTTGAATCCAGATTTGAATTTTGAATATAAATTTCAGCTTTGGGTTAAATTATACAAGTTCAAAATCTAGTCTTGGAATAATATACTTTTAATTACTTATTTTATCCACACAATACTTATTTTCTTTTCCCTTCTAAATTCTAGAATTTCTTTTAAATCTTAAATTCCCATTTGGGTATTAATATATTTCTTTCTCACATTATTATATGTTGTCACAAAATGCACATAGAATAAAATCGAGCATGATGCATAATTTTGTAGTATATATTTTTATTAATTGTTTTTGGGCATGGTGTTCACATATGATGATGCATAAAGATCAAACTCACATAAAGAGCAATTGTTTCTCTATTGGTATTATTTCTAGCAAATTACAAAGTAGGTGTTACAAATCCTACCCCCCTTAAAAATAATCTCGTCCTCGAGATTTAGGAAGACCTATGGAAAAGGTGGGGATAATCTATGCGAAGCTCTTCTTCTCTTTCCCAGGTTGCTTCGTCTTCACCGTGGTGACTCCATTGCACTTTGCACATCTTTATCACCTTATTTCTTGTCACCCGAGTCAATGTATCTAAAATCTTGATCGGGTACTCTGTGTAAGTCAAATCACCCTGAACACTAAGCTCTTCCATTGGTAACTGTTCCTCAGGGACACGGAGACACTTCTTTAATTGAGATACGTGGAACACGTTATGCACATCTGATAGACTATCCGGTAACTCGAGTTGGTATGCCATCTCCCCAACTCGCCTAAAGATCAAGAATGGTCCAATATAGCGAGGGGACAATTTGCCCTTGACTTTGAATCTCCTCATTCCACGAAGTGGTGACACCTTAAGGTACACATAATCTCCTTCTTCAAATTCCAGTGGCCTCCTTCTATTATAAGCATAGCTCTTTTGCCTGGTTTGAGCCACCCTCAAATTCTCTCGAATTATACGGACTTGTTCTTCTGCTTCTTGAATCAATTCAGGCCCAAAGAACTGTCTCTCTCCAGTCTGATCCCAATACAAAGGAGTCCTGCACTTCCTCCCATATAAAGCTTCAAAAGGTGACATCTTCAGACTGGCCTGATAACTATTATTATATGAGAACTCAGCATAAAGTAGACTTTTATCCCAACTTCCTCCATGCTGAAGGGCACATGCTCTCAACATATCTTCCAATACTTGATTAGTCCTTTCAGTCTGTCCATCAGTCTGAGGGTGATAAGCTGTACTAAAATTCAACTTCGTACTCATATTCTCATGAAAGCTTCTCCAAAATCTTGAGGTAAACTGTGAACCTCGATCAAACACGATCTTCTTTGGTACTCCATGTAAACACACAATCCGAGCCATATATAACTCTGCTAGCTGAGAACCTTTATAAGTAGTCTTTACAGGAATAAAGTGAGCCACTTTAGTCAATCTATCCACAATCACCCATATAGCATCATATCCTTTCTGGGTGCGAGGCAATCCAGTAATAAAATCCATACCAATCTCTTCCCATTTCCACTCGGGTATCTTCAGTGGATGCAATAGTCCAGCTGGCCTCTGGTGTTCAGCCTTGACCCTTTGACATACATCGCACATAGCCACATGTGCAGCTACATCTCTTTTCAATCCATACCACCAATACTTCCGTTTCAGATCATGATACATCTTGGTACTACAAGGATGAATAGAATAATCCGAGTCGTGGGCCTCTTTCAATATAGTCTCTCGAAGGCTTTCAATATCAGGAGCACACATCCTGTCCTTGAACCACACGGTGCCTTGCTCATCTTCCGTGAATTCCGGAACTCGACCTTTAGTAATCAGATCCTTAATCTCTTTTATTTTAGCATCACCAATTTGTCCTTTGCGGATCTCTTGCTCCAAAGTAGGTTCCAACTCAATAGTAACTCCTTCAGTATGAGCAACTATCCCCAGGTTAAGTCTCCTGAAATCCTCAACAATCTCATCGGGTAGCTGGGCAACAATAGCTGAATGAACATGCTCCTTTCGACTCAAGGCATCTGCAACCAAATTCGCCTTGCCCGGGTGATAGTGAATCTCCAAATCATAATCCTTAATAAACTCCAACCAACGGTGTTGCCTAAGGTTGAGATCCTTCTGAGTGAATATATACTTCAAACTCTTATGATCCGTATATACTTGGCACTTGGTTCCCATAATGTAATGTCTCCAAATCTTAAGTGCATGCACAACGGCTGCCAATTCCAAGTCATGAGTGGGGTAGTTTAACTCATGTTTCCGCAACTGACGAGAAGCATAGGCAATCACATGTCCTTCCTGCATGAGCACACATCCTAAGCCTTGGCCACATGCATCGCAATAGATATCAAATCCTTTCTGTAGGTCTGGCATAACCAACACTGGTGGTGACATCAATCGCTTCTTCAATTGGTCAAAGTTGTCTTGACACTTCTCATCCCACTTAAATTCTCTTCCTTTCTCCAAAAGTAAAGTCATAGGCTTAGCAATCTTAGAAAATCCTTCAATAAATCTCCGATAATATCCTACTAATCCCAAGAAAATCTGAATCTCAGTAACTGTAGTGGGTACTCTCCACTCCATTATCTCCTTAACCTTAGCAGGATCCACTGAAATTCCTCCATTCGAAATAATATGACCAAGAAATGGCACCTCGCCAATCCAAAACTCGCACTTGCTGAACTTGGCATATAGCTGGTTATCTCGTAGCTTCTGTAGCACCAACCTCAGATGTTCCTCATGATCGCTATCACTCTGGGAATAAATAAGAATGTCATCGATGAACACCACGACGAATCTGTCCAAATACTCCATAAACACCTTGTTCATCAAGTTCATAAAATAAGCTGGGGCATTGGTCAATCCAAACGACATAACTGTGAACTCATATAATCCATATCGAGTCGAGAATGCTGTCTTGGGAATATCCGATGGTCTAATCCTCATCTGATGGTAACCGGATCGGAGATCAATCTTCGAGAATACTCTAGCACCTCTCATCTGATCAAATAAATCCTCAATACGGGGCAACGGATACTTGTTCTTCACCGTAACATCATTAAGAGATCTATAATCCACACACATCCACTGCGATCCATCCTTCTTCTGTACAAACAAAACCGGTGCTCCCCAAGGTGAGGAACTCGGACGAATGTACCCAGCCTCTTGTAACTCAGTTAACTGTTTCTTAAGTTCCTTCAACTCCTATACGGACATCCTATATGGCCGTTTAGAAATAGGGGCGGTTCCAGGTAAGAGATCAATAACAAACTCAACTTCTCTATCAGGTGGCATCCCTGGTAACTCCTCTGGAAAGACATCCGGAAAATCTCTAACCACCCGGATGTTGTCACCAACAAACTCCTCAGGCATAAAGAACATTGCACGCATGGATGAGGAGGTTACTGCAATATTAACTTGAAATCTTTCTCCTTTAGTGGTAGTGAGTTCTATGGTACCTCTACCACATGCTATACCGGCCTTTGCCTTTCTTAGCCATGACATACCTAGGATCAGATCTATACTGCTTGACTCTAATATTATAGCAGTAGCTCCAAATTCTCTACCCATAATGGTCAATGTCAATCTACATGTCATTTGATTCGCCTCAACAGGCCCTTTAGGTGTGATTACTATCATGGGTTTTCTCATATTTAGCAGTGGTATTTCATTTGTGTTGGCATATCTAGCAGACATGAATGAATGTGTAGCACCAGAATCAAATAATATGGTTGCAGGAATTGCATTAACATAAAACATACCAAGTACGAGGTCCCCACCATCCGGAGTAGCATCAACGCTGACTTGATTAACTTTCGCAATAGAATATCCCTTGCCAGATCCTGGAGTTTGCTGCCTGTTCTGAACTGGAGTAGCAGCAATCCTCTGTGGGCAGACATTTGCATAATGACCAGTCTTCCCACACTTGAAACAAGTAGTGCCTGGACTCTGTCCTGAAAACTTCATCGGGGTGCCAGTAGGGGTAGCCTGTCGAGGAGGTGGAGTCCTCAGTGGTGATTGCTGAACTGGGCGCAGTCCTCCTGGTCGAGTCGGTGTACCCTATGGTGAACTGTAGCGAGGACGAACACTGCTGCTTCCTTGTCCTTGAGATATAGCCTTTCTCTTCAAATCTCCCACCTGAACACGCTTGTGTTCAATAGCCAGGGCCTTATCAAGCAGCCTCTGAAATGATGGAAAAGTGTGTGCAACCAGTGCATACTGTAGGGGTCCATTGAGTCCTTCAATAAAGTGCTCCTGCTTTCTTTCATCCTCAGCAACTTCCTCCGGAGCATATCTCGACAGCTGAATGAATTTGTCTCTATACTCGCTGACCGACATGTTGCCTTGCTTCAATGACAAAAACTCCTTCTTCTTGATCTTTATCATACCAGCTGGAATATGGTAGTTCCTGAACTGTGTACTGAACTCTGCCCAAGTGATAGTATCAGCAGCATCGTGAGCAGCAGTATATGAATCCCACCAGTCAGCCGCAGGACCTGTCAGACGTCCAGAAGCATATAAAACCTTCTCCCGATCAGTGCATTGTGCAATATTCAACATCTTTTCCATAGATTTCAGCCAATCATCTACATCCAGTGGATCAGGTGAGCTTGCAAATGTAGGTGGCTTATGACTCATGAACTCCTGGTGCTTATCACGGGGTGGAACTGGTGGTGGTGGTGGAGGCAGTGGTACTTGTTGTTGTTGCTGCTGCTGTTGTTGTTGTTGCAATTGTTGTTGCAGCTGCTGTTGTTGCGCCCTCCTTTCCTGGCGTATCTCCTCTCGCTCCTGGCGCAACTCCTGTCGTATATCTTCTCTTTCCTGACGCATCTCCTGGCGTTCTTGCTGCATCTAGGCACGCATATCAGCCATGGTGTCCGCCATTTGCTGCATCACCGCCATCTGAGCAGCAACCAGTGGGTCAACTCCGCCTGGTGGAGGATTAGGAGGATTCATCTCTGCAGGTTGTGGCTGGGGTTGTCTATATATCCACCGAGTGTGTCGATTAGGAGGCAAATCAATTCCACCACCCCGCCTGGTATTGACCATCTGAGTTAGATACATATTGTAAGAAAATAGTAGACAAGGCAGGTATTTACGAATCATGTTATTTTGGGGAATTTTGTTAGCTAAGCAGATTAATATTTTACCTACCATAGCTAATTCAATACCTTATGGTGGTACATGCTAAGATGTCCATATATAATATATCAATCAATCAAAGAAGCAAATCAGACAATTAACATCAGAACAATCAAACAACATTTTTAAAGAAAGTAGTTCTGAATTTTGTCTTAGGTTCCCTATATCTTAAAAGATCATAGTGGTAGGATTCCAAGGTGTGAAATCCATCTTGTCTTAGAGTAGAAAAAATAAGATTAACCAGAGTAGATTAGCAGAAGGTGAGACAAGATCAAGATGAGATAAGTATAGAATGAGTCAGAGTAAGGTAAGTATAGAATGAATCAGAATAAGATAAGTAGGTAAGGGTTTTGTCCATTTCTATCTAGGTTTCGTCCTACAGTCAACATTTCCTCTGATACCACTTCTGTCACACCCGGCTTTAAGGAACAAAGCCAGGTGCATCTCATACATGCGCCAAGAAGACAACATATATAACAACAGAGTGTATAGAGATAAATGTCATAAAACATCAGAGTATTTATTACATAGCGGAAGACTTATTACAAAATAAAAGATAAATATAAAATGAACTAAGGATCGTCGGCGCCAATGTCAACTGACAAACGCCACCTAGATCAGATCATACTCCTCGCCTTGTGGCTCCTCCTGAACCACCTGTTCTTCTCCTGTGGGGGGTGTGAGACAGCAAGGGTGAGCTCACACATGATCATAGCTCAACAAGTTGTGGGGAACCAGTGGACATAAACTCACAAAGGTGTGAGTTCATGTGATGTGTAAGGCTAATCAATGACAGGGGTTAGAGCTGAGCATTGCTTTTAAGTAGTTGGTCAAACTTTTATTAGCAGTTACTAAGTGTAAGTAAATACCAAACCATAAGTAAAGTAATAGAACAAAATTAATAACAAACCCATGCAATGCAAATGACAAAATTGAATTTAAGTTCCATAATTTAAACATCAGAGAGTCCTGAGTTGCTCATGACCGCGAGCACGGCTAGTATACCAGTTTTACACTCTGCAGAGGTTGTACCCTTTACCCACAAGTCATGTTACCCATCTGCCAAGGGATCGCGACTTCCCATACACCTCTACCTAGGAAGCGCGGCAGGGCAACACTACGAGGCCTTTACAAAGTTCCACTAGCTTCTGAAAACCCGCTACAGTTTATAGGAAGTTCTAATGCAGGGTTCTTGCCTGACCGCCATCGCAGCAAAATCAAGCAAGGACCTCCCTACACTGACCACTCCCCTACTGCCCTTGCCCCTTTCGGGTAAGGTAGTCTTCCACTAGCTTTCCTAATTAGTCAGCCAAGGGCGTCCCATTAAACCCTTGTGGTGGCACGTGTTACTCAAGTTAAGCTCTATGTTCCAATTATCATTAATGATCTCAACATGAACATAAATAGAATAACAAAAGAATTGGAACATAGAGGTAATAAATGATTATCCCAAAACCATGTAAAGCAATAGCAAGCTACCCAAGTGAGTCAGGGTAAACAAGGTAATGAGATAAACAATCTAGGGTGACCTATTGGGTCCCATCAAAATTAACCTATGCATGAGTAAGTGATATTAAAGAACATTATTGGGTAAAAAGTGGTCAAGGGCACAACTTGCCTTCAATGAGCTCCTGCTCAGCTACTTCAACCTGCTGCTCACCAGGATCCTCAGCAACGAGCTCTTCTACTCGCCACAATACAAACAAGCACAGTGCATATAGAGAAATTAATATTACACCAAACACATAAACAAAATACAAAGTAATAATCTACACATTAAAATAAAATTCTAGGAACAGGAATCATAATTTTTGGAGTTATAAATTTTAAGTTATGGATTTTCAAAGGTTTTATGTGTTTAAAGTGGGATTAAGTGTGGGATTAATTTTATTACTGTTGTCATGACAAAACAGAGACACTAAGTGCTAAAGAATAAAATTACAAAATTTTAGGAACTGGAATGAAGTAATTTGGAGTTCATATGTATTTTCTATGGAATAAACAAGTTCTAGGGTTTATTTTTATATTAAAAATCCAATTTCCTATTCATTTAATCAATTTAAAACAGTACTGGACTGGGCCTCCATTTCAGTTAAGCACAGGGGGCTCGGGGTAAGAATCCAGAGACCCAGAGCACAGTGCAAGTGGATGGCGGGTTCTATATCAAAGGAACCTAGGGTCTCTTATGCTAAAGTGCCCGCCCGAAGGGGTATCCTTCATTCTGAGCCGTTGGATCAGACCTGAGCGCGCCAGATTAGATCGCACAACCCTGCGAACCGGTACGCATCGCCGTCCACAGGATTTTAAATCTACGGTCCAGATTTTAAAACGCACGAGCTCATGCGGTTCGTCCGATCGCGATCCGACCGCTCGCACCCAAACTAGCGATACGGTAACCTAGCATCTAATCTGGACCGTCCGCGAAAGGATCGACGACCGAGATCGCTCGCCACCCCCGGCGACGAATCGCGACGGCAGCGCGGTCAGCACCCGCGACGGCGCGCCATGCCCGCGACCCAAGTCCTCGGTACAATGCCTAAACCCCTATTTCGCCGGCGCAACATGATGCCCAACCACCGACGACTGCAATGGACGATCAATTACCTCGCAGTTTGTTGCAGACGAACCCGACCACGACGAGCGGCAGAACGGTGGGATTGCTTGAGCTCCGGCGAGAAATTCAGTCGACGACCGAGGCTAAACCGGCGCCAATCTGCCACCGACGCATTCCACGGGCCCCGGCGAATCACCCAAGCCCAAAATGTATGCCCCAGACGACCACACGGCGCACGGCAACGATGGCGGGTACTGGTGTATCCAACGGTGCGTGGCGGCGATGGTGGTTTTAGGGTCTGGTGATGCAAAAAAGGGTTTGGCAGCTGGTCACCGCGAGGTACGGACGCGGCATAGGTTTTATCCTTCGCGCACCTGGTTTAATCGTGGGTTAGGGGCCGGGATTAGCGACATGGTTCAACGGCGCCGCGGCCGGTGGAGATCCGAGGAAGACGGGTATTACAAGTGGGGTCCACACGTCAACAGGATAGGACCATTGCACGGCTGCAACGTGGGTCCGCGCGAGCCGTTTGCGACGGAGAACCCGCTGACAAGAGGGCCCCGCCTGTAAGCCGAAACGGGAAGAGCGAGCGCGCCACCGTGATTCCCTGAGAGGTGGGGGCGCCCCGTCATTCAAAGAAAAACTGGAGCCGCGCGGTGGAAGGGTTTTGGGCCGCGTGGGAGGTTTCTCTGAGTGGGCCGAAATGGGTAGCAGCCGGCCCAGGTGAGGTTTTATTCTTTTCTCCTTTTATTTTCTGTTTTCTTCTTTCTCTTTTTTTTATTCATAATTATTTGAATCCAGATTTGAATTTTGAATAAAAATTTCAGCTTTGGGTTAAATTATACAAGTTCAAAATCTAGTCTTGGAATAATATACTTTTAATTACTTATTTTATCCACACAATACTTATTTTCTTTTCCCTTCTAAATTCTAGAATTTCTTTTAAATCTTAAATTCCCATTTGGGTATTAATATATTTCTTCTCACATTATTATATGTTGTCACAAAATGCACATAGAATAAAATCGAGCATGATGCATAATTTGGTAGTATATATTTTTATTAATTGTTTTTGGGCATGGTGTTCACATATGATGATGCATAAAGATCAAACTCACATAAAGAGCAATTGTTTCTCTATTGGTATTATTTCTAGCAAATTACAAAGTAGGTGTTACAGCTGCCCCGCCAACCACTCGTCCCGTCGCATTAACTCTGCGGCAGGGCAGGCGGCACCATTGGCAGGCGAAGTGGACGACGCTTCACCTCCGCCATAATGACCGCGTCAAAAAAGGTGTGCCACGTCGTTCAATTTTGTATCCTTTTCCTCTTCCCCTTTCTCTCTCTTGCTATAGGGACCGAGAAAGGGGATACTCCGAAAGGGATCCTTCTCCGTGAAGGAAGAGGGCCCCGAGCCCCCTACTGATCAGAGTTTCGAAGGCTGGCCCCTCGGGAGGGTTCAACAGCCGCCTCAGAGCACCCGGGCTCCGCGCCCACTACTGGTCAGAGGTTCGAAGGCTGGCCCCTCGGAAGGGTTCAACGGCCGCCTCAGGCCACACGGGCTCCGCGCCCACTACTGATCAGGGGTTCGTAGGCCGGCCCCCGAAGGGTTCGACAGCCGCCTCAGAGCACACAGAGCGAGGGATGACCCTGGGTACGTTCGATACATAACCAAGGCTCGGGCTATGCTCCCGAGGTACCCTAGGACATTTCTGAGACCAGCGGGAGTGATTTTGTAACGGAATCCCACCAGAGGGAGGCATCGAGCCCTCGGACCCCGTCAAAAGGGGACCGGGTCCGGCGAATCACCCGCAGGTACTTATGGAGCGCGCCTCCGGGCCACTAGCCGACCCCTAACGAATGGGACACGAGCGTCCACTCGGATTACCCATTAGCAACTCACTGGAGACACCATGTTCGGCGCCCTCCGAGGGCAACATGGCGCTTTCCCCCCCTCCTCCTTGCGGAAAGGCGACGCAGGGGCGTATGAAAAAGGCCGAGTCTCTCCTTGACCGTCCTCTCGCTCTGTGCGGAGGCTCGGGAGCTGCTCTCGCAAACCCGGCTCCGGCCAAACCGTTGACAGCGTCAACATACCAGCCCGAGAACTTGGGACCTGACTAAGCACCCGGGCAACGACCAGTTCGCATGAGGGAACAACCAAACCGGTCGAGCCATCACGAAAGGCACTAAGACCTCGAAGGAGTCAAAACACTCCTCCGAGGCCTCGGGGGCTACACCCGGCGGGTGCGCTCGCGCGCACCCACCGGAACAAAACGCAACCGAGAAAGGTCGGTCCCCTTGCAAAAAAGTGCGACAAAAGCCTCCAAGCGAGTGCCAACACTCCCTTTGAGGCTCGGGGGCTACTGTCGGGGACCATAATTAGGGGTACCCCCAAGACTCCTAATCTCAGCTAGTAACCCCCATCAGCACAAAGCTGCAAAGGCCTGATGGGCGCGATTAAGGTCAAGGCTCAGTCCACTCGAGGGACACGATCTCGCCTCACCCGAGCCCAGCCTCGGGCAAAGGCAGCCGACCCCGAAGGATTCACGTCTCGCCCGAGGATCCCCTCAAGCAACGGGCACACCTTCGACTCGCCCGAGGCCCAGTCTTCGCAGAGAAGCAACCTTGGCCAGATCGCCATGCCAACCGACCGTATCGCAGGAGCATTTAATGCAAGGATCATCTGACACCTTATCCTGACGCGCGCTCTTCCGTCGATAGAGCCGAAGTGACCGCAGTCACTTCGCCGCTCCACTGACCGACCTGACAAGAAAATAGCACCGCCTGTCCCGCTCCGACTGTCGTGCCACTTGCCAGAGTGAGGTTGACAGCGGCTAAGTCCAGCCTCGGGCGACATAGGAAGCTCCGCCTCGCCTGACCCCAGGGCTCGGACTCAACCACGACTTAGAAGACGACGAACTCCGCCTCGCCCGACCCCAGGGCTCGGACTCAGCCTCGGCTCCGGAAGACGACGAACTCCGCCTCGCCCGACCCCAGGGCTCGGACTCAGCCTCGGCTCTGGAAGACGACGAACTCCGCCTCGCCCGACCCCAGGGCTCGGACTCGGCCTCGGCTCCCGAAGACAATGGACTCCGCCTCGCCCGACCCCAGGGCTCAGACTCAACCACGACCTCGGAGGAATCGCCACCTCGCTCAAACTCGGGTCCGGACCGGCCACGTCGCCAGGGGGGTCATCATTACCCTGCCCCTAGCTAGCTCAGGCTACGGGGACAAGACCAGCGTCCCATCTGGCTCGCCCCAGCAAACAAGTAATGATGACACCCTGCATGCTCCATGACGACGGCAGCTCCCAGCCCCTTACATCAACCAGGAGACGTCAGCAAGGATCCGACAGCCCCGACAGCTGTACTTCTGCAGGGCTCCAACGCTCCTCCGACGGCCACGACATCACATGAACAGGGTGCCAAAACCTCTCCGACTGCCACGATGGCATGTACTTAGGGCTCTAGCTCCTCTCTGCTAGACACATTAGCACACTGCTACACCCCGCATTGTACACCTGGACCCTCTCCTTACGCCTATAAAAGAAAGGTCCAGGGCTCTCGTACGAGGGAGGTTGGCCGCACGGGAGAACAGGCCGACGCATAAGGCTCTCGCTCTCTCTCTCTCTCCCTCCCGCGTGAACGCTTGTAACCCCCTACTGCAAGCGCATCCATCCGCCCTGGGAGCAGGACAACACGAAGGTCGCGGTTTCCCCTCACTGTTCTCCCCCCTTTGTGTCTCGTCTCGCGCCGACCCATCTGGGCTGGGACACACAGCGACAATTTACTCGTCGGTCCAGGGACCCCCCGGGGTCGAAACGCCGACAAATATTTTGTTTCTGTTGTCAGGATATAATAGTCATCCTGAACAATTACGGAAGTAAATGCGGCGTGTTGGTTTTGGAGTTTTTTCCCTAACTTATGCCAATCGCTTGGCTGGTAAGGTAGAGTGGTCGCCCTAAGATGAGTAGGCGTGAGCATGTCGCGCCGTCTTAAGTCATCGCCGACTTAAGCCGATTGCGTTGTTTGTAGGGTATAACAGTCACCCTAAGTTGAGTAAGCGCGAGCATGTTGCATTGTCTTAAGTCATCGCCGACTTAAGCCGATTGCTCCGTCAGTAGGGTATAGTGGTCACCCTAAGTTGAGTAAGCGCGAGCATGTTGCACCGTCTTAAGTCATCGCCGACTTAAGCTGATTGCTCCGTTAGTAGGGTATGGTCACCCTAAGTTGAGTAAGCGCGAGCATGTTGCACCGTCTTAAGTCATCGCCGACTTAAGCCGATTGCTCCGTCAGTAGGGTATAATGGTCACCCTAAGTTGAGTAAGCGCGAGCATGTTGCACCATCTTAAGTCATCGCCGACTTAAGCCGATTGCTCTGTTAGTAGGGTATAGTGGTCACCCTAAGTTGAGTAAGTGCGAGCATGTTGCACCATCTTAAGTCATCGCCGACTTAAGCCGATTGCTCCATTAGAAGGGTATAGTGGTCACCCTAAGTCGAGTAAGCGCGAGCATGTTGCACCATCTTAAGTCATCGCCGACTTAAGCCGATTGCTCCGTTAGTAGGGTATAGTGGTCACCCTAAGTCGAGTAAGTGCGAGCATATTGATTCCAAGTCTAATCGAATCGAAGTCAATTGATAACCGACAGTTTGAATGACTTTGAGAATGAAATCTTTTATTGATGACGTATTTTCCAATTACTGAGTACAACGTTGATCCAATAGCTTTTGAGGTCTTGCTAAGGGTAAAACTTTCTAAGATGCTCTATGTTCCATGAGTTCTCCACTTTCGTACCATCTATTTGAGTAAGTCGATATGATCCTGGCCGAGTGACCTCTGACACAATGAATGGCCCTTCCCATAGTGGTGACAACTTGTGTCGTCCCTCCCCCGTTAGAATTCAGCGAAGGACCAAGTCTCCCACTACAAAGGATCGATGTCGTATAGCCTTATCATGATAGCGCCTCAAGGTCTGCTGGTATCTGGCTGACTGAATTACTATGTTCAATCGCTCTTCCTCCAGCACATCAATATCTTCTAGCCTGGTAGCTTCTGCTTCAGCTATGCTTTCGAATACCAGCCTTGGTGCCCCAAACCTGAGGTCGGCAGGTAGCACTGCCTCTGAACCATAGACCATGAAGAAGGGGGTGTTTCCATGCAGAGCTCGACTAGGTTGAGTTCTTAAGCTCCAAACCACATAAGGTAACTCTCTGATCCACTTTCCTGCGAATTTTTCATTCTTGTCGAACACTTTCTTCCTGAGTGCTTCCAGTATCATACCATTAGCTCTTTCCACATGACCATTAGCTCTCGGGTGTGTTTCTGATGCATACTTGATTTGGATATTCCATTGTTCGCAGAAATCAAAGAATTCAGAGCTAGTGAAGTTAGATCCCAGGTCGGTTATAATGCTATTCGGTATCCTAAATCTGAATATTATGTCTTGTATGAATTCCACTGCCTTGGCTCAAGTTAGAGAAGCAATGGGTTTGTACTCTATCCATTTGGTGAATTTATCGATGGCAACCAGCACGTGAGTATAGCCTCCCTGAGCTTTCTTGAAGGGTCCAATCATGTCCAGTCCCCAACATGCAAATGGCCATGTTACGGGTATGGTCTGCAGTTGTTGTGCCGGTAAGTGTTGTTGCTTTGACAAGAATTGGCAAGCTTCACATCTCTGGACTAACACGGTTGCATCACTCTTTGCTGTTGGCTAATAGAAACCAGACCTAAAGATTTTCCCAACCAGAGTTCTAGATGCTGCGTGTATTCCACACTGTCCGGCGTGGATCTCATCTAATAGCTATTTCCTAGTAACCGAGGAAATGCACTTCATGAGGACTCCTGTCGCACCCCTTTTGTACAGTGCGCCCCCTAAGAGGGTGTAGTGGGCCGACTGTCTCACAATGCGTTCTGTAGCAGCCTTATCATCCGGTTCTTCTTCATTCTTTATATACCTGATGATAGGCTCTCTCCAGCCATTAGAGTCTAACTCTGGCTGGCTCAAAGTGTTGCACTCTTCTGCCTGATCTGAGGGGAAACTTGGGCGTGACACTTCCTGGATGAAGACTCTGGGTGGGACCTAGGCTCGACTGGATCCTAGCTTCGACAACGTGTCGGCTGCTGTGTTGCGATCTCTTTCCATGTGATGGAATTCTAGCCCTTCAAATTTATCTTCTAATTCTCGGACGGTTGTATAGTACTTGCCCATAGAATCAGTCGAGCAATCCCAGACTTTATTTATCTGGCTTATGACTACCAGTGAATCTCTGTATACCATCAGCCTCTTAATGCCCAGTGATACGGTGATGTTCAACCCATGGATCAGAGCCTCATATTCTGCTGCATTATTTGATGCTGGGAATAATAGCTGAAGAGTGAACTTGAGTTGTTCACCTCCAGGGGCAATGAAGAGGATTCCTGCGCCTGCTCCCTGCAGTTTCAGTGAGCCATCGAAATACATTCGCCATACTTCAGTAGCCTCCGGGTTGTCAGGAACTTATTGCTCGGTCCACTCTGATACGAAATCAACCAATTCTTGAGTCTTTATTGCCATGCGAGGCCGAAACTCTATGTCGTGAGCTCCCAACTCGTAGGCCCACTTGGCTATTCTTCCGATGGCTTCTTTGCTGTGAAGAATAACCCCTATTGGAAACCCGGTGACTAGTATGACTTTGTGGTCGTCAAAGTAGTGTCGGAGTTTGCGAGCAGTTAGAAGTACTATGTACAATAGTTTTTGAACTTGGGGATACTTCTTTTTGGAGGGTCCCAGAACTTCACTGATGAAGTAGACCGAATGTTGTACTAGATATGTGTGTCCTTCTTTTGCCCGCTCGACTACCAACGCGGTGCTCACCACGTGAGTCGTGTAGGAGATGTATAACAGCAGATCTTCTGCTGGCTGATCTGGCATGGCTCAGCGTGGCTCGGCGTGGCGGCTTCAGTACTGGTGGCGTGGTCAAGAACTTCTTCAATGCATCGAGAGCTTCCTGTGCTTCTATGGTCCACTGGAACTTGTCCACCTTCTTGAGCAATTTATAGAATGGTAAGCCTTTTTCGCCTAGTCTTGATATGAACCTGCTCAAGGCTGCCAAGCATCCAGTAAGCCTTTGCTCTTTTTTTATGATCGTGGTGATTCCATTCTCATGATAGCCTCGATTTTTTTTGGGTTAGCTTAAATTCCTCGGTGGCTGACAATGAATCCAAGCAACTTTCCTGTTGGTACTCCAAAGACATATTTTTCTAGATTGAGCTTCCATCGGTATCGCCTCAGGCTGTTGAAGACCAGCTGCAAATCTTCAATGAAGTTTTCGGAGTTTTATGTTTTGATCACCACATCATCAACATAAGCTTCTACGTGCTTGCCCTAGTGATCGGCTAAGCATGTTTGAATAGCTCTCTGGTAAGTCGCTCCAGCGTTCTTAAGGCCAAACGTCATGGAGGTATAGCAGAAAGCTCCAAACAGGGTAATGAATGTAGTTTTTTTCCTCATCTTCTTTTGCCAGGCTGATCTGATGGTATCTAGAGTAGCAGTCCAGGAAGGACAACATAGAACATCCGACGGTTGAATCTACCACCTGATCTATTCTAGGAAGTCTGAAGGAATCCTTCAGATAGTGTTTGTTGAGATCTGTATAGTTGACGCACATGCGCCAATCACTTTATTCTTTTTGAGTACAAGAACAGGATTTGCTAGCCACTCAGGATGCAGTACTTCTCTAATGAACCCTACTGCAACCAAGCGAGCTAGCTCAGCTCGAATAGCCTCTCTCTTGTCAGACGTCAAACGACACAGTTTTTGTTGGATCGGCCTTGCCTAGGGATAGACTTTCAGTTTATGCTTGGCCAGTTCTCTCGGGACTCCCGGCATATCCGCAGGCTGTCATGCGAATACATCTCGGTTATCTTGCAGGAACTGGACGAGCGCGCCTTCCTATTTGTCGTCTAGGCTGGAGCTGATGATGTCAGTCTTGCGTTCATCAGCAAACCCAAGGTTGATTCTCTTCGTCTCCTCAGTCGGTCGCATAGAGGTCACGGCTTGAGCTTCATTCGCAGGTATCGCGAGGTCTTCCTTAGGCTTTGAGTTTGCCTGCGGGGAGGAAGTCGTCGGTGGTTTGGTGGTGAGGACCACCTGAATGGCCACTCAGAAACATTCAGCGGCGCCTTGGAAGTCAGCGTGCACAGTGATGATCCCTTGCGGTCCCGGCATCTTCAATATCATGTATGAATAGTGCGGAATGGCCATGAATTTTGCCAATCTTGGCCTGCCGATGATGGCATTGTATCCACAATCGAAGCTCGCTACCTCGAACCTCAGGAACTCAGTTCTGTAGTTTTTCGGAGTTCCAAAGGTGACAGGCTTGTAGATGTGTCCAAGCGGGTATTCTCCTTCGGTTGGCATAATGCCGAAGAAGGGAGTGTCTGACTCGTGGAGCTCTTTGAGTGCCACTCCCAAGCCTAGGAGTGTCTGGGGGAAGGTTACATTGATGCTGCTTCCCCCATCCACCAACACCTTCTTTTCCCTACTCTCTCGGATCACCGGATCGACGAGGAGCGGGTACTTGCCCAGATGATCGAAGTTGAGCCATTGATCCGCCTGAGTAAAGGTGATCGAGTGTTCTAACCACTAATAGGGGCGGGAGTACTGGTGGTTGCCACCAGTATCTATCGATCGTTGAGCTTCTGCTGCCTTTTGCTCTCTTGTGACCCATGTCCTCCGAAGATGACGTCGACTTCTCCATCGACGCGCGGGAATGCTCCGCCTCCTCCCCCTTCCTGCTGCTGAGGTTGTCGAGGTCCTCCGGGTCCTCCTCGTGGTGGGGGAGGTGGTAGAGGTTGGAAGGGTCAGCCATTCTCGATGGAGTGCTTGAAGTCTCTGCAGTTCCGGAGGGTGTGACGCATATCTTTGTGGTTCGGGCACTAGGCGTCGAGGATGTCATCCAATGTTCGTTCGCCTCTGCGGGGTGCCCCTCGAGCGCAAGAGACGGGTGGTCCAGCGGCGTGGACCTCTTCACGAGGCCTCTTATCCCAATGCTTGTCGCTCTGCTGGTTTGTGTCACGCTGTGGTGCAGATGGAGCAGGCTTCGTTCCCCCGATGAGGTCCTGGGCCCGTTCGTCGGTGATGATGTAAAGGTCTGCTTCCCTGAACAGTTGCTCGGAGGTGGTTGGTGCTTTTTGCAGTATGGCTCAGACGAAGGCCGAGTCATTGGATCCCCGATAGAAGTCCTCGATCACTGTTGCTTCAGCGACCTCAGGAATGCGATTTCTCATGGTCTGAAACCTATTGAGGTACGATCGAAGAGTCTCATCCCCTCGGCGCCTGATGGATTTGAGGTCCCATGGCTGCGCCGGCTTGTCAGAGAGGGATTGGAAGTTGGCGATAAAACGCTGACTGAAGTCGCTCCAATCATCGATGCAGTGCCGGGGTAGGTGTCGTAGCCATTGCAGTGCATCTTACCCGAGGACGATTGGCAAGTATGCAGTCATCACATCTTCAGTTGCCCCAGCGGCCCGAGCAGCGGTGGTATAGACGGCCAACCAGCCTCCTGGGTCTTGCTTAGGCTCGTATTTATCGACGTTGCAGACCTTGAAGTTTGGGGGCCATTGAATGGCCCTAAGAGGAGTGAGCGCAGATACTCCACACGTGTCTTCCTATCGATGACTGTGGTGCCAGTCCTGGGGAGGGGAGTTGCCGATGTGCTGCCTCGACCGTCCTCGGGTAGTGCCACCAGTTGAAGCCATTGCCGACTCAACTCTAGTGGCCTGACTTCGTGCAGGGACGCCATGATCCCGATCGTACTCCTCTCGACGTCGTATTTTATTCTCATGTCGTCGTTCGCGTGAAGCGTTGATGGAGCTCCACGCGTCCCACCGACTGTTGATGGCGTGCCGTAGATCGCTCGAAGGATGAGCGAGAGGTAGAAGATGATTAGCCGCCCGAGTGAGCAGCCGTCGATAGCCTTCAGCGTATGGAGTCCGGGGGAGACCATCGGCTATCCGAGCCAATACTCCCCCGACCTCACTCGGTGTGTTCATGGCGCGGGCGAATTCAGGGTTCAGGTTTCGCGCGAAGAGAGGGTTCTCTCGGTGTAGCCTCGCATCCTGTTCAGCTTGCTCTTGAGCTTGCCATCGATCACGTCGGCGGGAGTTCCTCCTTTCTCTGAAGACTCATTCATCAGGAGTTTTTCCCACCTCCGAGATCTCATCTCAAGATACAGGCTGCACTGGGTCTCGTTCTCTAGCTTCATGATGTCGCCGAACATTCCGGCGTCGGTTCCTCCATCGGCGAGCTTCTTGTTGAGGAGGTTCTTCCTCAGGCACGGTTGGCTCGTTGTCGGAGATAGGAGATGATTCCACTCTTCCCCCGATGAAGAGGACGTCGGGGTAGAATGGAGTTGCTGTGGCGACACGCTCCTCTCTGTCCTCCTTTGAGGACGAAGGCGCTAGAAGAGCAGCTTAATGGGTCTTTATTCCTTTTGCCTCCTTTTTCCTTATGATCTGTGTCCACTCTTTCGTGGATGAGGTGGGCAACGGGGTTCTTTAGGTAAAGGAATTCTCTGCTCCTGGCTTGCAGGAGATAGCTTTCGCCCGGGGCGCTAGAGATCGTGCTATTTGTTGCCTCATTCCGGCTTCTTTGGAGATTTTAGAGGAAGGCTTTTTCTCCAGTGGATCCGCTATACGATGCAGAATTCCTTCTTCATTTGCCACGGATGAGATGGTTCCGAAGCAGAACACGGATCCAAGGCGGAGAGCAATCTTATGCCGGAAAATGATGGCCATTAAGCTAGCTTGGATCAGCGATACACCCCCTACCTGGCGCTCCAACTGTCGGTGTTTGGGACCCTGACCGTGCACCCGGGGTTACCCCTCGAGGTGCTTTTGGGTAGGACGATGTTGCCGACTGTAGCTCGATGGTTCGTGCTAGGCGCACGAGAGACGATAGACAAATTCTTACAGGTTCAGGCCGCTTGGAGAGGCGTAATACCTTACTTCCTGGTGTGGCTCTTTTATGTGGTGGGTTACAGGGGAATTCTCTAGTGTGATGGATGCTAGAGAATGGAGTAAATGGCTAATGAATGACCTCTCTTTTGATGGGGTGCCCCCTAGGCCTTATATACTCAACCGTGGGGCGTTACATGCGAGTATGATAACAACGTACACCTAAGTAATAGTGAAATGACTGAACTTATCTTCCTATAATCTTGCCGACTTATCCTCATTTAGTTCCAACGTCTGAGGGCGCCGCGCGAGAGAATCGGATCAATGCTGCGGATAATGCTTAAATCCAATGAGTTATCTGGTCCCGAGTCTATCTAATCTTGCGTCGATCCATTCCACCAGCAGTTCCTCCCCTGGCCCACGAAGGGGTGGTCTTGCGAAATAATGGGCCCAAAGCTTTTTGTGAGGCCTTCTAGCCTTCTAGTGGACCCGGGGGATATTTGTCCCCCAAAGTGACCCCAGCTGCATATTGCATAAGGGCCTGGTCATTCCGAAGCTTAATGACAGTGGACTCATGACCATGGTCATCAACTTCTCTCTCCTTTTTTCGTTAGCCTTCATATAGAACCATTCACTTTTCCACCCGGTTGGCCACTTGGTGCGATAGCTAATGACTGGTGCCTTCGTATCCTTCTGATACGCAAAGTTGTAACAACCGAAATTTTCATGAAGGCCATCTGCCCTGACCTTCATTTGATAATGCAGCTCATGCACTCGGTAGAAAGCTTCGGCATCTGGACTCATCCCTTGGCTTCGAAGGGCCCAGATATAGACGCTGAGTCTAACAATAGCGTTGGGAGCCAACTGATGAAGATATATCTCAAAGTTCTTTAAAACCACCCCTATCATTTCATTCAGGGGGAATCGCAGCTGCTTTGAAGAAGCTCTTGGAAACAACAACTTCATCCTTCTTCGGCTTTGGGATCACCTCTTCCCTAGCAAATCGAACAAGCTTGCTCTCAGCCTCTCCAAAATAGCCCAATTTCATCATCATGAGCATGTCATCTTCTGTCATAGTAGATTTTCCAAAATCGAGATGACTGGGCTTCGTTGGGATTAGAATGCTATAGTCTTCTTCACTCTCATCAGCATTTTCATCAACATTTTCGCCTTCAGCTATAGTTTGTTCAGCTTCAGCATTCGAAGCACCTTCGCCAGCAACCTCCTCTACCGCAACCAGACCTGATCGTTTCATTACTTCTGAAATCGGCGCTGTTTCAGTGGCCTCGGCTTTGTCTCCCTCATGAGATACCCTAGCAGTTGATCGCACTCTAGCCATTTTGATGATTTTACTGTTTGACGAAGCTAACCGCAAACGATGAAGCATTTGCTCGAAAGCGCAGTGCAGAAAGCTTCGGCTATGGTTAAATTTTTTAACAACATAACAGTGCAGTGGCAATGAATGTTGTGGTAACTCCTCACCAACCCGTCTGTTTATATAGTGCTGCAGGGGGGAAGCCGAACCACCAGGCCGCTCGCACTCGCTAAATGGTGGACCATCCGGCGTCTGGAATATTATAATCGTTTCTCAGCAACGAGCTTAGGGAAGGTGTTTTTTGGACCTTTGGCATTTCGAAGCCTTCAAGTTTTTCGTGGATCGAGCTCGTTACGAAAAACGATCTAGCACCGCGAAGGGGCTACTGTTGGGGGCTTCTTTTCTCCGCCAAAGGTTCCCTTAAGCAAAAAAACACCTTCGGCAGGACGATATGCAAGCAGGCATGACATGAAGATATATGACCGAAGCCGCAATTGAAGGAGCTTCGGCATAACGACATGCCTAAGACAAAGTATGGCACCGACTTAAAGAGGAAAAGACTGCTGAGTCCCTAATAATTCGTGTTATAGTTGTAATTAGTCGTTAGGGACACAAATGTAATTTTGTCTGGGCTGCGCCCCGTGCCTATAAATAGGTGAACAGTACTCCCGTACTGTTCACGCAAACTTGTAATCATCCCTGCGTCATTCTTGTATTTCCGTCTCCTGTCAAGCCGAAGGTACAAATGTCATATAAACATTATTGATGTTTATTCATGTTTATAAAATGCAAATATGAATAATCTAATGATTTGATATGATTATTTATACTCATTTTATGCTTTATATGCTTCTATTTACACCTTTGCTCGTGAAAATGATGAATGTATGCCCTTCATGACCTTTGTCTGAAGATCATTATATCCTAAAGGACATAATGCTTCGAAGAACGAAGGTCTCTAATCATTAACATTTGTGTTGCTTTGTTCTTGGTGTATAGCATCCGGGAACAAGGACCAACAGTACCCATTACCTCAGATTGATGATCTGTTTGATCAAATTAAAGGAGCTAAGGTATTCTCGAAAGTGGATCTAAGATTAGGTTACATCAACTGAAAATTCTACCTGAAGATGTCTCTAAGACAACATTCACCACAAGATATGGATTATACAAGTTTTTTGTCATGTCATTTGGACTGACTAATGCACCCACATACTTTATGAACTTGATGAATAAAATGTTCATGGAGTACCTTGACAAGTTTGTGGTCGTATTTATTCATGATATCCTAGTATACTCTCGAGATAAAGAGATGCATGAGGAAGACCTAAGATTAGTACTTCAGAAGCTTTGTGACAACTAGCTTTATGCAAAGTTCTCAAAGTGTGATTTCTGGTTGAGAGAAGTCACATTCCTTGGTCACATTATCACTGATGGTGGAATCATGGTGGACCCAAGTAAGGTTTGTGAAGTAGTGAATTGGAAACCGCCAAAGAACGTGTCGGAGATTTGGAGTTTTATTGGATTGACGGGATACTATCAAAGATTCATTGAAGGATTCTCTAAGATAGTAAAACCCCTTACTTCTCTTTTGGAGAAAGGTAAAGAGTTCAAATGGATGGATGGCTTGTCAGAAATGCTTCGAGCAACTTAAGGAAATGCTAACCACCGCACAAGTGTTGGTCATGCCGGATATCCATAAGGGGTTCGATGTTTATGGTGATGCATCGCGTTTGGGACTTGGATGTGTTCTAATGCAAGAAGGCAAAGTGATAGCTTATGCATCAAGGAAATTAAGGAAGCATGAGAAAAACTACCCAACACATGATTTGGAGTTAGTTACCGTAGTGCATGCTATGAAAATTTGGAGGCACTATATGACTGGGAATAAGTGCAATGTCTTCACGGATCACAAGAGTCTGAAATACATTTTCACGCAGAAAGAACTTAACCTAAGGCAATAAAGATGGCTTGAGTTAATCGAGGATTATGACTTAGACCTTCAGTACCATCCTAGAAAAGCAAATGTTGTGGCTCATGCTTTAAGCCGTAAAGGTCAGGTCAACATGGTTATAGCTCACTTAATGCCCTAAGAGTTATGTTGGGAGATGGAACGACTTAACCTTAGTATGGTCGCCCACACAAAAGCAACAATTATGGAGGTAGAATCGACCTTGGAGTAAGAGATCCGCAAAGGTCAAGAGTTGGACGAAAATATTAAGAAATCAAAACCCTAATCAGTTTAGGAGAAGCCCTAGAGTTTATAGAGGATGATCAAGGTACTATGTGATTCAGAAGTAGAATCTGTGTGCCTGAAAGTGATCACCTTCGATAAGTGATCTTGAGGGAAACACACGACTCCGCTTATTCTATACATCCCAGAAGTACTAAGATGTATAAATATTTAAAGAAAAAGTATTGGTGGTATGGTCTAAAAAGATATGTAGCCATTCACTTAGCTCATTATGACATATGCCAGACAATAAAAGCCAAGAATCAAAGACAAGCATGTTTACTTCAACCTCTAACCTTTAATTGATGACCTTAGGGTGTTACAGGAAAGAGCCTTTGGTCGTTATGGTCCATTAGTTAGTGGGAAGAGGCGGATATGTTAGCCCTAAAAGAACCCGCCCCCAGTCGAATCCCACAGCACCGAGTTTGGGGTTGGGCGTGGCAGAATATGACAGGGGATGCCAGGTGTGTCGGAAGGGAACCACTCGAGTGGATTCTGCGCCCGACCTTGGGCTGACCCGCCATAAATGGTTGACCGCATTTAACCATGTCTGGCACCAAGCCACAACGCGAGTGCCTGTCCGCTTCCCACTCATGACCTAGGAACCCCTTCGGTTGCATAACACTCATGACCTACAGCCCCCTGAGCTGCGACACATTAATGGCCTATTAGACTAGACCTGAGTGTGCGAACCTCTAGCAGGGCGCCACACGACGGACCGTGCCGAGCCCTAGGCTACATATACCAGGGATCATCATAGCCAAAATGATGGCGCTTGGGGCCCTCACAGCCCCACGTCGTTCGCTACGATAAATACGAGACAGCTAGACAGCTCCTACCACCACGAGTACGCATGGCCTCACCCTAGGTAGAACACTGGTTTTACTCTTGCCTTACGGCTCCTTCCCAAGGAAGCCACCACTGGTCAACCCCTCTCCCAGGCTATAAAAGGAAAGGGTTGGCCACCAGGCAAGGGGGTTGCGTAGAAGACAACGGAGTGACCCCGAACGCCTTCAGACACAGCACCCACAAGGACGAAAAAGAGGAGGAAGAACACCGTCAAGGACCAGGAGGCCGAAGCCCCGTCGTCGAGCCAAGACTTAGCTAGGACTCCACCTTGTAGCTTATAAAGCTCCACTTCCACCTTGAAAAAGAGACTTGGGAGCCTCTCCTCTCTCTCTCACCCGCTTGTAACCCCTACTACGAGTTTTGATCATCCATGATGCTGGTAGCGCACGCCACTGGTGACTGGAAGTAGGGACATTCTGTCTGAACCAGTATAAATCTTGCGTCCACCGCGCACACGCTCTGGAGCTCGAAACACACACAATAAATTTACTTGTCAGAGCGAGATTCGAAACACCGACAAATTTTCTCATCACTAGCAAGTCACACCTTGATTATGTCACCAAAATAACCAAGTTCCTTCATCATCTTCAAATCTTTGTCCTTCAGAATGGACTGACCCATCTCAATATAGTTTGGCTTTGATGGCCAATCTTTGTGTCCTTCCTCTACAACCTTCAAACTACTCTTGGACTATGGTGCCGCCGAAGCCTTCATAATTTTAGAAATTGGCGCAATGGAAATCAGCGCAGTGTCCGAAGCATTCTCCTCCCTCTATAGGACCTTCAAAGAAGTGGGAGTAGATAATCTAGCGGTTGTACGAATTCTAGCCATCTCAATATGTAGTATTCCTCGAATAGTTTTTCCTGAAGTTTGCTCTAAAAGCGGTATTCGGCGGAAAGCTTTAGACTCAGAGAAAAAAATCAGTAGTAGGTAGGTGGGGGCAGTAAATGTAGCCCTACCTCACAATGTTCTCCTATTTTTATACTAAGAGACAAGCGCGAAGCGTGACAGTTTATGCGCGTGTGAGAAGCCACATTTTCACCTTCTCCCTGTCCAATGGACTGTGGATACACCTTTATTTATGCAGAAGTATTTGCTTTTGTCATTTTCATAAATGAGCCCAGGAAGGTATTTTTTGGACCTTCGGCATAAGGCCTCCCTGATATGTTTCGTGGCTTGAGCTCGTTATGAAAACAACCTTATTCCGCGAGGTGCTACTTTTGGAGGACAACCTTCGTTGCCGAAGGTCTACAAATTACTAACTTGGTCATGAAATTCAAGTTTTAGATAAAAGTTTTCTCCTTCATTACCAAGTCAAAGTTAACAACATGGATGAAGCTAAGGGGAATCAGGTTCGCGAGAGCGCTAAGCCAGTTGATGCTAAAGAAGTCATCTTCAGGTGAGTTGTGGCTGACTAAGCAGAGACGAAGGCAAATGTCATGGAAGACTTGTTCTGCAAGATATGTAGATGGAAAAGTACAACATTGCCCTCATAATGTTTGTAGTAACTATGTATAGGATTCAGGGACATATTTGTAATTTCATCTGAAGTTGTACTCTATGACTATAAGTAGAGGAACAATGCCATGCATAAATTATGTTTTCGAGTCCTGAGCACTGAATCGCTCAGCCTTCGAAGATACCTTCAGACTCTAGCTTATGTGAAGCCAAAGGTAAACTTGCAATCACTTGATATTTTGCGAGGAATGAAATAAATGCAAGTGTGCACTCTACATGAGTGATATGGTTTACTCTTCTTGATTTACATGCTATTTTCATTACCTTATGGTTATATCCTTTGTCTTCTCCTTTTGGTTAACCTTCGAAAAGGGTTAGTTGAAAGAAGAAGCTTCTAACCTAATATCTTGTGTTGCCTTATTTTTTACCATTTAGGAATAAAAAATGAGTGACCAACAAATATTGTTTTGTTCCTCTATTTATCTAAGCCTTCTTGCTCTTTTCCCGTATACATATTTAGTTGTGTTGCCTTGAGTTTATTCCACATTCTTTGAAAGCAACACATTTGCAAGATTTATACTCAGATAATTATTCGTCTTGTTCTAACCACTAACTAAGGGATTAAGTTTTGTGTTAAAGTTGTAAAAGTCAGTTTTCGCCTATTCACCCTCTCCTGGTGACTATCAGCTGGAAAGACTCAGACCCTGTTTGTTTGAGCTTCTAAATAACTTCTTAGTGTGAAAAGCCAAAAGATGAAACAAACAACTAGTGTTTTGGTTTAACTTCTAGGAAGCCAGAAGCTTAGAAAATCTCAGTTTATATGGGAAGCTGAAAAGCATGTTTTTGTGGCTTTCTGTAGCTTGGAGTTTAGGAAGCTTATAACATCATCGAAAAGTTATCATTGACGTCTCAAAATCAAAAGCCCTGCAACAAAGCTTCTGTTCTTCCGAAAGCTAAACCAAAAAAGCTAGCTATTTGTTTTACCTTATGGCTTTTTATAATGAGAAGATGTCCAAAAACTCAAACAAACAAGACCTTAATATATAAGATATAAAACATTTTTAGAGGATACGAGACCTACTCTTTATTTTAATGGCTTATTTGAACACATGATTCTTAAAAACACAGGAATATAAAAAATATAGGATTAGAATGCCCATGCTACTGGAATCCCACAGGATTTGTTAACATATGAAAGTCACAAAACATGTATTTAAATCATGCAGTAAAAACATAGGAATGCAGGATATAAAGGAAAGAAAACATGAGGTTGGACCTCATATTTTCCCTCCAAAATTACTATAGAGAATGCCATTCACAGGAAATTTTAAAGAGTTGATAGGATTCAATATTTTGTTTCAAAGGTTCTTATAGAAAAACTTTCCATAGAAATTAAGGGCATGTTTGGTTGCATGTCTAAGGTACCATAAATTGGCACACATTTTTTTGCCACACTTGCTTAAGGGTAGACACTTAAATTCTCGCCACATTATGTCATGTTTAAGGGAAGCTTGCAGCATGAGAAAAATCATGCCATAACTGTGGGTACAAACAAACACACACACAACTCGGTCAAACCTGTCTAACCTTAGGCGTGACTAGAGATGGCAATGGGTACCCGTGACCCGATACCCGATGGGTATTTACTCTATTAGGGTATGTATGTGGGCTAAATATTCTACCCGTGGGTCTGTTATTGGGCAAAAATCTTCACCCAATGGGTAAACGGGTATTAGAACGTTCCGCCTTCACCCATACCTGTTAACCCGTGGGTATAAAATACCCAATATAAACTTAGCCCAAGCGTGAACTTGAATTTTAGTCATCCATCTTCTTTACTATTTAACAGTCTTTTATGCCATAATGTAATAGAAGTCTTAACAACAATTTAATGACCATATAATGGAACATGTAATGTGCTATTTAGTACTATTCTAGTATTACTACTTTATCCAATTTTCTTTGGTGTGTTAAATGGATGGTTAAATGATGCTAGAAATTTTGTAATGGTATTTAGATGGATATACTTGACATTTGTATAATATAATATTTTGATAGATGTTGGTATAGGTATGGGGGTAAATCCATACCCACGTATATGAGTGACCTGATGAGGTTATTTTTGTGTCGCGGGTATGGGTATGGGGTAGTAATACCCGGTGAGTATTTATTCATTGCTATCTCTAGACGTGACAAACTGTGACAAGTGAGGCAGGAAAACAAACATGCCTTAATTTTTTAAAATTTCTTTATTTTTCCTCAATCCGATAACTCTTTCATCTTATTCCATATTTTATTTTCTATTTTAAAATCCACTATGTAAATAATACTATATATATAATACTACACCTACTCATAAATATTTGACGGTTGATAGTAGAACGTCAATTAAAAAAAACCGAGGGAGTACAAAATAGTGCCTAAAACCGGCCCAATAACAGTTTTTTCGCAACGCCCAATAAATAGCTGAGCCCGGTATCAGTTTTAAGCCCATACACAAGCCGAATACCACACGGAATCGGGAGAGAGTGCATCAGCACTGCAGGGGTCTACTGAGGCACTCCAAGTGGGGAAATGGCGGAGGCGACGAATTCGAGCTTGGGCACGTAGGCGTCGCTCCTGCCATCGCCGCAGCGGTCACTGGACTCTCACACCGCCGCCGCCGCCGCCGCCGCAGCCGGAGACCATTAGTTCTCCTGCGCGGCGGCTCCGCGGCTCCCGTCCTCTCCCTTACCTTCTTCCCGCTAGGGTTTTCTCCGATCCCCAATCACTGTAAGTCGCCGCGGCTTCCCTGGGTGTTCCTCTCTTATGTGGTGCTAGTCTAAGCTGTAGGTTTGGTCTCCTTGTACGCAGATTTGGGAATTGTTGTCACAATCAGTGTGGTTCTGTTTTCCAGATAGAGGTAGGGTTACTACCTCGGTAGGCTAATTTTAGGGCGTGAACTATACAGGGCTTTTTTTTTGAGGCCTCGTTGCTACGTCCAGCTTCTTAGTGGCTTTGAACACAACATGTGCGAGTTGGTCGAGCATATCGACGTTTAGGGGTTGTTTGGATCTTGAAATGATGCAAAGAAAGATATTTTTAAGTAAGACTGACCACCTATGACAATGATTGCTTAGGTTAGGATACGGCTTGGATACGAAAACCAGCTCTGAAACCCAGAGAATAGGTTTATGTAAATGCTACCTACTTATACATATTTTACATATGATCAGTTTTATCTAAACAACAGTTAGCTGAATGCTTTCCTAAGCGAAGTTGATTGTATTTTTAATCAGTGGAGGTCTCCCATTGCATACCCTTATGTGTTGCAGAAGGTAGACCAGAAATGTCAATCCAAACTTTGTTTGGCGGTATTGCAGTATGTATGCTGTTTTATCCACAAAAACCCATGACTAAAGTGGACCATGTGCTGCGTGAGGAATGTGCAAAACCTAGGTCAATATTTTCTTAGAAGTACTAGCATGGATTGCCATGAGACCACGGGGCTATATCTGTTTTTGCTTAGTAAACCTGCTACTGGTTCAGGCATAGATTGCATACACTAAAGTAGTCCTGAAACATCATGCCATTGTCTCCGCACCTCTACACCATTTTATATTTCTTAAAGTCTACCACATTTGTTAGTTCAACATGAACCACACTACCACAGTCTGCACTGAATACTTATTTTTGTTGCATTTTTAAATGACCTGCTATGATGACAGGCTGGTTCACAAATGGCTTCATCTCAGCATGTTGAGATGGAGGCTGCAAAACTTCTACATAAACTTATTCAGGAGTCGAAGGATGAGCCCGCTAAACTAGCAACAAAACTTTACGTGGTATGCAGCTCAACCGATAATACAAAAGGGCGTGGAAAGTCAAAAACTCAAAATCTCTACTAACTTGCTTCTTATTTTATGTTCGATGTTCCAGATATGTCAGCATATGAAACTAAGTGGAAAGGAGCAATCACTGCCATATCAAGTCATATCAAGGTGGATATTTACTTTGCTACTTTTAGAAATGAGAAAATGACTCAAAAAATTCTTAGTGTTCTTCAGTTTCTTCTTACGGAGTCTCTAAATGGCCTGGAACTTGACTTATTCTTTTTGGTTTTTTTTGATTTAATAGCCATACTGTTCTTACCTTGGAGTTGCAAAAAAAAAAGAATGAGGTGGTGGATGTGCCCTAATAGAGGAGAAAAGAAATACAAAATAAAATAAAATCTGTTAATTGCTAAAACTACGAATAATCAGACACAGGCAGAATGGTACAGAACTTAACTGAGGAACCATTTATCATATTTTACTGAAACGAGTATTTTTCTGGTGCTATAGGACTGACTAACCAGTCAATTTAGGAGATCAAAGTTGGAACAAACATAAGGGACGCCGGAAACATGGGTCCTATAACATAACAAATCTGCTTTTTTTATTAAAAAAACCTAGCCACCTTAACCTGCTGGGAAAGTTATGCAGCATGGATACAGATACACAGATACATCATTTTTCGAAAAAACCTGATACTTGGATACGTTTTATATTTAAAGTTAAATTAACAATAATGCATATAAAAAATCTAAGTTACAGCAGCAAATTAACAAGAAAGTTTAACAACAATAACAACATCAAAACCTTTTATCCAAACAAGTTGAGGTAGGCTAGAGTTAAAAAGCCCAATAGAATCCACAAGTCAAGGTTTGGGCATATAGATAACTGTTTTTTCATGCACTCCTATTCAAGGTTACTTCCTCCGTCCCATAATATAAGACGTAACAACTTTTTTTGTTCCCGTCCCATAATATAAGGCATGCTCTCTCTATACACACGTACATCGATGTAGTAGTAGTACTAGTGTTTATAGAGAGAATTAAATACATTTCTTGGTTTTTGAACCTGAGGTGGTTACGCCGTATATACTGGGACGGAGGGAGTAAATCTTTAGATATATTCCATCCTTTCAAGTCTCCTTTAACTGCCCCATCCCATGTCAACTTTGGTCTTCCTCTTTTTCTCTTCTCATTGCTATGCACTAGCGCCTCTCGAGGTCTTCGTTGGACATCCTCTTCGTTGGACTTCAAACCATCCCCACCTATGTTTGACAAACTTTTCTCCAATTGGTGTCATTGTTTTCAAGTCGGACGACTTGCTGGTCGTTCTGGCTGATCGACCTGGGCGATTAATCATGATTGGTCCAAACCGACTTGGACGATTAATCGCGACTAATCACGATTAATTGGACGACTTGAAAACAGTGGTTGGTGTTACACCTAGCCTATCACATATATCATCATTCTGGACTCGATCCCTTCTTGTATGGGCACAAATCCAACACAACATACACATTTTAGGAACATTTACCAGCTGAACATGTTGTCTTTTTTGTAGGCCAACATTCTACACCATACGACATAGTGGGTCTAACCGCCATCCTATAAAACTTGTCTTTTAACTTATGTGGTACCGTCTTGTCATATAGGATGCCAGATGCTTGATGCCACTTCATCCATCCTGCTTTGATTCTATGTCTAACATCTTCATCAATATCCCCGTCTCTTTGTATCATTGATTCTAAATACCTAAAGGTGTTCTTCCTAGGCACTACTTGACCATCCAAACGAACATATATTATGTTTTAGTTCTACTAAGTCTAAAACCTTTGGATTCTAGAGTCTCCCACCACAAGTCCACAACTCTAGTTTTCTATTTACTCTTGCCTGACTTTCATTGATTAGCACTACATCGTTTACAAGAAGCATACACCAAGGGATATCCACTTATATGTTTCTTGTGACCTTATTCATCACCAAGGCAAAAGGTAAGGGACTATCGGTTACATATCCGATACGGTATATGGCTCTTACTTGATGTATCGTGGTATCATAAGAAGGGGGGAGAAGAAAAGGCTGCCACAGTGCAAAATCGGTTCATCCTTGTGGCTTATGCAGATTCTGGGTGAGATGCTGATTGAATTTGGATATTGGGGAGAGTTTTGGGAAATCAGTTGTCCTTATTGTTTCTTGCTTCTTTTGGGGTTTGAAAATGGATTGTTTGCAAAGGGAGTGGTTCTTTAGGGTTTCCTCCTTTTGGGGCTCAGAATATGGCTTGCAGAGGGAGAGAGTACTGGAGGTTCCCTCATCCCACCACAATGAGTATTGCCTTTCCCACTTGCACATCCACAGCCAAGGGAAAAAATGGCAGGCCCTGTGCAGTGGTGAAGCTGCCTCACTGAGTTTACCAGGTCGTTGGTTCAAAGCAGCCTCTATGCATTTGCGGGGGAAAGCTTGCCTCGGTTTATCCCTTTCCCCGACCTCACTCATGTGGGAGCTTTCGGCACTAGGTCTGCACTGCCCTACTACCAAAAGTTGCGACCTGTGTTTGGACGAACTTCATACTTCGTGCCACTGGAATTAGGTGCTCTATCTAGATGTAATATCTTATTGGGTTCAGATGATTTACCACTCATGGAGAGCGGTAGGTAACTGTGTAGTGTGTAGGGAGTAGTGATGCTATGGGAATGGATGCAGAACTGAGCACTTGAACGTTGGCAACACAGTGACAACGTTGTGCCAAAAGACAAGGCTCGGGGGTAAATGTTTGGGTTATAACTTCTTGATTGATTAATTGGTTGACAATGAGTGGACATATAGTCCTCTTTTTTTTTTCCGAACAAGCAGGAGAGCTGCACATCATTATATTAAGAAGGGAGAAGGTCTAAGAGACAAAAACAGCAAGAGATACAAGGCCCCATTAGGGTGGCCGAAAACACAGAAAAAGAAAAGGATCCATGATCAAAATTAAGAATCTACAACCTTAACGTAATCTTGATAGACTTCTCAAATTCTAATAAGGATTCTTTCTCCAATTCAATGAATTCTAATCTGAACTCTAGTCTAACTTGATTCCGAAGTAGAATCATCAGGAACCTGAACTCATGCGTTATGCTGGCGTCTGCAGTACTGCAATTCTCACATGACATATCCCCTCCCTCGGGAAACTGCAAACTATAGAAACAAATAATCTTGGTTACACTTTTTACATGAATGCTTTAAATGCCAAGTGAAAGGACGCTACATACTTTAGCAGGTTATATAGGGGTTTAACAATGTAGGTTGTTGCTTTTGCCTTCTCCCAATTAAAAATATTTCATACTGTCTCTAAAATTGGCAGGGCTATGGAGACAGTTGTGAACCAACATGGAATTGATATGGATGCATTGCGATCATCACGAATTCCATTTGCTGGTGGTCCTCAGGCAGGGGATTCTAGTGGTGTCATGTCAAAGGACAAAGAGGTCATTGGTAACCAGTCTCCCATGGTCGGAAGTGATGCTTCCCAAAGTAGTGGACAAGCTGGATTATGGCAGCTCCCATCAGGTAAGAAGATTTGAAAAAAAGATATTCAATAGTTAACTTTACTTCCTGACTTCTTTTATGTCATCAGGTTCAACCGATATGATAAGACATGGGGCATCTGTTTCAGGTAGGGTACCCACAGGGCCAAATAGGGGAGATTTCTCAGCAGCTGATATTCATCAAGGCTCCATGTCACAAAAAAGTGGTAGATCCTCTGGCATTGAAAGCCCTGCAAGTCTGCAGATGGAGGACACCAGATCTATGAATTCACATGATTCTTTGAAATCCGATGAGAAAACAAGTAAGAAAACCTCTTCCAAGAGAAAAAGGATGGATTCAAAAGGAGCTGGTGATTTGCGTTCAGAAGACAACTCAAAGTCAGATGTTATCTCCACTGGACAGAATACTAGGAAGGGGAAACAGGTTGGTAAGGCTGGTAGACAAGGTCAGCCTTCCATGGGAATTGAGCATGAGCAGCAACCTCATAAACTGCAAGGTGGTACTGGTCAGGTACCACCTATACATGGTGGTGCACCTTTTCTCAGGACTCGCTCAGAAGGTCCTTCTGGGAGGACAATGGACAAGACTAAACCATCAAATCCATTCTCAATGGGTCAAATTCCAAATTTTCCTGAAGGGCTGGCTTCTACTGGTGCTCCCATCGAGTTGCAGAAAAGTATACAGGGTGGAGCAAGTTTATTAATCCTGGTTTTGGCTGGAACCAAAATCCACAAGTTCCAACCTTGAAGAATTCTCAAGGTTCTATTCATAATTTAGTGAGGCCTGGAGTTACTGTTGAAGGTACTTATACTTATACAGATATAATAGTCTAAGGCGAGATACAGTAGTGCAATTACTTATCTTCTTGATGATGAGCTTGCTTATATTTCAGGGAAAGTTAATGTAGGGGCACAAGGAGCTTTTAACTCTGCCTCTGCACCACAAATGGAATTTCCCACAGTTCCTCCATACAACCCCTCTTCCTTTGGAGCTAGCTCACAGTTTCTGGACAAAGGCAAGGAGTTGGTTTCCAGCATTATAAGCACTGAACTTCATTCATCTAAAGTTGCATCTCAGCCTGGGATTTCTCATGTAAGGCCCTTGTTTTAATACTTGGAGATCCTATGTGTGCATGGACTTGCACATTATTTTTGGATATCATTACTGTACCTTTTGGATAATCTGTTGTCCACTTGAAGTCAGGAGGGTTATGTATTCATTCTCATAATTTGAGATTAAACGGAAATGTATTTGATGCATCATACATGTCTCAATGTATCTCCATGATGATGCCTTAATTGGTTTCCTAGCAAGATTTGTTGGAATATAATATAAGTGAATTGTCCACCCCTCCTATCAACTTAAGCTTTTAGGTTGAATTGGTTGGTACATGCAACTTAATATGGTATCAGAACCAGAGGTCACGAGTTCGAATCCTGGTTAACACATGCACAGTTAAATAAAATAATTGTTGCTCGCTCTTATTCCACGTCTGAGACCTAAGAGAGGCTTGACGTGAGGGGGAGTGTTGGAATATAATATAAGTGAATTGTCCACCTCTCCTATCAGATTAAGCTTTTAGGTTGAATTGGTTGGTACATGCAACTTAATAAGATTCATCATCTGGCTGGTGTAACCTGCTTCCACCAGCCATCTTGAGAAGCTTTTTGGTTACTTATCTAACATCAGCTCATCTGTTTATTTATAACGGTACTTTCAATAGCTAATGCAATCTTCAAGAGTTCTTATTTGAGGCAAATGTAATGTAACTTCCAGGGAAGTCCCATGCAAGAAAGGCAAGGTATTATCAGGGTGCCACAGAGAGGCGAGGCATCATTTCAGGAACGCAGGCCATCTTCACTCCGAGTAGAAGTACCGGGCCAAGTCCAATGTCTCACATTTCTTCCAACACACCATTTAAAGAACAGCAGCTGAAGCAGCTCAGAGCGCAGTGCTTAGTATTTCTTGCATTTAGGTCTGCTTTTCTTTTCGTATATCTTCTTCTTGTAGTTTCACTGAGTATATCAACGCTTCAGAGCATGGCATCCGAACTTCATTTTCTATTTTCTGGCACCCATGTAAGCTGTTTTTTCTTGTAGGAATAATTTGCAGCCCAGGAAGGTACATCTTGAAATTGCTTTGGGAAGAGGGCCTCCTGCAGAAAGTAAGAACTAAAAAACACATTGTGATCTATTTGATTTTTGTTTTGTCATATCAATGATTGGTTTGTACATGAAAATCAGGTGACAGTGCAGGTCAAAGGGGCAGCGAGGGCAGAGTGTCTGATGCTCTGGGAAAGGAAAATGGTAGCAGTCGGGAGAACTCTGGTGTCTTTTGTAGGCAAACTGATATCTCTAGACTTCCAGCCACATCTGCAGGAAGTATTGCAGAGGTTGATTCCTTATCGAAGGACCCAGAAAATGCTACAAAAAAAATCAAGTTAGCTGAACAGGAGAAGTCATTGATGGAAGTAGAAAATGTCCAGCAAGCTTCTGTTATGCAAGGAACTAGTTCTGAAATGCGTTCCCAAGAAACTGCATCTCAAAATCCATATCGACCACAACAGTCATATTCTCAAGGAGATACAAGAAGAATCGCCTCGGATATCCATAGGACTGATGCTGAAATTTTGAACCAGAATTTAAGTTGGGGAGGCCAGGGATCTACTGCTTTAGGTGGTACTAGACAGCTTCTGAATCAGGAAACTAAAGAATCACTTGCACCTTCAAAGTCGCACCATATGCCTGTTGATGGTTACAACTCCAATATACAAGGAATAGATCGGACTCCAGAGATATCTGGAGCTTGGTAATGATGTTGAAAATTGTAGCCACGTAGCAGATATTGTGCCTGAGCAGGCTGCTGATGAAGGAGATGAGACCTCTCAGAGCATGAGGATTTATTGTCATCTCCTCCAAAGCACACATGACGGAAAAATGGATCTTAGATTACCAGAAGAGAATTTACAATGAGAAACAAAAGAGAACATTGGAGCAGCATAAGGTACACAGCAGAATGTCAGCATCATATGAGGAGCTAAAGGTCTCTCTCTTTCACTTCTCCCTTTGAGAGCCCGAATGAGAAAAATTTCATTAGATATGTTTTTATACGTTTGTTTATAAATTTCTATTCACGACAATGTTATTTTAACAATTTCAGAATTATCCTTCTAGACATTATTTTTTCTCGTTATCATATATGTATGCTATACTGTCAGTGCATTTGTGTGTGTTTCTTTTTTACACCTCTGGATTTATATCTTGTCCTCTGTTGCATGGCTATAAGCTATAAACCTTGGTTACAAAATTTAAATTTCCTTGGTCTTCAGGAGAGCGTTAATTCATCCGAAGATCTTTCTGCAAAGACCAAGAGTGTCATTGAATTGAAAAAGCTTCAGCTTCTGCCACTTCAACGTCGTGTACGCAGGTTGGTTGTCGTTGGAGAACCCCCCAATCATTGTTATTCTTTTGTTAATCTGACTATATGTCTGTTTAACACTTTAACTATGTGATCCCTGTTTCTCTTTTCTATTCTTCATGCAGTGAATTTTTGCTGGATTTTTTCAAGCCTAATACATCTGACTTAGAGCGCATAAAATCACTGAAGAAACATAGGCATGGGCGGCGGGTGAAACAGCTTGAAAAAATTGAACAGAAAATGAAGGAAGAAAGGCAAAGAGAATTCGTGA